>VZTA01018778.1:23938-121165 GCA_013398855.1 Mohoua ochrocephala | reverse complement strand
AAAGAGCTTATTTAATTTTGAAAATACTGCATAGATGTTTTTGGGCATAAAATACATATATATTTGTATACTTTTCAATGTTAAAAGGTACTTCAGATGGACATGATACTAAAAGGGTTGCCATCTCTCAGTCTTGGCTAGTAAGCATTTTAACTCATGCAGACTTATTCGTGTAAACCAGAAGAAACAATGCTGTGGTTTGAGGTGAACAATAATACTTTCATGTTTGAAATAATGTTTACTTGTAAGATAATAGACTGGAATTTGTTTAACCTTAAACATTTAGACGTACTATGAGAGACCAAGAATGAAAGCATCAGTAAATAATGAATTTAGCTAATTGAAAACAAGGGCACACTCAGTGGCCATATAGGTGATTGGAAAAGTGTAAATGTAGAAGAGCTGGATTGCAAACATGATGAGAAATTCAAGCCAAATTCCTGAAACTCCAAGGGAGACCATGTGAAATATGAATAGTGTTTTCTTCCTTAAAATAGATCGTTCTATTAATAGAAGCCTGAAGAGATGCATCCACGCTGAAATGCTTTGGCTTAACATCAAATGTAGTTTGCTCTGTGACATTTGGAAATATCTCTCAAAATGATGGTAATGTTTAGACTTAGGATGCATTAGAAATTCTTTTCACTGGGATGCTTCTGATGCTTTTGCACTTGTTACTGAGGAATACTGAGAAGATAGTATTATGAATAATAAGTAAGGTTTTAGACTAGGGTCTGCATTGTTTTCTTCCTACAAAGGATATAAAAATGTATCATGAGACAGCAGACTCCTACAGAACACATTTAATTAATTAATTTGTAAAATTACCTACTACTTTTCTATTCAGCTGAATACAAGTATGCATCTGAAAGGGTAAACACAGCTGTGCCTGGCTCTACCTAAGAATTTTGCAGTGCAAATGATGGGTGGTTTCCTCCACAAACAGAAATATGTTTTTCACTTTTTTCATTTTCCATTGATCTCTCCTAGAGGACTCTTGAAAATATTAGTTTCAGCTCTGACTGCTCTGTTTCTGTTATAGTGCTGCCAAATACAGGAGCATTTTACTACATAACTTTGAACTCCTGAGCTTTGAGTGACATACAGTGCTTCTCCATTACTTCCCTTTGCTCTCTGTAATCAGGGTATTTGTGCATCTGTAATGTTTTTCTTTTTTCTTCTACAACAGAGAGAAATACTCACTTTTTTTAAGGGATGTTGCAAACAAGTGTTCCAGCTGCGTGTTTTTTCACCTTAATAATTTTTGACACATGAACCAAACCCTTTGCATTCACCAGAATGTACTGCTATCTCTTGAAGGTATGGATTGGTGAAGTGAGTGTTCAGGATGTTAGGCCATGACTATAAATGGTGCATTTAGATTTATTTATTTAGATAATGCAACTTTTTCACCATGAGGGACATCATTAAATGGAATAAATAGTTATGTGGGGTTTTTTCCATGGCCTTAACAATCAGCTGGGAGATGAAACATGAAGAACACTCCTCCAAGTGCAGTGTTGAGAATGAAGATTAAATGAAGAATATAAATTCTGTGGCTTGTTTAATCTCTTCTGCTTATTATGACATCATTTGGGACTACCAAACAAAAGAGGTGGCATTCTGCTTCTCCTTCTCTCCTGTGCATGTGATACCACCATGAAGGGAGAATTTTCGGACCGACAACACTCACAATAAGTTTTTATTGCAATCTCAATAAAATTAATTCAAAGTGCCTGCTAGCAGGCACTGCTCTTAGTGACAGGAAAACTAGCATGCTAGAGAAGACTGCTCTTGCTGTCTTTGCTGATACAAATTCAGTGCTATTTTAGGAGACACTGAAAACTCCAGGCTATACCATCTTTTGGTCCTGCCAGGAAAATAACATGGATCAAAGCCTGAGTGAGGTGACAGGTTCTTTGCCATGATGCCCATCGTCTCCCGTGTTGTCACATTTTTGTCCATGAGGCTAGAAATGCTCTCTTCACTTTCTTAATTTTCTTCTTCGAGGAACATGTAGCAGTAGAAAATTAGGATGCTGAGGGAAAATCTTCTCAAACGAGGGCCTTGCAAAGACTTACTGCTGCAGTTTGGGAGATATCAGGAGACAATCAGACACCTGTTTCTTTCAGGAGTACTCTTGTTCTGTGTTTGCCAGGAACATTCCTCCTCAGGTGATAAGTGCCCCTGCATGTGTATTAGGCAATCCATGTCACTCTACCTTGATGCTGTATGAAATAAAACATTTCCTGCTAACAAAAAGGAAAAAAACCCAAACATTAATAACAACTTCTAGACATTCTGCAACAAAATTAGTACTAAGTAATTAAGAGTAAAGAGAAGATAATCCAGGATCATGTTTCACACTACCTTGTTTGTGCCTTGTCCAGAAATCTTCACACTGTCAAAAATCTCTAAGAGAAAAAATTAGGATTAAAGTTAGGCTGTTTTCCTTTAGCACCAGTGGACTTTGAATGTGACTATATGTAATGCTGTGTGTTTATTATCCAATGCTCTTCCTTACACAGTCTGTAAAAGGCACTGTTGTGTGCCCTTCTCTAAGCACTGTAATGGCTAATACCAGTTACAGCACGTATTAGTTAAATTCAGTTTAAGTTTGATTGAGATGTTATTTTCTGTGTTGTTAAGAGTCGGTTTTTCTGATCAGTTCTTTGATTTCATTTTTCTTTCCAGAGAATATAAATCTTGTGAAACCTGGAACTATTATAATAATATATATTTACTCCCTGTATTTTCTCTGCTTCCTGGCTGATGTGCCAGCTGTGAAATAGGCTGTCCAAAAATACAGCCTCTAGACTTTTCTATTGATTGCAGGGGTAAAACTGCATTATGTCACTCTTGTTTTGTCAGCTTCGTTTTTTACTTTTCTCTTTCATCTTTAATCTTCACATTCTGTTTTCTCTGTTTGGAATTTCCTCAATTTGAAATAATCTCATTAGGAGTCAGATCACAGACTAATAAGGCATTCTCTCATGCTTATTTCTATCTATTAAGCATTCATTTGGAGTTAAATGACAAAGCACAGATCCCTTGAAAAATGGCCATACATGCAGTCAGTTGTCAGTCACTTATCATCCCATGTAATTCTCCCCATAGACCCCCATGGTAATCACAAAACCTTAGAGAAATTGACAGTAGGAAAGTGATTGACAAATCTCATTTTGGTAAGCTCCTTATGCTGAGTAACAACACCTGTTTGCTATTTTCAGGATTTATGTTCACTTTATTTGGAGGATTGCTAGCAAACATCCTCAGTGTCCAGGAAAGTCAAAGTGGTTCTGAGACATTCAGTTCCTGAGAAGACTGGAGAAAGGCGTATTCATTTTTTTGTAATTACGTTTCCTTTCCTGTTGTTTTTAGAGGTAGATGAATGTAAATGATGTCTGTTAAAAATAGAAGTCTATGCCATAGGCTAGTAGTCTACCAGCAGATTAATTACTCGTATTTGATTTTGAGGGTTGAGTACTGGTAATTATTGGAATGTAATGGCCGTAGTGTTCTCTTGCAAAAATTACCAATAGCCATAATTTAGCTCTGAAATGTCTAGCTTATGCCTGTGACATCAAAATGTCTGAAAACTTCATTGACTAAAACCAATAGTGCTTTAAAAAACTTAAACAAATAGCTCTGGTGTATTTCCATTAAAAAAAAAAATGCAAGCACTCAAGATTTTAATTACATATTGATGTACTATTTAAATTTTTTATCTTGTTTGAATTTGAAGTCATCATTGAAAAAGTTTGAACCTCCAAAAGGAAAAACTGTGTATTTATTAGAACCTGGAAGTATGTCAGAAATGTAAGTATGTAATATGAAAAATTGAGCTGTTTTCAGAGTATTGTCTTCCTAGACACTGTACTTTTCTTTATCTTATGACATTTCCTGGAAATCCATTTGTTAGATTAGGATTGGACTCATCTTTTATATTTTTAGTTCCTAGGGGATGATGTTCCTTTTATTTTAGGTGTTGCAAATGTAATGTGAAAGAACAATTCTTGATATGGGCTACAACACACACATGATAATGAGAGTTTGAGTCTGGTCATATGCTCTTTGGAGCCTGGAAGGACTGAAGGACTGAAGGCCCTCACTTTCTGATACTATTAAGCCCCCACAGTACTTAAGAGCAATTTACTGACATAATATCAATGGTGAGTCAATACCTTCGCAGGAGCAAAAGAGGGAAAGGATAAGGAATAATAATGCACACAAGTAAAACTACCATAGGATTATATTTCTTTGCTGGTGCATGAATCAGTTGATCAATTTCAGAATTTAAACTGTCTGAGACATCTTAAAACCTCAGCCACTGTTCTACAGCTACATGAAACAATGTTGTTAGGGACATTTCCTAGGAAGAACTTACAATTTTATTAAACATTTGAGATTTTCTTCTTTTTTTTCTAATGGAAATAAATTCTGATAGGAACGTGATGCAAAAAATATTGGCACTGGCAAAGATTGCTTGAGCGTTTCAAAGAAAGGAAAACGTCAGACTTTATATATATTTGTTATGTTTTTGCCTTCACTGAATGAAAATCAGTTTTTATACTTGATAGAATGATACTGCAGTTTCAGATTAACTCTTCAAATTGAATTCTTAGTTACTGTGTATTAGGCATTTGCTGAACAAGTTCCTGTTTTAACTACAAATTTCAGAATAGTGCTTTTTTAAAAAAATTCTCTTCCAATAATGAGGAATAAGAAGTATGACTAGTTCCCAGCCAAGCATTTGACCAAGTATTTAGCCACATATGTTAATATTTTTTGCGTAATGAGTAGTATAGTGCTTTTTTTCCCCATACTTGAACAATGCTTCTAGCAATCCGTGACTCATGACTTTGTAAGACTTTGATGATCCATATCGGTAAAGTCTAAGAAATAAGAGAATCTGTCTGATCAGCCTAGTCATTATCAGCAGACAAATAATCCTGTCAAAATAGACCAATGAATTTTAAAATGGCAAAAAGATAAACTAAGGACAATGTATTATTGAAAAGAAAAAAATCCCAGGAACTTTATTGATGGAAATTCAGGAAAGTTTCAAGGTGACTCTGTCACAGAGAAACCACTGGCGAATCAGTAATTCACCCATAGTTAATAGTTTGCCTGCCATAAATAACATTTTATAGACGGTTAATCCTCATTTTTTCATGGTCTAGCAGCCATTTCCGATGGATTTCAGCTACGTTTGAGTACAGACTTGGGAGATGAAAATTTGCCAGCTAACAGCATGTTTTCATTGTAGTAGCTGGGGATTTTGGTTAAAAGAGATCATACAATTCTGTAATGACTTGGGGGAGGGTGTTCTGCCCAATTCATTCAGTGCAGTTAAAGATGTGAAACTGTTGAATTTTTTAAATGTTCTGTTATTCACCCACCAGCACACACAGAATTCATCACATTCGATCTTCCCTGTCAGAAAGAAGATCGAGAACTTGTCAGAGAAGTTAATTCTTAACGACTTCAGTCTCTAAAGGCAATGAGAGTGTCTGAACTGGGACACCATCTGTTCAGCTGAGGTGGTTTCTCAGCTAGCTGAGCTGTGGCTCTGTGCTGTAAAGACCTGGTCAATGCAAGTTATGACTCTTACTCACCTTGTG
Organism: Mohoua ochrocephala; assembly: GCA_013398855.1. Lineage (NCBI taxonomy): Eukaryota > Metazoa > Chordata > Aves > Passeriformes > Acanthizidae > Mohoua > Mohoua ochrocephala. The sequence continues at coordinate 115,541 of VZTA01018778.1, read as the reverse complement.
GGCATCGGTCTCCTTTGAAAGACATCAGGATTTAGGAAAGACTTATTATTTGCCCCAGTCCTGCCCTGCTGTGGATACAGGTGGGATATATGCTCAGACTTGAGAAGCTTGGAAACATTCTCAAGCTCCCAACTTTATATACTGCTTTAATTAAGTGTTGGGCAACCAAGTTTTCCTCTAGCAAGACCCAAGACAAAGAAGAACTGAGTGGTGAAGAGGTTGCACAGCCCATTTGGGGAGTTTTGGCTGCGGTAGCAATAGCTGTTAAAGAAAATTGGGTGACAGTTTGGCTGGAAAGGAGAATAAAGGAGAATACTGAAAAATTCCAGAAAAGAAGCCATTAGCAGGAAAGGGATAAAGACCTTGACCAATGGAAACTTGTCACCTTTATCTTAGCATGTTCCAAAAGAACATGAGAGAAACTGAGGCAAGGAATGAAACACATTCTGCACCTTTGACTAAATTCTTGCATTCTTGTGCTGCTTATAGTGCAGAGGGATTGCTTTCACACTTCTGGCAAAGATTTTTAATTGTGTGTGCACCAAGTATGTGAAAGACTGTGTTTCATTGTGCCTGCGTTGCACATTTAAAGAGGGAAATATGGTGGCACTTTGAAATTTTCACATTCATTTTGCAGGAATTCCCATTCATTTTACAGAAAATACAGTGTAGTCCATGAAAATGCCTCTCAATTTCTTCCATTCCTCTTTCCATGTCAGTCTTTATTCTAAACCTCTTGGCAGGTTTGGAAGTCTACCTGAGCAAGACAGTCACTGAAAACTCCAGTACTTGGGTGAAAAATCATCTCTTCAGATGTCAGTAGTGCCCCAGTAGGCTCATCATCTACACGTGATACTTGGTAGAGTTTTTTGCAGGAAGCGTTGCGTTGTGTTTTTTGTTTTGTTTCATTTCTTTTTGTTTTGTTTTTAAAGGCTAGTTGCTAGGTGTTTGTCATATTCAGTGCAAATTTGGTATAGGCTAAGTATTAGCTCAACATTTTATTGTGTGAAGGAGATGCTACTGTTAATCTTTAGTTTTAACTGGTATTTTCTCTTTCATTTCTGCTAAGGTATATTTTAAGATTTGCTGTGTTTTAAGATAGCGCGTAACAGACTATTATTCAAACAATACAATTTCAGAACCTGTGATGTAGGAATTTGGCAATACAATCCTGTGTTTATAGTGGGAAATAAAGTCAGTGTACTGGGTTTTTTCAGTGATGTGTCTAAGGGGAATGACAAGTTAACCTGGAGACTGAAAGCCTACCTTGCACAGTGACACTGCCAGCTCCTCTCTGTCGCTGAGGAAACCATCCTGAACTTACAGAGTCTGAAGATACGTGCTTATTTAAATACTTGTGCACCTTTTCACAGTAGTGACATTTCTAATTTGGTCAACAGAAAAATTTTTAGAAACTTTCTTGTATTTTTTTTTTGTGTGTAAATCCTAGACTCATCATCTTCCTCTCTGAAAGCTCTTCCTTCTGTAGATAGCAGAAATCGAGATGGTAGGATATAATAACTAATCCAAATAATTTCTGAAATAGCATTTTCAGTCAAAAAAGCTTTTTCATTAAATTAGAGATATTTGTTACCTTTGACTTTCCAGTATTGGCTGACAACAATCTACAAAACAAAATCCAAGGTAATTGCTATGATTTGTACACTTGCAATTACCGTGTTTGGGATACCACCTTCAAATTTTTCTAACTTTCAGATTATAAATAGCTGAAAAGAAGCTCAAAGAAAGAATTAAAAATAATTTTTGAAAACATCTATTACGTTCTACAAGTGATTTATCTAACCTCTCATATAAATAAAGAATATATTTTTTTCCACAGGGAAAAAATGGTGACCACTTAGTTCATCTGGTAAAAAAACCCAAAAAACAAACCCTACCGCTCCTACCCCAGCCCATTTATGATGGAGTATATATATGAGTAATAGTCTTAACAAGGACTTTGTCCTTTCATTCCACTTTCAGAACAGCCTCCTTTTTCTGTTTCACGTGTCCATATAAAAGAACAATTCCTTGGACTTCATTGTCTTGCCACAGGTTTACATAAAATAAAAAGAAACAGCGTGTTACAGATGGTCTGAAGAGGGGCTATATGGAAAGCTGTAATAAGCAAGAAGAAATCAGGACTGAAATAGAGATGATTTAGAAGCTCAGAATGCAGATCTAGGATTAAAAACTACAGAAGCTTTAAAAACTGTTCAGCCTATTTATTGAGAAAACTAAGATAAAGTCCTGCTTCATTTTGGAAATGTTCCTGCATAACACATTTAATTGCATTTTGATCAATGCTGACTTTTCACACTTGCTTGTTAAAAAGACTTTTTTGAAACTTCAGCTTCTTGCTGGGTTTAAATGTAGCTTTGAAACATTTGTATTTAATACTAGTAGGCAATTTATCCAGCAGCATCAATGACAGCTAAAACTGAAGGAAAATGGTTTATGATATAAATATGGGTTTAGGAGCATTAGTAGTCAAAGCTCTTGAAATGGAATGGTTTGGAATTCTTCGAGCTCAAAGTCAAAGAGACTCTGTTTTGTTTATTTGTTTTTTCTTTCTCCCCAAATGGATGCTTGCAAGAAGACAATGTTCCAGAGCTACAGCTTTGGCCATTAAACAAGACATTCAATGTGTGTGCCCTTATGATCCAGAATAAAACTTTTACATGCTCCCCTTTGTCACTGAGAGTCAGTACTGCATGTATCAATTGCGACAGGATTACACTGCTTTTGGGGGTGTTTTGGGGTTTTTTGATCCTCTGGCAGTTTTCTGGCAGACAGGAATGTGGTATCAGAGAGGTTTCTTTCATGATCTTTATCTACATGTCTCTCCTCTGTTACAGTCCTTATATAGTTTTCTTTTTTCTGCATATATTAGGCTTATGTTCTTGGACACATGCGTCAATGAAGTCATTCCTTGGCAAAAATGTGCTTATTTCTCAGTAGTTCATAATTTCAGGTTTACTGGTCCTAGGACACTATGAAATTCAAAGAAGAATCTGTCTGAATGTTGTCATTTTAGCAGGAGAAAAAATGGAAGCATGTAGCAATTGAACAGTGATTAAGCGACGAACATACAACTTCTAAGACATCATTACATCTGAAGTCAGAGAGCCCTGCTCTGATGGTAGAAAATGGAATTTGTCACTGAGGGATCTCGGTTTTGTTCTTCACGTCAGGAACAGTGCTTGTCACTACTGGTGCAAACTGCCTGGGCAGCTGACGTGACCCAGCGGTATGCCCTTTACTACCTGAAGAAAATGCTTGTGAAATCCTGCGTGATGCTTGACCTGTGGGTCCTGTGCATGTCTGTGGAGAGATCCTATTTCTGATGCATTGGAAAAGTTGTAGGGATACTTCTCCCTTTCTTCCCCTGAAATGTGCAATGGGCTCACAATGCCTACAGCAATATCTCTATCTGTTGCTACAACAATCAAAAAGATGCTCAAGCTGCACTTGAGCGCACAAAGAAATTTGTGATGGAGGGAAGTTGGGTTCTTTCTGAATCTCCTGCTCTGCCAACTTGTCTGCAGCTGAATAGGATGACTTGCAGAGTGAGTGCTAGTGTTTTTCACCACGGAGAGGCAAAGAGAGGCTTGTTCCTGCCTCAAAGGGCCCTTACTGTGAGATGCTGCTGCTGGTAATCAGCTCTCCACAGTAGGTGTTTGTTCATCGACTTTTATCCCAGTCCTCTGCATAGGACAGCATGATTAGTTCAGTCAGAAAAGGGGCACACAAAGAAAATAATAAAACATGGCAAAAACCGGGAAAAGTACTGAGGTTACTAAAGATTACAAAGGGGCTTTAATTGTGTTATGAAAATAAAAGTACATCTTATAAAACCAATTAGTTAAAAACTGGCCATGGAAATTACTTAGTAATATTTTTGTGCTTTTCCTGTTCAGTTTGAATTATTTTAAAACTAGCTTTTTAGGTTTTGGGTGGGGGAGGGGAATCAAAATAATCTGTGGATCAAGGTTTATGATCCTCTTCAAAAAAAAAAAAATCTTCATAGTTTCCTACTAGGAGATAGTGTGTTAGATTGACAAAAGTGTAGACATATCATTCTTTAATTATAAAACTTCAAGAGCTCCTAATCCTCCCAGAATTGTAATCAGGAGATGTTGCAATCAATTTCTGTTGTTCTTGTAACGATACATGGGATTTTAATTTAAATTGGTAACTCTTTCCTCCAATCACTTGAAAGGGAACCTGGCAGCATGGTCGATTAAATTCAGACTTCTGTAAAATTATTTTTATTGCTCATCATTCATGCAATAGCACATTGATGTATGTAGGCAATATCTTAGTAGGCTTTGGGGATGGGGATTTTAATCACTGCAAGTAGCCAAGGAATTTAACGACTTAATGACAAGTCCCCCCATTTTAATGGACGCTGTATGCTAATTAATGAGTACAGGTAGTTTGTCAGCTTTTTAAGAGACATTGATAACTAGGCTGCATTTGCCCTTTGGGAATGTGAATAATTGACTAAGTTTGGCTTACAAATCAGCTGAGTTGAGAGAAGTGGAAAGATTGTTGCAGATTAAGAAAATTCTATGATTTTTCTTTTAATAAAACAAAACCTCAGAGTTTTATGTTCAGCTGAGCAATAACAAAAATCTCCATTTGGTCAAATCTCAAACACTTCATTTCAGGTATTAATTTTAAAACAGCAGTGCATTAATGGGAAACAAACATCTAAGTTTACTGTACTTAGCGTGCGGGAAGCCACCTTCTTTTTCTCTTTGTCCAGTAACTGAAGAGGTTGGAGAGGTGAGGTTAGAGGTGAGATTTGTGACAAGGCCCTTCCAGGGTTTGATGGCTTTAGCAGGAGATATGTGGGAAGATTAACTGAGAAGATACAAGAAAACTCCGGTCTCTGAATTTCTCTACCAGAAATCTATAATATAAATATATTAATAAATTATTAATAAATATATTATAATATAAATATGAATATAAATATAATAAAAATATACCAGGATAAAGAGTGGTAATTTGCAGTAGACACACAACAAAGTCGAGTTGTACCTTTTCCGTGAAAATAAAATTGATTCACAATTTCAGCTTTCACTGCTACATCCAAATGTGTTCATATCTATGGTTTTATCATCAGAATACAGTAGATACCGGAAAATTTCCCTTTACTCTGCTTAGTTTTTCTGTAATTGTTTTGAATGTTCTTCTTTTGTCAGGTGCTTGATTCCAGCATATCCCAGAACACCCCTCTCCATCTTGGCTAAGATGGTTCTTTTTCTTTCTGAAGTTTCTTTTATAGAACCACATAATGGTTTGGTTTGGAAGAGACCCTCACAGATCATCTGGTCCAGCCCTGCTGCCAGGGTTGCTCAAAGGCTGATCCAAATGGGTCTCAAATCTCTTCACCTTTGAGACTTGAATGAGGCTTCAAGTCTCCTCATCTTTTTTACTTTCTTTCATGAATCTATAAAACCTACTTCCCATATGGATTTAATGTCATTTGTCTACTGAATATTGACTTCACGCCAACTGAAATCAGGTGAAAAGCCCTTACACAAATTTAGAAAGGCATTATGGGAACAATAATTGATTTTAGAGTAAAGTTTGTCAAGTCTGGAAAGCTGTAACCCAAAGTCATTTGTGCTGCTAGCTGATCCTCAGATTATTCTCTTTGCATCTTATCTCACTACTAAGAAATTTGTTTACATTACTTCTAAGATGAGTTTGTTCTTCATGCAAATCACAGGCAAGCATAAATATTCAACGCTTTAGGCTTGCTTTTACTGTGGTTTGTCATTCAGTGCTGCAACCAATGAAGATATCCATTATGTAGGAAAATATAATCTGAAGTAATTATTCTTGGAATTTCCTCCTACGGTATTTATTAAATATTTACAAGTGGCAGTTAGCTTGGCGTTTTTTTTCCCTTGTTTTTAGAACAGAATGGGAAGGCAGAGGGGGGAAAATGTCTGAAAGCTTTTCCAGCACTGAGTGTGCATAGCATTTTTGAGGGGCAGATAAAGCCTATGTTGTTCATGGAAATCTTCCTAACAATTAAAACAATGAAAAATTATTTGAAGGTAGTGTTTTTATAAGAATGTATATATGTAATGAACTAAAAAAGAGTTTGAAGGTTTTTATCCAAGCATCCAAGACAGAGAGCATGTGACACCTGAACAAGACCAGAAAAGAGCCTCCATTGATCCTGAAGCAGTCCTGCTTGCTGACCTTGGATGTATAAAGATTCTGCTAGTGTGGAGTAAATTAGGAAAAAAAGATTGTCAGCAAGATGGCCCAAGATTCTGGTGGAATCATCTTGAAGACCTGTGGAGTGTAAACGACTGCTGCTTTGCAGATCATTTATTGAATGCTCTACTTTTACATTTGTTGTGTCACTTTTTCTTGTTATGGAAATACTGTTGCCATTCACCCTCATTGGTTCTTAGAGACTGCTGCCGTCATTATTTTATTTTATTTTATTTTATTTTCTATGATCTCATCCCTTAAATGTACTACCAAGGTAAGTAAATTGTTACAGCACCAAAATATAAAAAAGCAGGATATTGTTTTAGATGATGAACAAAGCAGTAGACAAAGGTAGTCCTGTGCAACACATCAGATGCTTTTCATGGGGTTCTTTAAAAATAAAATAGTCCTAAGTCATTCTTTTCAAAAAATGTGCTTGGGAATATAATCTATAAAACAACAACAATAAAAAGCAAATCCAGAAGGCATCCAACAGCCACTATGAGATAGTTATTATTTCTCTCCTTTAGGTTTCTGCCTCTGTATGCAGTATCGGAGCAGTGCATCTACTTCCAGACCAAGAGGGATAGTGGGTCTGGTTTGACAAGTAATGAAAGTTAAATTATTTAAGTACAATATGCATGCTTTGAATCCCTTAGCATGCAAGAAATATCAGACCTCAGTACAGACAGAAATGGAAAATTTCAGTACATAAACTGGATTTATATGGACTTCTGTAAAGCCTTTGACATGGTCCCCACAGCATCCTTCTCTCCAAATTGGAGAGTGATGGGTGGACTGTTAGGTGGAATAGGAATTGCTTGGATGGTCACATCCAGAGGGAAGTGGTCGATGGCTCGGAGTCCCAATAGGCATCAGTAACGAGTGGTGTCCCCCAAGGGTCCCTACTGGGAGCAGTGTTACTTGGTATCTTTGTTAATGGCGTAGAGGAATCGAGTGCACCCTCAGCAAACTTGCAGCTGACACCCCTGAAGGATGGGCTGCCATCCAGAGAGACATAAACACGCTCGAGAAGTGGGCACATGGGAATCTCGTGTGGTTTAACAAGACCATGTGCAAGGTGCTGCACCTGTGTCAGGACAACAACCCCTGGTATCAATCCAGGCTGGGGGATGAACAGATTGAGAGCAGCCCTGCCAAGAAGGGCTTGGAGGTGCTGGTGAATGAGGGGCTGAACATGACCCCCTAGTGTGCACTCACAGCCCAGAAAGCCAAACGTGTCCTGGGCTGCACCAAAAGCAATGTGGCCACGTTCCCAACGAGGGGGATTCTGCCCCTCTACTCTGCTCTGATGAGACGCCACCAGGAGTGCTGCATTCAGCTCTGGGGTCCTGAGTACAGACAGGAAGGGCATTGACCTGTTGGAGCAAGTCCAGAGGAGGGTCACCAAGTTGATCAGAGGGGTGGTGCACCTCTTCTTTGAGGAAATGCTGAGAATTGGATTGTTCAGTGTGGAAAAGAGGCGGCTTTGGAATGACCTAATTGCAACCTTCCAGTACCTGAACAGAATTTACAAGAAAGACAGGGCAAGACTGTTTACGAGAGTACGTAGTGACAGGATAAGGACAAATGGATTCAGATCGAAAGAGATCAGATATTACGAAAAAATTATTTTCTGTGAGAATGGTGAGGCACTGGAACAGGTTCTCAGAGAAGTTGTGGATGCCCCATCCCTGGGAATGTTCAAGGCCAGTTCGGTAAAAATCCGGTCTCGTGGTAGACGTCCCTGCCCACAGCAGGGGAGTTGGAACTAGATGATCTTCAGGGTGCCCTTTCAACTCAAACCATTCTATGATGATTCTATGATTTAATGGGGGATAATAGTCAATAATTTTGAAGTGAGGCTGCTTCGTGTTATTCCCATCTTTGAAACTGTCTCCCCATGTGAGGAAAAGCTAAGTTCCTCTGTTTTTCCAGTTTGTGGAAATTGTTGAATTCTCATAGTGCTTTCTCATCCATCTCATAGGGCTGCAAGGAGCTATTAAGGCTACCTGGAATCAACATAACAAGGATGAGTTGAGGAACTTAATGCTACCAACGCTAGCATGCCTGTCCAAAAATCCTATTCGGTCTGCTCTCTTGAAAATCTGTTTTTGAACTGCAGAACGAACAGAAAAGTAATTGTAAGGTTCAGAACAATGAAGATGGGATGAGTTGCCTCCATGTGGGAGAATTTTGACGCAAGAACACCTGGGGTGTAGATCTTGCCTTTCACCTCAAAAAACCAAATGCATTTAGAAAGTATGATGCATTTTTGTCTAGTCTTAGTAGAGAATGTTGTCCGGGAAGCTTTTGGAAGATGTTGTTTAATGGTTATGAATGTGGAACTGCGTGCGGGAAGACAGTGTCACTATTGTTGAAGGCCACAAATGCAGGAGTGTGGAGTAGGAGCCTCTTTTGTGAGAGCCATTCATTTCCCTATGGATTTCCTTTGTCCTTATGCTTGTTTCCCAAGCTCAGCAGACTGGTAAGCCTCCGCTTCAGTGCTCACCCATGCAGCAGCAAATCAAAAGTCCAGTAAGGCACAAAATCAGAGATCTATTGCATCTTCCTCCTCACCAAATGAATACATGTCTTATCAGTTGCTAAACATACAAAGATGGAGATCCTCAAGCCTCTCCAGTTTACAGTGCTTCATCTCCCATACTCTTAGGAACTCGAAAATCCCTTACTGCCTTGGGCATTTAAAATATGGAGAACAGATGGCACCAGCCTTTTATGTATTGGAAGACTATAAGGGTTTATTTGCATTGTTATTCTTCAAATTAACATCTCTTCCTTCATTCCACAGCTTATTCAGTCTGTCCTGGTAAATTTTAGGTCTCCGGTTTCTGTGATCCTGCTCTATGTCTTTGTGTTCCCTTTGAACTTTCTGACAGACCGTGCCTATCTTGGTATCACGCTTGAAAGTAGGTCTCAAAACAATTTTCTAGGTGAGTCCTTACCACTGTCTCATAGAAGAGAAAGATTTTTTCATATACCCTTCTTGTTTGTATAGCTGAAGACAGTGACCTACATCTGGAAATTTACATATCTTCTTAGAAATTTCATTTTGTTTTCCTCCATCATATTCTCTAATTTTCAAATTCATTATCTATTCTTATTATGTCCTTTGCCTGCTTAAAGCCACTTCCAGGTTGATGTCACGTGGTTATTATTTTTTTTCCATGTGTATGTGTGTTTATCTTTTTTATGGTAAATAAAACTATTAGATAATTCTGAATCAAGATTAGACCTCAATGAAACCTTGCCTGATTCAGGCTTTCATTTCTTTTTTTGGTCATAATCTACTAAGAAGCAAATATAATGAAGCAATTTTCCATTACTGCTTCTTGTTACCATGTTCATGTGCACCATAATCCACCTTAGTAAAAAAAACCATAGGCATTTGATGGAAGAGGGAATGAGGTTCCCTGATAACCACTCTATTTCCTTCTCAATTAAAACCTTCTTATCTCTGTTTTCTCCAGCCTCCTTAACTTAACTGAGGATATTTAACAACAAAGCACACTTTGTACAATCTTTTAAAAGACTGAAAATGTAAACGAAAGGAAAATGGTTTTTCATATTTCAACATGCTAAATCTAGCTGGGACTTTTTTTGTTTTGTTTTGCTGTCATAATTTTTTACAGAGTTTAAAAAAAATAAATGCGTATTTGTTTTGAGACTGAGTGAAAAGAAGCTATTTAGCAAAAACATTTCAATATGAAAGGATTTTCATTTGGCTAACACTTCCACTTAAGTGGGAAAGTGAATACAGTTCGGCAAAGAGATTTCAACACCTACTCAGCCCATTAACTGTTGCTAACAGACGTATCTGAAAGAATTCTCTCCCTGGGTAAATGCATAACAGCCACTTGCATAACTCCCTAGACTGTGTATGGTTAAGTTCTATTCATATCATTGTAGTGTGCCTGTTGCCAAAAAATCAGAGATGCTTCCAGGAAAGTGACAGCAATATGATCTACCATCTGACACTCTTTTTTTTTTTTTTCTTTCTGTTTTTTTTTTTTTTTCCTTCACAAGGAGAAAAACTTGCGTGTGACATTTTTTAAGGGGAAAAAAGGTATGGTATGCTCAGTAAAAGCACTTTATGTCCACAACGAGGACCTTAATGCAGTCTGACATTGTTACTCCCAGCTCCACTTAGTGTAAGTCTGTATAAGGTGTCGGGGCAGCGTGGATCCTTCATTTATCAGAAGTATAGTATTTGGCTTGGACCACTGGACATGCAACCTGCAATTATTTACAAATCAATAAAATGTTTCGCTTTTTACTTAATCTGAATTTCGTATGTGCTTCTCTGTTCCAATAACCAAAATCAGTCTTGTGGAAAATTCTCAGAAGAATACTTGTTTCTCAGCTGGCCCCATGGCATTTCCAACACTCAAATTCTTTAGCTTGTATTTCATCTGTCTCCTGCAGCCATACAGTCTGTTTAGTGGTTCTGTCAGCATGCTGCTTCAGTTGATCTAACTACTGACTTTTATGCAAAGCTTTCAAATCTAGCAGTTTTGTACAGATAGAGGGAAGTAACACATGAGATTTGCCTTCCATTAACAGTTTACAAAAGACAATCAACCTTCTAACAGCCCCATGTGATAAACCAAGTAAGATAAACCTGGCAAACACAGATGTTTTTTCCTGATGCTTCTGTGGACAGATTTTTACCCAGCCTCATTCTTCTTTCTCCTCATTTTCTAGGAAACAGATTGAAATTCAAGTTCACCTTATTCTATTTTTTGAAAACTCCTCATTTAGTGCCTCAATCAAAGCAGATTTGATCCCGTGTATAAACCATTGGTCTGGGCACTTGGTTGTGTCCAGATTTATGTGTCAGAGTGAGGTTTTAAAACCCCCACAACCTTCCTGCCCCCCAACACCCTATCAAACTATGACTTTGTCTTTAAAAATGGAAATATAATCACGGCATCTCTGTTGACTTTGCATCTGTTAGAAAGAAAAACTGAGTTGTTTACCAAATTCTTTCAGCACCACTGATGCTGAGGAAGAAGTTCTCTGTGTCAGCTCAGCTTGTAGGCTGTTCCTCAGAATGGGAGAGAATTTTTACTATTTTTCATTTTGGTTTGAGGTAATGAGATTAACAGAGGACAATGCTAGTACTGCTCCATTTACAGGCTTTGCATGGAGCTACTGCAAACACAACTCAAATTTGGATGCATTTATTTCAAACTGCTTTAGCTAAAGCACAATCACTGCTTGTATGAATGCATTTCAGTTTAAGACAGCTATGAACTGGTATGAGAAAGTGAAAGTCATCTTAAACCTGCTCCTGTATTTTATCAATGTAAATGGTTCTTGAACTGAAGCAGGCCTGCTCTTTTTTATCACTTACCCATCACTTCCAGATGGCTCACTTGAACTGCATGTGGGGTTGCTATGTTCTCCAATGCAGGAAAAAATTCTTTGCTGAAGATTTTTCCACATCTTAGTGACAGTGAGAAGACAACATAAGACAGGGCAGGCTATTCCTGTGCCACTTTAGTAACAAGGAAATTCTGCCTGGAGGAGGCTTGCTATTAGATAAAACAGTCATGTTTAGTGAATGGGGTCAGAGTCTGTAGAAAGGTTTTGTATCTTCAGGAAATTGAGGATGGTTTGGAGAATAACTTGCACTACATGTATGAAATAAGGCCTCCACAGTGAGTCTGATACAGTGACGTGTGCATATAGCAGGCTGCTGTTTCTTGTTGGTCTTTGTTCCCTTCTTGCCTGTAGACGGTCCCCAAGCTGTGACAGCAGCAGTCATCCTCCTGTCTGCTTTCTCCGTAACGCAAGAGTTCTGACCTCTCAGACAAGTGCCCCCATCAACACAGATGTTGATGATGATTTATGTATGACTTCTCAGCAGCTTGAGCTAGAATCTGATCCAGAAATATAAAGTTCCTTTCTTAAAATTCAGGAGCCACTGTCGTCTTTCCCACTGGAAATGGGTCATGGCTGTGTGTGGCTGTTGCATTCCTAGGCAAAGCGTAAAAAATACTTTCAAAGCCCTCCTTGCAACTGATTATAATTGCTCTCCTCATTACCATTCTCATCATGATGTGCTGCCTTTGCCCTTGCTTCCAAATAATAATCGATGCTTACTGATGGAGGTTAAATGTGATCGTTGAAAGAAATAGGTTAAAAAGAGCAGCGGCCAGTTGGGTCCATACTGATACAATAAAAACAATTACACTTAAGAGATCAGAATCATTGAAATGGCAGCTGAAGCAGCTTCAGACCCTGGGGCTCAGTAGGAAGTTTAAAAGCCCTGTTTTGGTTTTAGTTTTGAATGGATTGTTTCAGCAGAGTGGATTATAAGTGCCTTCTACTGGGAGAGCAATTAAAATTAACTGGTCAAATAAGTTGGAAATAATGACATAAGTAAAAAGATGACAAATTAGTTACAGAATGGTCAGATGGGAGATGAAGAGTAATTTACCGTAGTTAAGGATTTGAAAACTATGGAAAATTAAAAGCTGAATTGTCATAACAGATTTTAGTGTGTGGATTCAAATGGACCGTGCTTCCAGACTAAATGCAAATCAGTGGGGAAATGCAAAAGACTTTAAATCTTAATCACATTGTTTCATAATAAATACTGTGTGATTACGGGTCAAATTGTCAAGGTCCATCAGTTCAGAAAGTAAAGAAGCACCAAGCTGAATGAAAATGTCAGTAGATATCCAGTTCCCAGTGTTTCATTTACAGTTAGGAACTACATAGCCTCTGAAAATATTAGTGGGAAGCTAGACCCCTTTTTTAAGATCTAGGTGATTGAAATAGATAGACATCCTATCAGGACCACTCTTGTGATCACCCTTGGACGGTGCGTTCAGTATCAAAGTTATCCTGCCCTTACATAATGGAAAATATTAATGCTTTAGAAGAACTATACACATGATAACGGCACTGAAGAAAAATACCAGTGTTTGAATTTCCCTATTGATTGTAATCTGGACATTATTCCCAGGGCCTTTCTCTCCCTAGAGAAAGGGAGAAATTATGAGACAGCATGTCTTGACTCAGCTGCTTATCAAGAGTGCTACTTGTAAGTAAACCTGTGTAACTCTGTTGTGCTGAAGACAATTCCCAACTAAGTTTTTTGGCATTGCCCCAAGAAAACTTCTTTCCATTCACACACTTCTGTCTTTGCTGAGGTTTTTCAAGCTGAAATCATGAAGTGGTGAAGCAAATTGTTGTACAGTAAATGCGGCAAATAACCAAACCTAGAATCTTCACATGCCCTGTACTGCTGCATTTGGCAAACTCCGTTCCCAGTGTTTTACAGTTCTGTTTGTGTGTACTAGTTTGAAAACAAACCAGTGGGAGATCGCAAGTCAGAATTATAATTTAATAGGAAAACTAAAATAAATGCAATAGTACAAGAACACTCACTGAGTCAGGATGCAACCTGACACCCTGTTAGTCCGGGTGGTGGTAACAGTCCAGATGAAATGATCCTGTTGAAGCGGTGATCCTGTACAGGGGGTCTAGTCTTCACCTGAAGGTCCAGTGGTAGCTCTCGTCCTCTGGGAATCCACTAGATAAGGGCTGCTTGTGCTGTTCCAACCCCCAGCTTATATCCAGGTGGGAATGCTTGGTTCCTCCCCCTGGGTGGAGCATCTCACAATGGGATGATGTAATTCCATGAGTCATGGGGTGGGTCCTTGACAGCCCATTAAACAGAGAGAGCTCCTGGAGGGAGTTATCAGGGATGAGTCCTGGTAGGAGATAACGAGCACCGCCCCACCTGCTTTAACAGCTTCTGAAGATGATAACACATTCTATTGGTTACATCTTACATTGTAACCTAGGACATTGTGGTGTGCCCATTTCCAGCCACTGTGGAGTCCCATAGGAACGTCAGCTGTTCGTATGCAACGGAGAAGAGAGTACTGTCAGAATTTGCTTCTCTTGTACTTTCTCCCTGAATGCTACTAATGGGAACTTTAATGTCGCTACTCTTTCTGTAATAAGCTTTATTCTCCCATCTTATCACTGTCTTTATTTAATTTTTTTTCGTGTCTCCCCCTAATCTTGGCCCAGGCTTAAATGGAATTTTTTTCGCTTGTTTCTTTTACTAGTATTTGTAGTCCCTGTAGGGATTTCCATCCAATTAGTCACTTGGAATACAGCTGTTAGGTAGAACAAGAGAAGATTCTCCAATTTGCCTCTCTGCGTCAAGACAAGCAGTGGCAACCTTGCAGGGGCAGTTTCTCACCAAGAGCAGCACTGCTGTCACGGATGATAAGTAAAAATAAATTCATACTTACTCCTCAAGGATCACTCCTAGATGCAATTTACTGTAAAAATACCAGATATAACTCCAATGATCTTTGTAAAACTCAATTTTGTTTCAGTCCCAGTAGAAATATTTATGTGTAATCTTTTGTAAAGTAGCTTTTTTACTGCTTAGTACTAGGATGTACAATTAGTTGACTGTATGTGTATTTTCTTTTTCACAATGAAAAAAAATAGTATGATCCAAAGAGAGAACATTTTTGTCAAATTGATCTATGGGTCAAGACCTATAGCAGTGCAAGAGCAGAGGTTAATAACAGAGGTTGTGTTCCTTTTTGGGGTGGAGATTGGTTTGTTGGTTTTCTTTCTCATGCACATTGCTCAAACATCCCACAGATAAGGTTTATGCAGGGAAAACTAAAGCATTAAAACCGAAGCAGTGATATTCAGGTGTGATGCCTAAATCCCCAGAGATGCAGTATTGTTGCAAAAACCAAGCTTTCGATGAAAAGGCATTAAAGTTTGCAGGGGCCTGGAGCCAATTATTTTTCTACTGATATGTGGATTAAATGTCTTTTAAGACTGCTAAGAATGTTTTGGGTAAGATTATTTATTTACCCCAGACAATTTTTTCCAAGTGTACACCACACCTCACAAGTGAAGGCTCGGGATAATCCTATGGAGCAGTGGCCAGTGCAAAGGCACGCAAATCTGTGTCAGTGTGTGTTTGTTCTTTGAGGTGGCATGGTGAGACATCCAGTCCTTTCCAGAGCTATCACCTGTGGATCTATGACTTCAGGAGGAACAGCCACATTGAACTAAAATTAGGCCTGTACTTGAACACGTACTGAATTGAAACTTGAAGCTAATGTGCTATACAAGTAACAGTATCCCAGTAAAATGATCTCTTTCTTTACAAATGCATTCACTCAGTCCAATAGGAGTATCTACACCTTTATCTTAGGCAATCCATTTTTAGAATGACTTTCTCTAGCAGTAGATTTTCATTGTATACTTATTGCTGGAGAATATGTACTGATTAGAAATCTTGACACTGCTTCTGGACTGTGTCCTAATACAGTGGGTGTGCTTTGCTACTGTGCAAACTGGCTGTGGTGGAAGAAGAATTGGTTGGTATCTTGAAGTCCTCTTTTAAAATTGTGCATTTCACACTCCTCACCTGTCCCGTACATGTTTCAGTGCCATACGTATCTTAGAATGATAAAACACAACAAAGTTTATCCTGTAAAACACCAGTGTCTGTGTTCCAAATCACTGACAGGGTCTGATTGGTATTAAGCTCCTCCTCCTCCCGTTCTAGAGTTTCAGGCTGGGGTGTGTAACTGGAGGCTCTTGCTGTGGACTGACATGGAAACAGAAACAGAAGGAAACAAGGAAGAGTTTTGTCTTTTCTGCTGCTGCAGAGCAGAATTTTCCATTCTTAGGTAAAGTTGACCAGAATGAGAAAACCTTCTGAAAATACTATGTTGAAACCATTCTGGACCCAGTTTAAGGAGATGTTTACAAAATTGGGAAATCTGTGATAACCAGTGAATGACATGGTGTGTGACATGGTAGTATTTTTGTTCTGCCTTTGTGTCTGATTTTCTTTTGGGGCAGGGGAGATGTTGATGGGGGTAAGTGAAGCAAAGAGCCTGTTAGACAGCCAAAACTTTCTTTAATTTCTAGTGAAACACCTACCAACTTACTGCTACTCTCCTTTCTGCACCCATATTGTCAGCACAGATGTGCTGCTAGAAGGTTATAATGATGTTGCTTGGCTATCCAGTGCTTTAGGAACAGGAAAGGATGTCAACAGAAAAAGCTTGAAGTATGAACTCTACAGGGAAAAAATGTTACAATAGGTTCCTGTTGGTCCTTTCTATCTTACTATTCAATTGTTCTGTCCTTTATAGATAAAGTCTCTGGAGGGACCAAAAATCTATCAAATCCTTGAACTATTAGTATAAAAAGTTACCGTCAGCGATGGATGTTTGAAAGTTCTTGCTGCTTCTTGTTTTGAGGGTGTATTAGATATTTTATCACCTTATTTCTGGTGAACTACAAGTATGCTCTATTAAAGGGCAATGCTGGAACTTTTACCAGGCTCAGAATCATGAAAGTGAGAGGAGAGGATGACTTCTGTTATAAAAAGCAGTGCCACACTTTCCAAAATGCCCTCCAAATTCCTTGTTTAATTACACATTTCTCATATGGATTTCAGTTTTAGGAAAAAAGTACAAATTGCACGTGTAGTTACTTATTAGTCATTCTGAGATAAAAATTCAAGCTCTTTTTGGATTTTTTTTTTTTTTGCCTGAAACTTGTAAACGTAGTTTGGGACTGTTTTAAAACTCTTTTGGTCTCTGAACGGTGAGTTCACAGTAATGTAGTCCTTTAAACCCAGGAGAGATTATTCAGTTGTTATAGGAGGCTGGAAAGGCAAACAAAAGTCAAGGAAATAGTGTACATTTTGAGAGAAGCATTTGAAAATTAGTTTGAAGAGAGGACATGTTTTTGTCTGTATCTTCTACAGCAAGCAGTAGAAAAGTGCCTCATCCTCTTGTAGACAATATGAAATCCATTGATGTGGAAAGTAGCAAAGGCAGAAAATTGAATATGTCATAGATTGTAACAGAGTGAAGTACAAACAGCCTGTTTGGATAATAGACTGCCATAAATACATCACTGGAAAGCATGCCAGCTGAAATTACAGAGGATTTTTTCTTCGTCTGAGAAACGTATATTCCAAAGATTGTTTTTAGTCTAATGTTTTCTATTCCAGGAAGACTTAGGTGAAGAATTCAAACTATATTTGCAGTGCCATCACAACTTCAGAATATTTAGAATATTAGTAAAATATTTAGCATGCGATATTCAGACAGATGCTTTCTCTTTTTACATGTTATTCCTGTCCTTTCTGTCTTTCTGTCCTTTTTTTCTGTCCTTATTTTTAAACATTTTCTGTTCTTTATTTGAAATGTCCCCCTTCTTATCAGATTTTTTTTTTAATGCTTCGAAAAGATGAATTGGGGAAGGGTCTAGAATGTGTGATAATATGGTGATAAGCAAAACTGATCTTGGGTCTCTAAATACTGCTAGAAGACATAAATATTTTAAATTGATTGTTTTTTAAGGAATGATTGCTGGATTACTGTTTTTGTAGTTAGGTAGATATACTCACCACCACCCCCCAAAAACACACATGCTCACACACGAGTCGAGTTCCCTCTTATGGATGAAGATGGCTTTTAATCCATGTAGATGAAATCTTCAAGCAGGCTAGTGAAAATCATCAGAAACTCTGGGAATGAGATTCAGTGACTTGAGACAGAACTTGTGATGCTATACATGAATTAAATGGAGGCTGTGCATTTGGTTTGTTAGGATATGAAACTACTTTTATGGATAAAATACTAGGTGGAAGGCCTGGGGAGGGTCTCTCTGAGGTAGCTCAAGGCACTTTCCCACTACCAGAACTTGCTGCCCCTTGGGTCAAGGAGGGCTCTGTGGAGGACCTCCATCCTTGGGAAGGTGGCTCTGCACTTGCAGTGATGCCCTCTGGCCGTGCTGCATTGCAGGGGTCTGCATGCCTGCCCTGAGTCGTGAGGAGGCACCAAGTTACAGCTGTGGCTAATGAGACCTTTCTCGTGTAATGTAGCAGAACAGGCTCTTTGGTTTCGGCTGTGACGAATTAAAGGCATTACTGAAGTGGATGGCAATTCATTTCACTTCGACTTCCAGCCTGCCGTCAGCTAATAATGGCTTTGTCACTAATGATTTGGGGGGAATGATTTCTTTTTTTATAATACCTGTCATTCAGAAGCATCCCAAAGTGATCTATAGCCTAATTTACTTGTTACTCAGAAATTGCTTCTTTCACTAGTAAAGTGCAGCTTTGGATAAAAGGTGGCAACTGTGTGCTACAGCTCAAAATCTACTTGCTAGAGAGGGATGGGAAATAGAAGTGGTTCTTAGTGAGGTCATAGTATCATAGCATATTTTGGACTGGAAGGGACCTTTCAACTGCATGTTGAAAAAAACCACAATGTAAATACTTAAACTTACAGATTTACTTTCAACTAAAGAAGAGTGGGAATTTGGATTTCTGTTCATCAGACTATGAGTTCTCAATGTCAGTAGGGAATGATGAAACAAGAAAACCATCTACACAATTGTGAAAAGTTTATGGCTCCTTTATGGCCTGGGTTCAAAAGCGGAAGGGACCGCAAGTTTCTTGACCAGTTTCTTGTGAGGGCCTTCTACACAGACAGAAATGTGATCTCATGCAGAATATAGGCAGATCTGTGTACGATAATATGCATTTCAACATACAGTTGCTGTTGTGATAACAAATGATAACAGAAGATATTTCAAAGCCAGAAACTTATTTATTTTTAGTATAATAGTGTTTGTTTGTTTTGATTGAAATGCCCATTTTTATTTCACGGGGGTTTTTTTGACACAAATATTCCAAGATTTTTATATAATGTCCTGATGAATGAAGAACCTTGATTGTTTTTTTTCACAGGTAGTCACAGAAGCATGGGATGGCTGAGTCCATAAGGACCCTCTTGAGATCATTTTAGTCCCACCCCTTGCACAGGGCATGGTTAACCAGAGCACGTTGTCTGGGCCCATGTCCAGCTGGGCTGTTTAATACATCCACAAATGGATACTCCACAAGCTTTTTGATCAGTCTGTTCTGATAGTTGACAACTACTGCAGTAAAAATGTGTTTTCTTGTATTCAGATGGAATTTCAGCAGTAATCTCCACAGGGTGAACAAACATATTCTTTAAGTGCAATATTGCTTTAAAAAGTTGAAATGGTTGCTCCTGTTCTAAGAAAGGTCAGCTGAATTCAAAGGAATTTTTTTTCTTTTTCAGTCAAACCTGAAAGACTTTTTTATATGAATTCAAAAAGTCATTTGAAGAAGTAAGAATAAAAACTTCACGGGAAGTATTTTAGACAGGATTTCAGTTTCTCAAGAATTGAACTCAAACAAGGGTAGCTTAAAACACTATAAGATAAGAATGAATTCTAGTTTGGGGAAATTATTCACTCTGCAGGAGGATAACAAAAGAGACTTCAACAGTGTTCTTATGTGGAGTCTTCTCTGAGAAATGAACAGCAACACTGATAAAATCATAATTGTTTGGATACTGGCTACACTTATCAAGTTAGAAGTGTGTTTAAAAGCCTGCTGAACTACTTTGAAAAGTACTAGGAACCAAATAGAATGTTTTCCTCTATGATGTGATCTCCCAGGAATGCAGAGCTTTTGCAAAGGAATCCACTTATTTAGTTGTCTGAAAATACATTATGGATGCTAAGTGCAGCTATCAAGTTAGTAAATTCTGGTTTGCCTGAATTTTATATTTCAACTGCCCTTCATACAGTGGTAGAAGTCTGTTTGGAGTATAGTGTGTCCTTGGAACATCTGTTTTTGGCACCAGTGCAGATAATACTGAAAGTAATCTTCGACAAGACCTTGATTTCACACTGTGGCCAAGTGAAAGAGTGCATGAAAAGGTGTGTGGTAGGAAATCGTGTGTTACATTGAGTGATGGAGAGTGAGAAACAATTTAATCACAGGTTTATTCAATATCCATGTCATGGGAAAAACCACATCTGACATCCTACATCTGAATGAATCCAGAGTTTTGGATTGGTTCTACTTCTTTTCTGTGTCTTCAGACACAGCACTCTTTCAAATTTAATTACCTGCAGTTAGGCTATTGTGGTTTAGCCCCAGCAGGCAAATAAGCCGCACACAGCCACTCACTCACCTCAGTGGGATGGGGAGAGAATGGGAGGGGTAAAAGTGAGAAAACTCATCGGTTGAGATCAAGGCAGTTTAATAGGTAAAGCAAAAGCTATGCATGCAACCAAAGCAAAACAAGAAATTCATTCACCATTTCTCAGGGGCAGACAGGTGCTCAGCCATCTCCAGGGAAAGCAGGGCTCCATCACGCCTACTGGACCCGCTGACTGATGCACAGGTGGTGCCCGAGCAGCGATCGGCACCTGTGGTTATTTGAAATCTATTTATTTCATAAATCTATTATTTCATAAATCTATTTATTTCATAAATCTATTCTTTATGTTATTTCAAATAACCTGTTGTTATTTGAAATCTATTTAGACAGCTACAGAAAATAAGTAGCCTGATTGTCTGGAGGCTTTGAGCCCTGTAGCTATTATCACTGAATATCTTTTTATTGTGTTTTTCCTGTTGACCTTCATCAGGTCCATAAACAGTTGCTAGAACTCTTCAAACAAGATATTAAAAAAGGGTTTCCAAATACTATATGTGTTTATTTATTTAGTGTTTACCCAGGTTTTGAAATGATGAAATGGAAGATAGATTTGCTTAAAGAAAAACTCAAACCTCCACACCATCTGGAGCGAATCCGGAATTTGTTGGTTTTACTCTTCTAGAACGTTGTTTTTTATTTTGCTCTTAAAACTTGTTCAAAGAGAAACTGACCTTTTTAGAGAAACCAGTTATGTTTAGAAATCTCAGCCAATATTCAGATGCTCTAATAGTTCCTATTGTGAAAAAACATTTTGGAAATATTGACCCTTCTGTAACACGCTGTCAACGGTCAGAGCCGCAGGGCTTCATACTGACTTACAACAGCTGAAGTTGCACAAAATTATGCATTATGCTGATTTTCATTATCATATTTTATGTGGGTGTTTTTTTCTCATCAAGAAGTTCAAGTAAATAGCCAAAATAAGACAGTTTTGAAAACAATGTATGAAGAGCTTTGGAGTGGACGTTTTATATTTATAAGTAAGTAAAAGCTCCTTCTGAACTGTTATGTAATAGGAAAAATCTCCTGAATAAGGAAGCAAACCACGTTACACTTTTCTAATGTATTTTTCAGTAACATTTAAAAACTGGTTCCTGTTCCAAATGATGCAATAAAGAATATCAAGCTACATCTTCTAGAACATGAATTTTAATATCTCTGCAAAGTTTTGATGTTGCCGATTCAGACCATGATTTGCTTTGAACGCTGATTGTTTTTACCTTGTCCTGAAGGATGTTGTTACTCTTATGGGGACTTTTAACAGAAGTAACAGAGAGAAACAATGTAAGTCTGGGAGGAGAAAAATAAGTTTTCAAAACAATTGTTTAGAAGAGTCCTTTGTGATCTCAGCAGCGACGGTATTTAAAGTCTTGTATTATTTATTTTCCTTTTTCAAATATATTTCCTGAGACTCCAGGCTAGCATGATACATTTGGGTAAACTCTGGAAAAAAAAGTAGGAGAGTTCCCGACTAAACCTGCAGCTTTAAACCAATAAGTACAACACCCCCTCAATCTCAGTCTTCACCGAGGTTCTGGAATCTTTGTACGACAGTTCTAGAGTGAAATATTTTCAGTATTCATCATCAGGGTGTTTTTTAGACAAAAATTTCCAAAGTCAGTGAGAGAAGTCAGTGGGAGGAGGGACAGGTGGGACTGCTGTTGGAAGCTTGCAGAGAAGGTACCCTGCTAGTTTTGTTTCCAAATGAGTACGTTACTTCCCCCTCTTCCACCCTTAGCACAAGAAATGTGACTGAAATGGTAAAAAACAGCTTTGAAAATAAAACTATTTTAAAATTACCCAGGAATGGCACTGAAAGCATATGCTGCACACCTACTATATAGAAGTTGCAATGTTTCTAGGTTCCCAGACTGCTCCCTTTGCCATGCCACTGCCATGCCTTTAGTAATGACTAACATCTGTCGCGTGTTTATTTTTCCTGTACCCCAAGGGAACAACTGTGTGCAGTGAAATATATTTTTTGGTTTATTTTACTAAATTTATCCTGCCCACATTTAGTATAATGTTAAATGAAGAAGGGTCAAAGAAATATTCTTTGAAACTGAAAACTCGAATTGGTACTGCCTTTAGTCCTTTGAAAGATCTCTCCATGACCTTCAGCTGTCCCTGGAGGAAGCTCATTTTTATCAAGGACAAACCTTTACCTTCTGGGTAGACCATTGAATTGAATGTTTAAGCTAAGAAATACCTATTTGTGTCAAATATTGTAATAGTCAGTGAAACGATTGATAACAGCCCAAATACTCTCGTCAAGGGAATTGAAAAGACAGCATTGCATGATAACTCAAATAAGGTTTATAGAAATACAACCTCTAATATAAATAAACTCCATATTACTCTAAAAAGAAGCGGGGGAAAGAGGAAAAAAAATTAATGTTGGAAAAGCAGTCCTAAAAACACGTTCAAAATATTCCATTCACTTCTATATAAACTGAATGTTTTTTTCTAGAATTACGTTTCTGAACAGTATTTGGTGTTTAACAGAAACATTCATGCATTCCACTGGAAAATTTTCAGTACACAAATACCTAAATAAATCTATAAACATCACTTTTAAATACCTGTTTTCAAAGAGAAAGTAGATAAAAGCAAATAAATCATCATAATGAGATTAAAAGACAAAGCCCTCAGGAAGGCTGTTTATAATGCATCCTGCAAAGAACAGGACTTTCTTTAAAGGATTAGCATATGCTTTAATTCTGGTGAAACTGAAAAATATTGCTGCTGAAAAATTAATGGGTAAAATTCTATAAGAGTTATTATAAATTTTAACAAAGCAGCTAAACGGACAGAAGCAGAGCAACATCTTCATTTCTCCAGGCTTCATTAAACAAGCATTAAACCCCTCTTAACACTGATTGGCAGAAATAAAAAAATGGTTCCTGTTCAAATAAGTGAAATCACATCCTCATAAACCATTAAGGTGATACAAGGTAGGATACAAAATGGAGGTTTTCTGGTTCTTTTATGGCAACTCATGATTTGTACAGCACTGATGGTGGTTTGGAAGGAATGGAGTAGAGAGAGATTTCCTGTTTAAATGAATATGAATTAAGACCCATGCCTTGGGGAAGGAAGAAAGGTGGCTGGTGAGCCACAGTGGTTGTGTTGCTGAGTCTGTCACTGAAGTTTCAGCTGAGACTTGATCAACAAGATATTAAAAATCAGTGTAACTCTAAGAGTTGCATTACCTACACTCAGTCTCAGTGGTTTCTGGAAATTTTTTGGTGTGTGTAGTCCAGCCTTCAGCAACTCTCAAATAAAAGACATTAGCAGAAGAGAGAAAAGAAAACATTTGAGAAGCTCCAAAGTCCCCTCTAAGCATTTCCTTTTGCTATTCATACTGATTACCTTCATCGCTATTATGCTGGTGCAAAAAAAAAAAGACAAACAAGATGAGCAGTGTTTCTGAACCCAGGTGAGTTGCCCAGCCCCAGGAACACCTCTTGCTGTAATAAATATTTATCCCACACTCAGCAGAAGCTTTTCCACTGACTCTAATGCTCTTTGCATGGGGCACAGAAAGCACAGGGGCTGGGCTACTAGATTTCCACCTTGTTTGTCAACTGGAAACAGCTGTATTCTGGCTTTAATGCTGCTCAAAGACTACATTATCATATGTCAGCATATTTTTTTTAATACAGCTCTGATTATATTTTTGCGACCCCAAGCTCTCAGTAATCCTCACTAAATGAGCCTGACGATGTGTTTGGAACATCAGATGGCATTAAATGGGTGTCCTTGTGCCATTGGGATCTGAGTGCTGAGCAGCGTAGGGCCTGCTGACAGTGCTAATTGACCAGTGCTAGCAAAGAGGGAACATGATGTGGACTGAAATGGGAAGGAGCACAAGGTGATACCTTTAGTAAATACTTGATGAGCATGAGCATATATCCATGAGGTTACTGGCTGCTTGATCCTTTGTCTGCGTAGTGACATCACCGTAACATCATTAGTTTTTTTGGGGATGTATTGTCATAGTTAGGCCTTGCATTACCAGAGTCTTCCTTTTCAGATGGATGCAGTCCACAGTGCATGCAATTTGCACGTGAGGCAAAATGGAGTAAATGGAAAAAAACTCTGCAGCTAATGGAGGCTGCAGAGAACAGGCTTCTAGAACATAAAGCACTTTGTAGTCCCTGGTTTTTCTATCAGTTCAGAGACTTATTCACGGTCTAAGTTTTTTTAAGTACATGCATTCATCCCTTGTTGCTAACATCAGTACACTACTACAGTCATTTTTGAATCTTGCCACCTATCTGGTTATGTTAATTAGTCCTTCTCCTGCCAGTACCAAATCTGTTTAATTTCTTACTTCTAATTTGCCAGGTGCATTAAGAAGCACTTCAAAGAAGCTCTTTTTTTTTGCCTTCAAAGGATTCTTTTGAGTCTGTATAAATTGGAAGCTTTTAAATTGTAGACTTTGCACATAAAAACACATTTACAGAGTGCCTAATCTTTATCTTTGCACCCTTCAGCATACTTAGCTACCATTGTTGTGGCATGCACAAATAGGCTGTCTTAGATGTGATATTTTCTTGGGTTATTAACCTCTGCCATTGAATCTCTCTCAGTTGTTTCTCAGTAGATTGTTGCATAGCATAGAAAATAGAAAACTGTGAAAAATATATTGATTGCCATAGGAAAATAGCCACACATCCTTCAAAACTTAGTTGGCTCATGTTTGGAAAGGAAAGGCCCAAAGATTATTTTTGTGTAAAAGTTTTCATCCGAGCTCTCTTCAGAGATCTCATTCTTCTGTTAGAAACATCAGACATTCATATAGTATTCCATCCCATAGGATCTTCATGAAGATAGACCCATATTAATGTTTTTTTTGATATGTTATTATTGAAATGGGGCATCATTTTAAAACAGCAGTGGTCAAAGCAATGAGAGAACTTAATGAAGAATTGGTTATTTCCTTCTGTCCCACTTCAACAATTTTCAGCTGTGGAAGGGCTTAAGAAATGTACCTCAGCACTTCTTAATTTTCCATTTTTAAGATGGAAAGAGATATAAGGAAATAAAAAGGATGGTCTGGACTGGTCACACTTTATTTCACTTTAACGGTACATTCAGTTCTAGATTAAAGAAAATCCGAGAATAGCAGTTCCTTGATACAATAATGGTCCCCCCTATTTCCATTACATGGAACAGAAGAAATGTCCAGTTATTGGAAGAGCTGTTGATCTTCTCTTTCCCTCTCTTGTGATGTTGTCAAGGGGAATACAAACTCCTGCTGTGGGATTTTCCCACCTAAAGAGCTCTTCATTCTGCATCCCTCCTGACACAAGGGCTTCTTAACTGAACCCTCCCGTAATACTTAGAATAATGGTTATAATGCTTTTAAAATACTCCCAGATTGTAAATAATGCCAACCTTCATAGCTCCCGTGGCTATTTCAGTATCTACTGCACTAATGTTTTGCTTCTCCCTGCTATGCATCTTCCTGGGGTTGAGCTGCCTACCTGGTCTCTGCTCCTCAGTAGGAAGAAAGTGGAACAGATTTCTCCTCTCTCCTCTCCTCTCCCTGGCTAAGGGATGCTCCTGTATCAAGACTCCACAAAGAGCAAATGCTCCTGAAAAGAAACTTAGTGGGGATGGGAGCTCTCACAACTTCACCCAGAACCACCCTTCTCAGCCTAGTGACTTACTAGTTTTGTGGATTTGGATGTGGTGTTCTGCTTTCAGTGTTAAAAAAGACTATCTTTGAGACTGTCCTATTTCAGGAGAGGCCTAAGCTCACTTAAAGATTCTGTCCTATGTGACAGTGAGTGCTGCTGCTTTGTGATGTTTCAGACTAGCACAAAGATATGGCACAGCAAGAGAAAGTAGGGATCTGTCTTTTCAAAGTACAGTAATTCATTTGGTAATGAAGTCCAGCAAATATAACTCTAAATAGCATTTGTAGGTGGGATGTCCAGATCACCAGACTCTTCACTCTGATTCCTTTCCAGGTGAATGTAGGAAGCTGGTGTACTTGCCACAGACAGAGGTACATAATCAAGCTAGCTGTACTATTCAGTCAGAAGCAGGGTGTATCTTCTTCATGATCTGAGTGAGATTTGGCTTGTAGATATTTATAACAGTAAAAACCCCCAAAACTTAATGGAGAATAGTATGTGCCTACATCATGGTAGAATTCACATTGATTTAAATAATTAATAAGCCATTACTTTATCATTTTTCATTAAGTGAAAATTCAGTCCGTGTATTTTTACTTTTTTTTTTTCTATATTTATAACTTAGTTACAAGAATTGTAAAGGGAGGCTGTGTAGGGGAAGGTAGAACTGAGAGAGACAGCTTACAAAATCATGGAAACCCATTATTTTAAACACAGTGTCTACCAAGCCTAGAAGATATTAAAGAGAAATGAAGTTAACTGGTTATCCTTCAAAACTACTGTTGTGGAATAAAAAATTAATGATAGATGAATACCGTTTGCACATAAAGGCCTTTATAAATAGATCAGAGATGCAGGAAGGAAAGGAAGGAAACTATAATAGCTCAAGGAAAAAAACCACAATGGTTTTAGCTGTTTTGCTTAGCAAGTGAAAGCACAGCCTTGGCAAATTTGCTTGTGAATCTTTACACACTTTGAAAGACATTTTAGCTCCCAAATTAGGCATCCAGGTTTTTTTGAGAGATGCAACATGATTTAGACTAAGCAGAGTGAAACAAAGAAAAACAAGGAAGACGTGCCATGAATAAGGCTTGTGGCAAATAAAACTGGTGTAAATTCTACTGTGAGCTCTACGTACTGATGTATAACCCATCTGGCACCCTAGAGCCTGGTTAGCTCTATGCTTTGATCTCCACAGCAGTGGAGACTCCTACAAGTAGAAGGATTTCAGACAGACTAAGGAGGTGTTCTGCACAGAGCTCATTACGGCTCTGGAGCTTTTTTGTTAGTATTAGTATTGGTATTAGTATTAGTACATAAGGAATTTTAAAATTGTCCCAAGTACAGTTTCTTTTAAAGGAACTAGAGGGGGAAAAAAAATCAACTTTTTAGGATGACATGAAGTGAAATACTAAACACTCATGTTTATACTCATGCACACGTTGCTTAGGAATCAGGAAGAGGATGCATATACAAGTAGGACAAATTGCACCCCACACTGTGCAACACAATTTTTCAAAGTGTGTTTTGCTTTCTTGTTTTTCTCAAATAAGTGCTGCCTTGTTGCACAATGCTGGAAGCCATTTGAGAGGAATGGGCAGAACTTGGCAGGATCTGACCCAGGGGAGGAGAGATTGCAGAAATGCTTTCAGTGCTGCAAACCTTTGTATCACGATGAGAAGAAAACTCAGTGATGTTAAATGTTCCCAGCCAGAGAAATGGAAACTATTTCATGACAGTTAAGACACTGGCTTTACAAACAGTGCATAAAAGGCAGGTGGTCTCACAGTAGTTGTGGTGAGAAATAAAAAGATTCAATCTTGAAAGAGCTTTTCTTTTTTTTTCTTTTCACTGTAGTCACCCATGAGAGTCATAATGAGATCTCCTGTGCTAGATCTTTTGAAATTGTTTTCAGAAGCAGGTGGTAATTTAAAGACAATAAAGCTGCTAAAATGTTCTGATTCTTTGGCTGCTGATTATTATCTGATTCAGAGTCCCCTGAAGTCTCTGGGCAGTCATGAGGACTTCTGAGGCTGTTCCTCTATGCTTTTCTAGAAGTAATGCTGTTGTCAAGCTATGAATTGCACAGAAGTATTCATGTCACATAGAGCTGCTGATGGGACTGTACGTGAGTGAGTGACTTGCAGTCTGAGTCTGTAAGGATTTGTGCATGCTTTTAAACTTTGAACCATAGTGATGAGAGTGCTGCCAACGACTGAGCTGTGTTTTATTTGAAGTCGAACATTATGTCGTATTGGGTATTACCTAGATAAGAGATGAACCCTTCCTTTTTTTGCAGTGTTGAATTGCTCTTGAGGTTAAAGATGTGAGGAAGCGGGCTGAATTTTTCCATTCCTTTTGCTGAAAATAGGTGGCCCAGCAGACTGAGCTTGTAGCCCAGTGTTAAGGTCCACAATCAGTGCTTTCCCAGTTAAATTAGACCTGGCACTTTTGAATTATCTTGTGCTAATTGAAAGGAGAGTGTTTGGTTTACTTTTTGTGACTTTTTGTTTGGTTATTTATTATTTTCTGGAGGCTGTTTAGTGCAGCTCATGTCTGCACATTTGCAAGGAAAACACTAATGAATCGAGGAAATCGTAAAAAGCAAAAGAAAGGGATGCAGTTGCACTGTCACATTAGCAAACAGCATGGCTTTCAACAGGCACTGAGGGAGGGAGCATTTGCTAATGTCAGGATAATTTTTAAGACAGCATGTAATTTTACAATTGACAATTCGAGGTGAAACAGTGAACACAAATAAGTCTGGTTCAGAAAACAAAACTACAACGACCTAGTGGGGTTTCAGCGCCTCTTGACAAAAACAACTGTGACAGGACTTGTCAGCTCTGGAAAGAAACCAATTCAAAAATGACTACTTGAGCATTTTAGCAAAGAGGAGAAACTGTTGGAAACACATCTGTATTCCAAAAATGTTAAAAAGCTTTCCAGTTGCCAGGAATTACAATTAAATTAAGCCATGAAGGAGTATCTTCTGCCTTTAATGACCCCATTCAGAGTTAATCGTGACTGGACTGTCTTGTTTTGCGGTATGATTCTGACTACAGTGTTGAGTAAAGACAGCTGGAAGAGAGTCTGCTTTTCATCTTGACATCAGTTTTTCTGCTGTTTTCCTTCCCTGTTTTTTATAGAAATGGGGTGTGTGTTTCAATTTGGCTATCTGTTTTGCTAGCGGCAGCTTTTTATGAATGTGATACAATGTCAGGCATTTCGCACTGAATGTGCTTTGCATATGCTATGCCCTTGAATTGAGGCTCCTATCCTTCCCCTAAAAAAACAGGGGAACCTCATGTTCTGAAACACTCTTTTCAGGAAACTTGAAAGGCTTTTAATTTTGCATGGACTCTTTCCTCCCCCCTTTCTTTTATTTCTTTTTTCATAGCCGTCAATGCCACAGTGCTCCAATGAGTATTTCTAAAAATAAAATCTGCAAATTACAGGCCTTGGTTTACCACAGTGTTGCAAACTGTCATTAACAAACAGTCTCTAAAAGCCACTGGTTCTGCAAGCCATGAGGTAGCTTAAGTCCACAGAACTGTATTGTTCTTTCTCAGTGCTCCCAGTCACCATATATTTTAACTTTTTTTATTTTTTAACACTTACTTGCTGCTTGAAAATACTGGGGCTTGTTTTCAGCAATGGATTAATGTCCTGTCCATCTTTCCAATGACTTTCCAAAGAGTATATGAGTTAGAGGATGAATAACCCCCAGGACATGCTCTTGTTAGAACCTGAGCAAAGTTTCAGCAACATGTGTCTGCAAAGGTTTAGTGGTCAGCTTCACACACAGCATGACATAGCAGCAGTGCGTTACTCCCCTTGTCTCACCCCATGAATCCAATCCTCTTTGTTAGAGAACCCGGTGAACTAGCCAAGTGCTGAGACTGTGCTTGGAAAAGTTTCAGAGCCATAGGAGCCATCCATAGGATTTGCATTTCAATTCAAGTTTCCCAAGATTTTAACACCGAGGTCCATGCCCTGTTTTATAGACATCTCACACAGACCTAGAGATCTTGTTGCTTTCACATCCCGTCTACCATCAGCTGGGAGGGCTACCAGAGCCTTTGCAGGAGGGCAGATACAGTTAAATACTGCTGACATTGATTGTACTGACCACCAAAAGTGGGCATGACATTGAAACTCCTGCCTTGAGAACTGCTATTCTCTGCTTACTCTAAGTCCCATGGCCTGCATGCCTAAGCCCTCTTTCAGTATTCAATTTGTATGTTGTCTTTTTAATCTGAAACTATTTTCTTTGTCGAAATTTGCACTTCTGCAACTATGGTCATTGCCGTGATGTCATGACCCTTGTAGGTGCCTTACTAGCTCTTTTTTTAGTTTGTTTTTCCAATGAATGGCTTGTTAAATGTTTTTTTTTCTGGAAGAAACTTTGGATCTGTGAGTCCTCAACACATATACTCGTGTAATTATAATGATATGAAGTACTTTTTTTTTTGGTAAGAGCCAGGTTTGTGAACTAGTCCTTCTTCTAAGCTTTTCCATAGACAATGCTCGGTCTGCTGATGAGACTCGTCCTGTATTTTGGTAAATGTGGGTGTATAACACAAGGCAATTCAATCCACTGTCTGGCCAGGTTGCTTCAACTTTAAGTATTTTGGTGTCAAATCCCTTTGTAGATCTAGGACTTACTTTTAATTAGACAGCGACTGTAGAAAATAAAATGCAAATAGGGATTGATTTGGAAAAGCAAACTGGAATGTAGTCTTTTTTTAATTTAGCTTTTATTGAATTACAAGTTTATTATGTAATGAGTAGCTTTTTTTTTTTTGATTCTTATGAGTCCTTAGTAAGAAAAATGAGAAGTGGGTGATAAAATGTTGCAATATAGCAAACATTAGACAATCTATTTCCCTTGAGAGCTTTTCAAGTAGCCTTATTCTAAGAGGGCACTGTAAAATATGCCTTTGTATTTTATCAATGTGTCATTCTACAATTCCTAGAATATATTTCCTTAGAAATATAACTTAGTGATGAAAGTTAGAGAGCAGAAGCACCCACTGTCATTGCTTCTTGAATTGTGCCAGTATTTTTTGTTGAAATGGAGAAAAAAAAGGTTTTTCTTTGGAATGTCCACATTAGTAGTCAGTGGTGGTATTAGCTGTGTAACACTTAATCAAATATCAGAATTTGACTTAAGAACATGTTGATTTTTTTTTTAATTAGACCTATTATGAATACTATATTCTGATGGTAATTTTTTTTGCTGGTTTGTGTAGCAGTAGATTCATATCTACCACCACATATACATACACTTCTGTATAGATACTAAGCAGCCACATAGGGTTGTACTGAAATAATAAAATTGATACAAGTAGAACAATCTTTCTATTGTTATTAATGAAACTCATAATTAAATAAAACATATCAATTTTATGATTATGTATATATTACATATTAATGTATTAAATTAATCTATTAATTATTAAATGAAAGTAACGGTTATGTGATTCAATTAGCTATGTATCAGTTGGTGAATATCTAAAGCAAACAGATAATTCTAATTCTAATTCTGCGATATGAGTACCAAAATGTTTAAGTTATAATGGGTATTAGAGTACAGGATGCAATTTAGTTTGAATGGGTATCTCTTAACATCATATTTTTATTCCATTGAATCAACAAATTGACTACTTGCTTCCCTTTAACATGAATGATTCTTGGCAGATCATAGTAAAACTACCAGTATGAAATAATTAGCAAAACTAAAAGGCTACACAGTAATAGCAAAGATGACTTGATCACAATTCTGATTGGACTAAAAAAAGATATCTGAATGTTGACGACTGTCTTTACATTAATTTGAGAATGCAAAAAAAGTAATTTTATCCATCTAATATATTAAAAACCACTTAGCCTTAAAACCTAAAATTTAAAATTGGATAACTACAATAATTTCAATATAGTAGTTGAAAAAGCAGAAATTATGAAGCTTTACATACTTATTTGAGTGGTTTAGAGTAGAAAATGCAATTTACTAAACCTCTAAAAGTGTGCTCAAGATATTTCGCAATTAGGAAGGCATCACCAAAATCACAAGTATTCTTTAAATTCTCTCTAAATTATGTGTAGACATTATCTTTTAGAACTCTAAGTATTAATCATATATACAATGACAAGAATTGCCTAAAACTCAAGTGAGGAAGCACTGTAGTTCAATATCTGAAACTGCCTGAAAAATAGTGCAGCATATTTGACTGTAATATTTTTATTTGTCGAATGTTTCCCCTTATGATTTTTGCGTGAAATTCTTGAACAGTTTCCCTCCAGTGCAGAAGGACTCCTTTTAGTAGGGCATCCTGAAGCATGTTGAAATCAGTTTCTGGCTGCTTAGCACAGTATCCGAAGGGGAATGGACTTCAGCAGAGCTTCCTGACCAGTTTAGACACCTACTAGCACACACTAAAAGTTAGCAGGCTTCTGAAAGCTGGGCCCCTGGTGCTGAAATTAAGGATGAGGCTTCTCTTCCTTCTCATAGTGGGGCAGCCATCTATGTGTGAGAAGGATTCTTTGCCATCCTTGACAGAATAGACATCCAGAATAGACACCAGAATAGACACATGATCTGTGCGTTTTTTCTTTTTCCTCATTTTTTTTCAGTTTTGGTTTTATTTGTACACTTCAACTGTTACAACTATATCTGTAAACATTGGGTTTCCATATTTGAAGTATCAGTTTTGACTTATCATGATGCATGCTTGAATTATAGAGATTAATTCTTGTTCTATTTTTACACTACAAAGTTTGAAAATGAAGTAGCATTTTCATAGTGGGGAAAGGAGAGATTGGGAAAGTCCTTGTTCTTGCACATTACTGACTACTCATACTTACTATTTGCAATACCACCAAAGAGGAAATAATATTTCTCTTTATTTGATTTTATTAGATTATTATGATTTCTGTTGTCCTCCATCTGTTCTGATCTCCCTTGTGTTCTACTCCATTCTGTTGCCTATTTTTACCATTGATAAAGAAATTAATAGTAATTTTCAAGTTGTGTGAGTTCTTCTCTCTTGCATACCTGGTCTTCTAAAAGAATTATGGCAGCACTGAGTATAAAAGCAGAGATTTGACATTTCCTCACAAAATGTATTGGATATCAGATGTGGTATGCTAGGCTTGGTGATGATTTCAAAACCCTTTTTGTCTTGCTCATAGAAGAAAACAGTGGAGTATCTACTCACCTTAAGTATACACTTAACATAAATGGAGATAAAAATCACACCCAAAAGATTCAGTGTTTACATATGTAATTGGGTGAACACTACCGGGTCAAAATAGTTAATGAATATTTTCCAGCAAATGTGTATTCTTCAGTTTATCTGGAATACTGTCCAGTCATGGTCATTGAAATATAGTAGACCTTAATTTTCATTATGACTATACTTGTATTTTTCTAGCAGGGTAGCTTGTCTCAATAATTTGAGAAGGTGGGAATGTCTCACTGGTCCATGTATTCATTTGTAGCTTCCTCATATGCTTGTGGAGGAGCATTTCACTCTGTGCCACTCTGAAATTAACTCAGTTCTGTTCTTACCTTTATCTGTCCTGCTGTAATTCATGTCTGTTTGGACAGCGAGTGGTCCAGGCACTGCCGTAGGCAAGAACCTGGAAAAGCTGTCTGAATATCTTTGAATGCAATGGGATTTTTTTTCCCAAGGGCTATGGGTAAGTTCTAGAAGTGTAACTGGATGTACTCATAGACATGAATATGTGCTTTATTGTATTTTAATTATATGCACATTTGCCCCAATGATTTATGTATTGATGTGCAAAAATGTTCAGGGTGTGAATTTCTGAAAATATAGACAGATTCTTTTCTTGCTCAGTCATGTCCATTTTCTGAACAGCCATTTTTTTTTTGCTGGAAAACTGTTTCTGCAAACCAGTAAGTACTTAAAAAAAAAAAAAAAAAGTCATGTTAAGCTGAAATGAAAGCTCATAATAGTCTTTGCACAGTATCTCCTACTGCTGATGTAGTGGAGAATGTAAAATTATAAGCAGTTTTCAAAGCTCACAGATTTAATTTTCTAGAACTGATAGCTTTAAAAGCATCGTTTATATCAGTCCTCTTTTAACCAAGGCAGCTTACTTGGTCACAGAAATAAATTTATCAGTGACTCCTCTCAAGGAGAACATGTTGCAGTGGCAATGCTTTCTTTTTTTGTTTTTCTCCAGTTAATTTATGTTTGACCTTTCAAATTTCAGGTTATTAGAAAGAGAGCTGTCCAATAATATTTACAATGCAACGCATCCTTAAGCATTTCATTGCCTACATGTCAGGAGAGAAATATCTAGCATTCTTATTTTAGTTTTATACTTCATTTTAAACCAATCTTACCTAGATACCATTGGTATCATCAGCTAGTCAATCCCCTCTACTGTCTTTCAGTTGTTATTTTTTTCTGAAGAGTGGCAGAAAAATACAGTTTTTGAGTGAAAGACAATTAGAGCAAGGCAAGGAGTTATTTCCCTTTCCTTTTCTTTGCAGTTGCTTCAAGCTTTGAGATCTCAGTTGACAGGATCCCACCATGGGACAGGTTCACAGTCTTGATCCCCAGGTCATCTTTAACAGGAGACCTGGGCCCTCAGATACAATCCTACTTGCTTTTACAGACTTCCTGGAGGTGTCCTTTTTTTTCATCTCATCTGATGTGTGGTCAGGACATAGCTGCAGGTTACATTTGGAGGCCAGGTCCATATAGTGGTTCTTATATAATCTCTAAGCTCTCCAAGGATAACAAAGATCATATACCTCCTTCTCAAGATCTCGTACCTGTGCACATGAGTACAGGTTCTATTATCTTGAAAAGAATTACATTTTTTAGAACTTTTTCTCCATTCATTTCTCTTTTATATCGAGACTTGTCCATGTACTGGTGCAGTGGAAGTGTTGCTGCTGGTGAGGAATGCTTAAGGGTGGTGGAAGTCTGTCAGGAAGTAATGTTAAGTGTTTCCTGCTATACTCTTTCAGAACCAAGATAAGGTTAGAGAAAATTCAAGACAAGCAGTGTTCCTATAGTAGTATATTCCTATGGAAGCATTTTAACTTATGTTTATCTGGATAAAAGAAGAAAATAAGAAATGGAATAACAAGGAACTTAAATGAGAAGGCTCTTGATGTTGTGTGTCATGACAGCTCTCAGAGTAGCTGCGCTTGGTTCAAGGCTTTACAGATGTGAGTATAGATATTTTCTTTTTTTAATCAGAAATCCAAAAGTATTGTTGTTAGTACAATGATCCCAATCCCACAAATGTTGTCTGTATGCTTCTGAAATTGAAAATTTGAATATCTCCATTTAAGTCCGCTGAACTACTCATGGCAAATTAACCACAGGTATGTACGAGTGGGAGCAGGCTAAACTCTGAGTTGCCAGGAAAAAAAGCTGTTGGTATAATATTTTGACTGAGTAGAGACCAAAGACAAGTTCATTAGAGGGGCAGAGACTGTCATTAACATGTCAGTGTGGGAAAAACTTCATCCACAGTGATTCCTTATACAGCTTTTATGAGCCAAAACAGATGCTGCACCCTTGTGAAACAAGGAGACACACTGTGGCTACTGCTCCTAGCAGTAGTTTTATTTTGGAGATGAATGGTTGACACAAAATGCTTCTCCACAAATGAACACTGAGATCACTGGGGACTCCTTTTCGAGGTCAGGACCTTGTGCACAGTGGGAAGGATGGGTATTCTTCATGAGCAAATTAATGGACATTGCAGTTACTTCCTGCGACTGCAGCCTATAATTTAATGCACCGACTTGGTTTCACAGGAAGTTATATATAAATATATAGGTCTGCATATGCTCACACTGTGCATATATAAACATCATAGGTGCTCTTTTCTCTTTCCTTTTCCCTTTCCTCTTTTTTTTGCTTTTAGGTTTCTTCCCGTGTTTTATAGAAGTGGTGCTTTCAAGATCTACAAAGGTCTTTGGAAATAGTAATGCCAATTACGTTTCTGCCATGATATAATTTAGTCATTTGTTCACTACAGCTGCTGAGGGATTTTTGCTGGGATTTTGTTTGCAGAATTTGAATACTTCACAGTCTTCAATGAACATTGTTTTATTCATTGTTGTATAATTAATATTTTTATCTCTTAAAAATTAATTACAAAAGCAGGTAAACTTGAGCTACGTTAGTCTATCTTCATTACAAACAAAAGAAAACAGGTATCTTCTGCTTCCTCTATAATTAAGCAACCCCCTTTTTTAAAAGCATTTGCACATTTAAAAAAAAGAAATTCCATTACTCATGAAATGCATGCTTAGGTTTGGACCAGTTCAGATAATATTTAGAATAAAGATAACCACATCAGTTCTACCTACAGCAATTAGAGTTTTATTTGTTCAGGTAGTGGCAACAAAAATTGAAGACTTCTTTTCGATGCAGCAGTTCTGTGTTTGTGCTAAAACAAGTTTTCTGAAAGTCCTGCAATATTTAGATACTCAAGGGGTCTCATTTTTCTGCTGTTTACTTTTTATCTTTCTTTTATTCCAGGCTGCAAAGTTGCTCCTTTAATATTTTGGCAATCAACAGAAAGGAAAGTGGTAAAAGTACCTCAAGGAGGTCTTTTCAGCCTTGGCTTTTTTTTAAGACTGAAGCATCTTTAATAATTCAAATTTGTGGAGCTTTTAAATAGCTTGGTATGAACCTGACGATCCTGTTGAGACTGAAGTGTTTAGAAACTTTGTCAATTACTTTTTAAAAATTCTCGAGTGCAGGAGGGGGGCTCCTGTTTTTCCCCTCAGTAAACATGAATTATGTCCATAGCCTGAAGAACAGCTGCATGCAGGCCTCCCAACTTCTTTTTGTGTCAGCCACTCTGACCACCCTGGCCATGTCATAAGCCTTTATCTGATGGTTGGATTTCCTTTTAATTTTTTTTTTTTAGCTATAAAGGTTCAGATCATGAGAGTCTTTCACCAGACCTTCAATACCTGCTGTGCTGTACAGCCTGGAAAAGGCTTATCTGAGGCTGTGGAAGGAGTAACTCCACAGATTCCTTGTCTTCTCTCACAGACTGCTGCTGAGGGAAAGGAGATAAATTAGCTTTTTTACAGATTAAAAGCAAGTATTTCCCAGGCTGCCTTGGGCTGGGGGTGTGTAACACTGCACATTTCCTCGTAGGTTGTGTGGTATGAACAGATTAGTGTCTACAAGCCTTCTGCCAAGTGACTGCTAACCTTATGTTTCCTAACTGTGGGAATGTATTTGGTGCTGCAATCTGATAACAATTTCCAAAGTCAAACCAGCACTGATTTATATTGCCTTTATGTGCTCTTTTGTCTAGTATATGTTGTTCATTCTTACGGAACTGGACCAACAGATCTCAAGTAAGCACCAAATTGATTTCTCACTTGCAACATTGACCAAACTATTAGTTTCTGTTGAATATGGATGTCTTCTAGCTGGTCCTAATAATAAAAAACCCCCAAACCCAAAATATTAACCTGTAGGTTATTTCTTGTCTAATTTCTTACCCTTTATGGTATGGATATTGGACCTAGTCTGCCTAAAACGTCTTTATTTCTACATAGGTCAGCAGTCCTATATCAATTTAATTTCTTTCATTCCAGAACAACTATCCTTGGTCTCAAAATGCTCTTTTTTTCCTGTTGCTTTAGCTTCTGATCAAGAATAAAACATTAAAAAAACCCCAAACTGTGCTGTGTTATAGCACTTTATATTATGTTACAGGTGCCAGAAACAGGGATTTGTCCCAAATGCTTCATTACTATAAAAGTGTACTCTGGTTTTCCTTTTATACAATTTCATTATGTTTTCTATAGTAGTAATTTCATTTAAGTTTTGTTCCAACAAGTGTCAGCTGCATGCAGATTTTTAGGATCAATTTGTTCAAAGCAATTCGAGTAAAGTAAGAGCAACAAAGTATTTTTGTCTTAGTGGTTAGTCAGCAAAGAAAGGCTACTTAGCTTGCACAGTTCTACACAAATTCCATGTCAAAAACAAGAAGATTGAGCATCTCTGAGGTTACCCTTTGGTTGAGGATGGAAGAGCATACACTACTTCAATCCCCTAGCATGCCTCGTGTAAACCCTTCCTACCTGCTCTTGTAAATGTAAATTTTATGCTATTATTCTCTGCTTCTGACACAGTTCTTCTATTTGGAATATGAAATAAGTTCCTACTGACAGTACTCTTAGCTAAATCTATGTAGAAACTAGCTGGGAACAAAGTCCCAGGAAATATACAAACAAATATGAAGGAATAGAAGATGACTTTTCCTTCTCCGAGTTTATGTTTTAGTAATATTCAAGTGTTACAAATAGAACTAGTCAGCATACAGTTTCAATGTAGCTATGATTGTTAATATATAGGGCTCTTTTAAACATTGCAGTCTTTTTTTTTTTTTTCAAAGAATAGTGAAAAAAAAAATCTCAGAATGATGTCAAATCTAACAGTGTTTGGAGGGGGCAGAGACTATAAACATTCTTCCTCAAAGACACGCAAACTGATAGTTAGAGACTGCAAAGCTATCCTTAAAATGTAAATATATAGCTTCTCTCAGAAATGCTGCAATGCAAAAATGACATTATTTAAAGAGCGTGAATCGTCATACCCAAATAGAACTTGTCTTTAGGGGAAATAAAGTGGATCTGCTCTATAAACTACAGTTGAGTTGAGAAACTTATCAGCACTATGGGCGCTTGCTGTCCAACTTAGAGGTTGGTGAATTTACAGAGCACATCAGAGTTACAGTACAAAAATATCTGGAAAAACAGTGCACGTGCATGGTGTATGAGATAGATGCATTGGAAACTATTAGTTACAGTTATAAAACTGGAAGAAACCAATAATCATATTTCAGTACTTACTGTATTACTAGTAGGTAGCAGCTGTATTTTACAGAAACAGAGGAACCTGATGTAAACACTCTGTGAACCATGGGAATAGTTCAATCTAACTTTCAGCCATATCTTTGGATCATTTGATGGCTTAAAGATCTAGAAATAAAACAACACACTTTCTAGACAATATTAGTATAGGAGGTAATATAAAAGCTGGTCTTTAATTAGAGGCACCAGGGGCAGATATGGAAACATGTCCACCCTACACAGGGCGAATACAGTTCTATAAATTTAGCAAATTAGCATAATTGACAGGAATTCCCAATTAGAAGCACAGGTGATGAGGTAATTCCCCCTTCTGGTTCAACCCCTTTGCAGAGCCCCCCTCTTGGTCGTAGCTGTTACTTTGTTAATGAGAAAGTGTCTTGGGAGAGTAGCTCGTTCTTGCTTCCCAGAGAATTTAGCCTTGGACCCCCAGGGCTTGGAGCCTCTGGAGAGCATATTTTGTCTTTCTGCCTATCAGGGGAGGAAAAATACTGGAGTTAGCTAGAAACGATATAATTATACAACAATAGTCTACAGAACTATGAATATATGAAGGAAATATAAAAGCAAAAATCATTTTGGCATCACCTTCATACTGTAGAAACTTTACTACTGGGGTATTTTTTGTCTAGAAACAGCATTGTCAATAAAGTAGATATGTGCATATTTTCCCCTCTCTTTTCCTTATCGATAAAAGTTTACTTTCTCACTGATTCCTTTCTCCATTTTTCCTCACAGATTTTTTTAGAAGGAAGGGGGGGAAATGTCTTGTGACATCCATAATACCTTGAAATTTTCCAGCTGATACTTGTCCATTTCACATGGCGGATGGTTGGATGACCTCCTTTTTAAATTTACTTAAGGACAAAACTTACTTCTGCTGAGATAAAATTCTGATCTCAACATATTGACAAAAATATGACCCTAGAGGGTAATATTTACCACTGTTAAATGTTGCAAGGGTAGACCATCTTATTAGGCAAAGGTTGTTCCACTTTCCTCTTGTTAAATTGGCAGAAGGTTAAATCTCTGCAAGTGTAGAATGACCTTAAAAAAACCAAGTCTGTATATCAAATGCTTGACAATCAATTGGCTAGTGCAGTGAGAGTGTAGGTTACCTTGAATATAGCAAAAAATGCTACCCTGAAGTTTGCTGCCCTATTCCCTAAAGGATAAAAGAGCAAAATAGCTGAAAAGGTTGAAAAATACAGCAAAGGGAAATGGCTTATTTGGAATGTGGGGATGACCAAACCAATTACCACAGTCTGAAATCCAGATAAAGCAAAACTTATTGGTTATTCTAGTTGTTTATTTTAAAAAACCAATATTGATGCCTGCTTAAGTTCAGTATCTAGAGCTTTTAGGAAATATTTTGATGTTGAGACATATTATTATGTCTCAAAATATGTAGCATATTTGCACCTCTCCAAGAAAATATTTATGGGGAAATGAAATGTCCTCCTTAAAAAAAACCTTCAGAAACCAACCAAATGAAAAACAGCAGCTTCCCTTGATAATTTTAATAGTATAAAAACATCTGGGTAAATCTATGCCCAAATTCAAAGTGGTTCTTTGTATAATCCTGCATTTTTCCTCTCTTTAATTACACTGTATGCATTCTAGCCAGTTATGAGTCTGATTCCTTCCCAAAGGTCACAAGCGTAGATGTCAAATTCTGAAAAAGGAATCTATACTGCCTGAATGTTCAAGGGAGGAAAAAACCCCAGATGCTTCTAGAGTGTGAATGGTTTAAAGAACCTGTTTTTCTCAAGGGTAGCCTAGGGTGAGTAGTTGACATGTGGACAGCTCCTGTGTAAACATCTAAGTTAAATAAGACAAATCCTACCCGAGAAATTTACCTTCAGAGAGCCTTCTCTGTTCTTAGTCTTGTTTCTGCTTTAAATCTCCCACTCACTGTATCTTAGTGGTATTTCAGTGTTTTCTTTCCCTTGTAGCTTTCATCAGCCTTTATTTCTTTGTCCTTTCCAACTCACCCTCCCCTCGGTTTTCTCTAGTCACTTGGCTGTTCTCAGGGAGCAGAAGTGGCCTTTTCTTCATGTTCTCCTGC
The DNA here is from genome assembly GCA_013398855.1 of Mohoua ochrocephala. NCBI lineage: Eukaryota > Metazoa > Chordata > Aves > Passeriformes > Acanthizidae > Mohoua > Mohoua ochrocephala. The sequence goes on along the minus strand of VZTA01018778.1, from coordinate 74,594 downwards.
TTTAGTTGGAAGGTACCCACTGACCTAAATTATTATTTCTGCAGGCATCTGGCCCACTGTCAGCCATAGGAGGAGAGGAACAGCAAGATAGTTGGTAAAGTTGGATGGTATCACAGGTCTGGCGTGGTGAATTGTGACATAATCTATGCAGCACCTACCTTTGCACACTCTATCTTGAATTCTCTTTACCAACAAATCATGTGCTATTTTAATGTTTACCTGTCTTGTGTGAGAAAGTGTATGTCTAAACCAGAGGCCAATTTAGACATTCTGGTGCAGTGTTTTCAAGGGGTATTTCCTCACAGTAGGATCTGATGCATGGAACGTCTTTCAAATGACTGGATGTACATGGATGATTGGCAGTGCGTCTTCTTGAGACATTAATTTGTCTGGGGTAATATTTTGTCCTGCTCGTGCCAGGGGTTTATCTGAAGGGAATTTTAAACTGTTCTCAGTGTGGTTTCTCACCAATCATGGCTTTTTGCTGTCATCCGTGATTAACTGCTACTTTGACTGCAAATGTGCTCTAAACTGCAATCACAGATATCTGCCTTTGTCGCTGAGAGGAGAAAGAAGGGAGTTGCACAAAGAGCTTTTCAGAGGGCAGCTAATAGCTTATGGGCCACTGGTGAGTAAGCAAATATATTGTCCCAGGATAAAATTCTTTGCTGAAGGGAATTTCTAGATTGCCATTTAAAGGCGCGTCTCTCCCTTTAAGGTTTTCAAGAGTACCAGATTTTCCACTCTGAATCTAAATCAGCCAGCTGCTTGGCATTGTCAGAGATAGATGAGACCTCCTGAGTTCTGTCTAAACACATCCCTGCACTGCAAAGGAATTTTTAACAGGGTTTCTCCTGTTGTTTAGTTTACCTTTATGCCCAACAGTCCTATGGGTTATATATTTTGTCACTGTTACATGGAAATGATGAAATTACTTACTCTGTATTACAATGTCATAAATTGCATCTTACTTTCATAAAAGTTTTTGGGAGTGAAGGGAATGCCTACTTTGGAGATTATTAGTCATTCTTCTGGAAGTGAATGATTTTATTCTAAGAGATTTTTTTCCCCCCCCCCAAAAAATTGGCTAGCTATGATTTGGGTGGCTTCAGCAATTCAAGATGATTGCTGGACAGATATGGTGACATGGTAGAGTCTGCCATTCAGCATGGTTGTATGCCAGCTCTTCAATTAGAAACTTCTCTTCCCTTTTGGTAGCAAATCTTTAATATAGCAACATCAATGCCAGCAAACACTTTTGCTGCCTTACTTCACCAACTCTTTTTCTACTTCTTTTATCAAATACCTAGTTACGAATTGCATGTGCTTTTGTAACATCATAAAATTATCAACTCTTCACTTCTTACTTTGAATTCATTACGAATTGCAATTTATGGAGCCTATTTATGTACACAGGATGTTTTGCTAATTAACAAAATAGATTGTATCTCGTTGTCAACCATTTCTACAGTGACTTTTAAGCCACACACAAATACTGTTGCTTTAGATATACTTTTAAAATTTGTTTCTTTTTCTAAGATTCTTAGCACTATTACCTTTGGGACTACTCTTCAACTTGCCTTAGTACAGTAGCCCTGTTTGAGATGTTCAAATTGGTGTTCACTGTGTAGGTATTGACACCAAGGAGATCATTTGCATGTGAAAATTGGTGCTTCTGCACCTTCTGCTTTAGCATCAACTGACATACTGTAGCAGGCTAAACAAGGAGTATATATTTGCACTTCACTATATATTCCTCATTTTCCTTTCCAGTTGTAGCAATGTGGACTTTTATCTGATTGTGTCATGAAGATGTTTGCTTAATTGGTGACATGCTGGTGATTTAGGCTTTGGAAGTACTTGGATACTCAACTGCTGTTCGTTGGATTACACAGGCAAAATGCTGTCGATGCTGAGGAGAAGCATAATTTAAGGGTGAAATACCTCAGAATGTTTATAATTTTTTATTTTAAACAGTTGTACATGACTATATATTTCCATAGACAAATGTAGTATTTCAGATGATAACTGTATTTGTTACAAGTAGTATTAAAATGAGTACTGCAAACTTTATTCTTGGTTAGTCTTATGATCATTGCATGCTTGGATGAGAGATTATGAGAAAGACTGAGATGTTAGATTAGGCTCCTCATGGACATGACTTTTATCTTCTATGTTCCCAGAAAAGAGTTAAGAAGTCAGCAGACATTACATGCATTTTTTTAAAGAAGTTTTGCATTTCTTTAATAACTGAAATAAAATCTTAGTAGGAGTCTGAGCTTTCTTAGTGTATTAAAGTGACACTAATATATATTACCAGGCTTTTCAGCTAATTGGGTTATGATAAATCACCACACCTTTAATATAATAGTAGCAATTTGATTGTACAGTAAATTTTAAATGTAAATCACCTACTGCTAATGTTTTGAAACTGTGTTCCATCAGAAGCTTTGCTGAATTACAGCTATCAACCAATTCATAATTGCTAATGAAGGTTAAATTAAGGTTTGGGTAAGCATCTACAATATCGTTCTGCCCATGCTCTCAGCTGTGCATTTTGTAGCTATATCACTCAGTGGCTTAGAAAGTATCCTGTGAAGGTGAAGGAAATGGTTGGGTACTGGTAGCAATCTGGAATCTGGCTAGCACAGCTTCACACCGCTCTTCTGTCTTCCAATTCCTGAGATGCCGGAAAACCATTGCTGTAAGTTCTGTACATTGCAAATGTTGTGTAAATGGCTTCGTGATCAGACTTTGGAAAGGCTCTGTGAATAAGGAAAGGCTTAATGGCAAATACAGGACTTACATAAGCAAGAATATTTACTGGAGGTTTTGTGCTATGCTAAAAGCCTTTCTTTAGCCTGTTCTCATTTTTTTTAACTAATATTTGGAAGCTGCTCCTGTCTCCGTGAGCTACTTTTCTATTCTGATTACTACCTGTATTGTACTCGTTGTCTTGGTTGGACACTCTCAATCAAACAGCCATGTTTACATGTATAGATTAAAAGGAGAAAAGGATCTTTAGATCATCCAGCTGCCCTCAGGTATCACGGTGATCACCGAAACAATGCTTCTTCCAGCACTTAATTTAAGGAATTAATGCAGAACCTGCTACTTCTAGCTTTCACGTTACACCCCACCACTGGGAATCGGAAAACAGATTTCTTCCCTTCATTGCTGGGTTCTCAAACCAACTCACCTGAAACACTTGTGGTATATAAAGCCACACTTTAACCCCCAGGAATAGAGATGGAGTTGGTTAGCAGAGTAGATGCTCATAAAATTTTTAAATGTAACATTAAAAAGTGCATAAAATATTAGTGCCTGGGGTACTGTAACTTTGCATCATTTTGCTGTACTTCCATCTGTATATACTTATTTTTACAGCAACTGGCTGTGAGGAAACATTCAGAGACATCTGCAGTGCTAAAAGCACAGTGATAGCCCAGGAGACTCTCCCTTAAAATACAAAATATTTTCCCATAAATATTAATCCCTTGATAGTAAAGATTGCAAAACTGTTTCCAGTTCAACAGCAGCTATTTGGGAAATTTATTTTGTCTTGTAGCAGAAAAAATAAAAAAAATATGCAGGATAGTATTGTTTATCTGTGTATCATGAAATGGCTTGGGTTGGAAAGGAATTTAAAGATATTTTAGTTCCAACTCCCATGCCATGGGCAGGGACATATTAAACTACACCAGGCTGATCAGAGCTCCATCCAACTGAGCCTTGAACCCTTCCAAGGATGGGGCATCCATAACTTCTCTGGGCAACCTCTTCCACCACCCTCACAGTAAAGAATTTCTTCCTGATATTGATCTTCCTAATTTGATCTAAACTTACTCTCTTTCAGTTTGAAGCCATTCCCCCTTGTACTGTCTCTAGATGCTGTTGTAAATAGTCTCTCTCCATCTTTCCTCCAGGTACTGAAGGCCAAAATTAGGTCACCCTGATGCCTTCTCTTTTCCAGTCTGAACAATCCTAATTCTCCCAGCCTTTCCTCATGGGAAAGGTGCTCCATCCTCTGATCATCTTGGTGGTCTTCCTGTGGACCCACTCCAACAGCCCCGTGCCCTTCCTGTGCCGGGACCCCAGAGCTGGATGCAGCACTGCAGGTGGGGTCTCACCAGAGCAGAGAAGAGGGGCAGAATCCGCTCCCTTGCCCTGCTGCCCACGCTGCTTTGGATGCAGCCCGGGGCACGTTTGGTTTTCTGGGCTGCCAGTGCACATCGTTGGGTCATGTCCAGCCTCTCCTCCACCAGCACCCCTGAGGCCTTCTCAGCACAGCTGCTCTTGAAGCTGGCTGTCTCGAGTCACCTCCCTGTCCTTCATGTGCTTTAGCACAACATTTACACATGTGCCAAGGTGTTAGCACAACATTCGTCTGTTCCATGATCTTCCCAGGCACAGAGGGGAGGCTGACAGGTTGGTAGTTCCCAGAGTCCTCCTTTTTATCCTTTTTAAAGATGAGTAAAATGTTTCCCTTTTTCCAGTCACCTGGGACTTCACCTGGCTGCCATGACTTTTCAAATATCATGGAGAGTGGCTTGACAACTACATCAGCCAATTTCTTCAAGACTTGGAGATGCATCTCATCCAGTCCTTGTCACAACCCATTGGTAGGGGGCATGATGTTTGTTGTAAATTCTTGTCAGGCTGAAGAAAAACACCAGTCCATATGTCAGGGAATTCCTATGCTTTTATTATATAACTGCCTTAACTCTGGCAACTAGCCCACTATTAAGTCTCAAGAATGGTGGCTAACAAGCCCTGACTTTTATAGTGCTATTTAATAACTTCCCAGCTCCCACAATAAACTTCTCAAAAGTGCTGGCTACCGAGCCACAGCACACTGATTCTCAAAGGTGTTGGCTAACAAGTTACCAAACACTTCCGCAGCTTCCCACTCCCACAACAAACTTCAGTATGAAGTATGGGATGGAATAAAGGGGAAAAAAAAGAAAGAGGACAAATAATATCATAAGTCCTTAGATCCTGCGATGGATCTGAGGCAATAAGACAAAGTGAAAGAGAGGAAAAATAGAAGACACGGGAGGGGGACTGATCCACTTCCTTCTATAGTTACCCTGGTGCACGCCTCTTATCCAAATTAGACTTTTTGGCACATGCTCTTTTGAACCCTCCAGGAAGTGAGTGGGAGGGTGGGACTCAGCCTGGACATGCTGAGCACAGGTCTCCAGGTGGAACCAGAAGCTGGCTCAGAACAGCACTGCCCCATCTCTGCAGGACCCTCTCTCCCAATCACAACTTTTCCGTCACAACAGTCAGAATGTTTGAGACACAACATGCTTCTGCCTGGTCCTCCACAGTCCCATTGTGGTATGTTCCCTGCACGTTCAGGTTCTTCTGGTGGTCATAACTCTGATCTTTACTTACAGTGGGAGACACTTTGCTCCCCCAGTCACCATCTGGCTGTCCATCCACTCGAGAGATGTGGGAAGAGAGTTTTCATTGAAGACCAAGGCAAAAACTTTGTTGAGTACTTCAGCTTTCTCCTCATCTCTTGTTACCAGTTCACCAGTGTTGTTTTCAGGGATGGGGACGTATGTCTTCTTTGACCTTCCTTTTCAGTTTTATACTGATTTTAATTATGCTTTAATACTATGACATTTGGAATAAGCTTTTAAAAATATAATTTTTTACTTTTCTGAACAGCAGGTAATGGCTTTATTGTTGCTAATAACAAACCTATAATTTAGTAATTTCCTTTCCTTATTTAAGTATTTTCATTTCCTTCATATTACAAAAGATGAAGTAAAATATTTTACTGGATGGAGAAATGGGGATTTACTATTTATTTTCACTCACTACAGCAGTCAATATTAAACTTAGTTCTTGAATCGATAGTTTTAGGTGTCTGATTTTTGCATATTAATGCAATCAGTTCACTGTCCTACCCAGAAAGTTTTAGGAATGAAATGATGTACACATTGGGAACTTGAGAGTTTTCTCTTATGATTTTCATTTTGTGAATAAAGACTACATTGCTACCCATATAAATTTCTGTCTAGCTGACATAAGTCAGAACAAAACATTAACTATTCTCAAATTTGTTTGCGTGATTTTAAGTGGCTTTTCCTTCCTCTGTGTGGGTCCAGTATATAGAACAAGCTGAGATGAATTATATATTTATAGTGCAGATTTCTCAAATACCATCAAAACCCTTCTTGATTGTCTTTGTGGGAGAATGTAAGTCCAAAAGCAACAAGTCATTTTAAATGCTGTACTTGGAAAGCCTGTGCTCTTCTCCTTTGAAAGGTCTTGCTAATTCCTACTCATTTTCATGATTTTTAGTGTATGTCTTAAAGTCTTAAATGTCACCTGTCTTTACGTGCATGGCACACTGAATGGCTCCAAGTAGCAATGCCCAATCTTCTCCTCCCCAACACCAGATTCAATATTTGACCTTTCGAGTAACTAACTTCTGTATGGTAATGTTTAGCTTTTTGTCTTATATATGTGTATATTTAAGGTCATAGAATCATGGAATAATTTAGGTCAGAAGGGAACTCCAGGGATCATCTAGTCCAGCCCTATGCTCAAAGGTGAGTCAGATCAGGTTGCACAGGGCCGTGTCCATCAGGTCTTCAATACCTCCACAGATTGTGAATCCACAACCTCTCTGGCCCCTTTCCCAGTATTTGACCACATTCAAAGTTCTTTTTTTTCTTCCTTTGTATCTAATCATAATTCATAATTCTCCATGTTCCATCTTCGGTCCTTTGCCTCTTATCCTGTTGCTGTGCAGCATCAGGATGAATCTGGTTCTGCCTTCTTATCAGGTAGTTGTAAAAATCTTGGCTTGAGCTTTGTCTTAAGGGTGAAGAGACCCAGCTGTCTCAGCCTCTCCCTTTATCTCATGTGCTACTGCCTCTGAACATCTTGGGGTCTTCCACTGGATCTTCTCTAGTGTTCCAATACCTTTTTTGCAATGGGGAGCCCCAAAGCGAGCACAATTATTCAAATGTGACCCCACAAGAATTAAATAGAGGGGAAGAAACGCATCCTTACTCCTGCTGGCTGTAGTCGTGCTAATAACGTTCTACATTTTTTATGTCTGTTTATGTAGCTAACTAGCTGTAGCAGCTTTGGGCAATGCTGCAGTTCTACCTCACACTAGCAGAACAGCAAAAGACCATATATCCACCAGAAACAAAGTATTGAATCTAGTTTTATTTTCTGTGTGTGAGTAGTCTACTGTTAGGCACCGTTTTCTCCATGAAGTTGTTGATTATGTTGAATTTTTCAGTACAGGCTTTTACACAAGCCTTTTCACCCTACAGACTACTCACAAACTACTTTATGAGACTGTTCTTGATTTGTTATTCACACTGGGATTGCTCAGCTAAGTCATATAGTTTTAGTTTGTAACTGGATGACTCCTAAACATAACAAGAACTTCTAAGTTAGCAATGTGAATAATTTTTCCTGAATACTAATGCGAAGTTTTGCGTAAGCCTTCACAGCCACTTAATGCTTTCCCTGATCTTTTGTACGTATGTGAGCACTCCTGGGAAACTGACTGCTGGCTGCAAATGGCTGAGCAGCATTTCTGCACTTTCTCAAGGGCTGGATGCAGCAAGGGTGGGACTGGAGTGATGACTGTATGGTGCCAGCAGCTGGCTTGTCATCCCACCTGGAAGATATGGCACACAGGCAGTGTGGATGGTGAGGATCCCACCATGGCTTCCTGTAAAATCTCTTCTGTGTCATCCTGAAGAGTGCTGAGGATGATCTTTTTAGTATTCCATTATTGCTGTACTTCTAAGTGGCAGTCTTTATTCCCATTCAGCCTTCAGATCCCTAAGATTCTTATCAGTCTAGATGCAGTGTAATTTGGGTTATAGTGTACCTAATTATCATGCTGTTCTTTTCATCATTCTATTAATTTTCCTATACAGCTTCAGTGAACTTACCCTATGTAAAATAGAGGATTATTTTTTATTCTTTGAAAACTGAAACATCCTATCTGTGAAGAGTGATTGATAATTCATATACATCATGTGAATATTCTCTCAATATATTTGCATTGTCTACTTCCAGATATTTCCGGTAAATTATAACACCACACAAAATAGTATATATCTATTATGATGGGCTCTTAGTTGCCATTTTAGCTTACTCTCCAGCTATAGCTGTGGAAAAAAAGAATGAAAAGCTGCTTGGAAACGTCTTTCATGCACATATAAATGCATGAAAAACATAAAGATAAATTTACAACTATGGGTATGTGTATCCTGCAAATGAAAAAAAAATTAAAATTATTCTTCTCAGCTGTCGATTATTTAACTATAAGAGATGAAATCTTTATACCAAGTTGCAATCTGTACTGACTTAAAAGATGACTTATTAAAGCCCTTTCCAAGATGTTTTTCTTAAAATTCAGTTCTATAAGTTGATTTTCTGGCATATTTTAGAATCAGAGGTGATTCTGACTGAAAAAATAAGCTGATACAAAGTTAGCATTAATAGTAGCGTTGGTGAACTCTGCTTATTTAAAGCTTAGCTTTATTTTTTTTTTTACATATTATAAATATGCGTGTTGTCTTGATTAAGTTAAAAGTAGAAGCATCTCCTAGTATCCAGCCATGTGGCCTAATCCACTTCATAAACTAATAAAGCTCAGTCTTAAAATTTGTGAAATGGTTTTTTCCTGTAAGTCCCGCTGGTACTGCGGTTCAGAACCTTCTCTGGTGGGCAAGTTTGTGGACACAGGAGCATTTTCAGTTGAACAATAAAAGAATTTATTAAACATACATTCCAGGCTGATGATTGTGGACAATTCTTAAATCATAGAATTACAGAATATTTTGTGCTGGAAGGGACCTTTTAAGGGCATCTAGTCCAACCTACTTGCAGTGATCAGGGGCATTTTTAACAAGACCAGGTTGCTCAGAGACCCCTCCAATCTGACCTTAAATGTTTCCAGGGATAGGGCATCCATGATCTCTCTGGGCTACCTGTTCCAGTGTTTCAGCACCCTCGTGGTAAAAATCTTCTTCCTTATTCATATCTAAATCAACCCTTGTCCTATCACAACAGGCCCTGCTTAAAAGCAGTCATTTAACTGCCTAGGGCTGCAGCTGTACAATGAGTTATCCAAGACGTCTCCTAACTGCCGGAACTTTTGCAAGAAGATATCACTGCTTTTAAAAAAAAAAAATATATATATAGATATATATATATACACACATACTCCTTTTTGATAGTGGAATAATACCCCAATTAATGGGTTCAGTTCTTGCTATTTAACTTATCTCATACATTTAGAGATTAAACTATATGCTCAAAAATTGGACTAGATCTTGTAACTTCTATGCTTTTGAGAGCATGATATTTAAATTTTTATCTCTTCTTCAGCAGTGTCCACTACTGCCCGATGCTCTGGACATACATAATTTGGCTTTCCATGAATTGGAAATTTTGTTGAATTTATCCCTTTTGTCTGACCACTTTTTATGATATTTTATGGAATAGTTTAGAGGCATTGCTAGTATTCACTGTTAGTTCTTCCCTACCTAAGAAAGATGCTGTTTCAAGTCCTTTTGGACTGAACATACAGGACAGAGAGGTGTCTTTTATTTCTGCCAACTTTCCCTCTGTCATAAGATGAGGCAGGATAGCTGAAGCCTCCTCTCTCCTTTTCAGAGATGCTGCTGCGTAGAACACCTGATGAGATTGGATGAAAAGCGGTCTTGACAGACTCGTTACAGTAGGAACAACTTCTATTTTTTAAACTTAAAATACAATGTTGCTAATCAACCTCCCCACATAATTTTTTAGTCCTTTTAAGTTGCTACCATCAAACCTCAATCTCAGTCAAGAGCCAATAATGTCCTCTTTGTCTTCCAGAAGTTCAAAGCTGCCTCTGCATCAGTCCTTAAGCTGTCCAGTTCAACTAAGTCACTCTTTTCAAGACCTTGAAGTTCAGTCATATCTTTCCACTAACGTTAAATTGAATTGCTTACATGTATAGATCCATGGCTGCTTGGTGTGATGTACTCCAGTGACTACAGAGCTAAACAGTGTGCTTCCCTTAGGCTAGTAGTAGTTTTGCATTCAAACTGTACTGTATTTCAGTCTCCTGGTGTGATCAATGTCTTTGTGACTAGTACACACATCCTCATGCAAAGTCCAGCAATCTACCCACTAAAAATATTTTATGCATTGCTGTGTCTACATTCATGTTACTTTTCATAACATTCCACATTATTTTGTGTATTGGAAACAGGAGGTGAATTTCTTATCTTCCTTCCAGCCACCTACCCCAACATATAACACATGAAATCCAAGTGAATACAGAAGGTTCTCAGAACATGACACAGAGGAGAAGAAATTAAATTTAGACTTCGCATATTGCTTCCATTATTGTAGATACTATGCTTCCTGAAACCATTTCCACTTAAAAAAAATAGATTATTGTGTTAAATTGAGCAGAGTAAGTAGATAAAAGATGATCCTTTTCACTTAAAAAAACATGTAAAACTTATAAGACAGAAAGCTATGCAGTGAGCAGATATGTTCTTTCTGTCCTAATGATCAGAAGTGTTCATGTAAAAGACGATTTACACATCTGAAGGTGCTGCGTGCTTTACTTAGTGTCTGGTTGTCTCTGCAGAACTAACAGTGGATGCTAGCAATGCCTCTAAACTATTCCATAAATAAATTCAGGATGTTTAATATTTTGCATAATTCACATCTCAATGAAATGACAAGAATTCCATATCCAAAATGAACTAATAAATTTGCTTTTATTCACTCTACACCAAACTCCCATCTTTAAATATTTCCCCCCGCCCCCCAAAAAAAAACTTCTAGGAGGGCATTATCCCTCTTTAAGTAGAAACTCAGTACCATTAAAGGATATCTGCAATATCCTCTAATTTCTGAGATATTTTCACCCCATTCAAACTTAATGAGAAGTTTTGATATTGCATTTATATGAAGTTGTAAGAAGTGTTAGCCAACATCATATTTTTAAGGGGCTTGTATATGGAAATGAACTTTGCACACATGAATGAAGTTAAGGATATATTAAATACTGAAATTAAGGCTAATGGATACCTTTTGTAAAAACTGTAGATCTACAAGGTGTTACGTTAGCGAGTTTGCTAGATTGGGGACTATCTAGCCACTGTTCTAGTTGGCTTTTCTAATCTTCAGCATGAATGTCCATTGATGTTCTTTCAATTCATATTGACTGGATGTCTTCCAGCACCCCATTTTAAAGGCAGGTTCGACAGCTATAGTTGAATGCTTAGAATTGCAGAATCATAGAATACTTTGGGTTGGATGAGACCGTAAAGATCATCTAGTTCCAACCCCCGTGCCGTGGCTGGAGCCAGGTTGCTCAAAGCCCCATCCAACCTAAACTTGAACACTTCCAGGGATGGAGCATCAATAACTTCCCTGGGCAATGTGTTCCAGTGCCTTACCACTCTCATAGTAAAGAATTTATTGCGTATATCCAACCTAAATCCCTCCTCTTTCAGTTTGAGCCCATTTTACTCCTGATCCTATCACTACAGTTCCTGACAAAAATTCCCTCACTGGCTTCCCTGTTTTCCCCCTTCAGGTACTGAAAGGTTGCTGTGAGGTTTCCATGCAACCTTCTCTTCTCAAGGCTGAAAAGCCCCAACTTTCTCAGCCTTTCTTCATAGGGGAAGTGCTCTAGTGCACAACACCCAATGGCTGGAGCCACTAAGGACTTCAGTAATAGCCAGGACATCAGTGAGGAACAACACTCTTTTCAACAATATAAACCAAATATGTCTCGAGAGAAAGCATCTGTATCTAATCCAAAGCCTTTAGATACCATAAATTAAAATTTATCACCCAGAACTCATATGAAATATTTTCTAAAGTGACTACTAAATACCACCACAGTGTTTAAACATTGTCTAGTGGCTATTTTTCTCTTGCACCCATGGTCAAATGGCTTGGTAAGAGGAATTTTCCCTCTTTCCCACCTCACATCTGTCCAATTCCCTTTCGGCGGTTCACATGCTTCTAATAATGATGCTTTACTGCTATTCCTGAAATATTCACACATTTGTCCCCTTCTTTTAAGTTCCAGATATTGTTCCTTTCAATTCCCTTCTGCAGGAAATTTCTTTGTCCCTTGCACTACCTGTCATCTCTCTTTTGACATGTCAGATTTAAAAAATAAAACCCCATATTAAATCCTATGATGAGCAAGTAGAGCTTAAAACTAATTTTTCTAATGCACTGTGAGGAGATAGAGCTTTCACATTATCAGATGCAGTTTATAATAGAGTCTGAAATATATGTTGAAGGATTTTCATCATTCCCTATGAAGAGAGAAATTTTACAGTGTTCTACTTAGATATTTCTTCCTGGCATCAAAAATAGCATTCAAACAGTAAATGAAATGATTAGGATACACATGAAAATGCATTCAGGTAGAAGGCAGCAGTAATGTGAATGAGAGGATGCTCTGAACCCCTAAGGCTCCAAATAGTTATTATAAAACTCCATTTCTTTCACAGCAGAATTTCTGCAGGAGACAAAAAATAGATTTTAAGGTACAGTGAGTGCTGTCTTTTGGATCAATGGGACTAAACAAAGCTGCTTTGTTATTTTGTTTAAGTTTGTCCTTTAATCTTCAGCTGCTCATAGCGGGGCGATCATTCTGGTGAATAACATTAACTTATCTACTCGTGAGGTTTCCCTTGGTTTCCTAAGTGGATACTTCCTCCGCTTTTGGGTCACAGGGGTCTTTGACACATCATCTAAAGGAAAGGCAGCCATTAAATCATCAAAGTCTGAGCAGAGTCAACATTACCTGGAAAGCCTTCTCTTCTGGAAAGACACAGCTCCTGAGTCGTTCCCATGTTTCACTTCCCAAGAAGTCTACAACCAAAGGGCAGCACTCATACCAAGAAGTCTTAGCCATACCTTCTCTCCCCCACTGACCTGTATGTTAAAAAAGGATATTTTATTTGTGGTGTCATAACATTTGGAAGACACTTTCTACCTGTGCTGTGAGGGAGGTATACTCTGCAGTGGACTCCTTCTCCCATCAAGTCAAGTGGGAGACTTACAGAAGTTTACCATAGCTGTCAACCTGGCATGCACCTGGATTTCCTTCCAAAGAAATTGGGAGCTGTGAAGGTACGTGGTGCAACCAGATCTCATCTTCTTATGCAACAACAGTGTGGCCAGTGTGAACTGCTAGGGACCAGATGGTGGAGGGCACTGTAACAACCACCCATACATTCACCTGAGGTGGGGTTTGCTCACTTATTTAGACTTTATCCTGCATTTTAGTGAAGTATCCATCATAACAAAAGGCAGAGATTGCTCAGCAGCCTCATGAATACATGCTCTGCCATGATATTTGGGCAGCTCTTTAATACAGTCCAGTTGGCCAGCAAAAAAGAGCTCTGGAGAGCTGAGGAATATAAGCTCCATTAGTATTTGACATCCTTCTGGAATTAACTCACCCTGGATATTATTTCATCTGGTATGTAATAATTCACTAGTCAATTTGTATGATCAGCCCAGGCTCAATTTAAAAAAAAGTGCCCTCTTCCATTTTTGGTATCCCAGATTGGCACAGGGAATAGGGATCCATAAATAGTCTGAGTCAGATCAGGAACTGCTTTTAGCCTGTACCAAGTACACCTTTTCATGTCTTCATCAGGAACGTTGCAATAATCTCTCTGCCAAAACCAAACTCGTTATCTTTTTGCCAGCAGCAAGGCAGATGTATCCATTGCCAACTAAAAGCCATTTCCTCAGATGGTTAAGAAAGCTCTCATACAAAATACTGATAACACAGCAGGTGGGTGGTATCCATGGATAACTCCAGACTTAGACCTGTTGTCACACAGAAATGTAGCTACCTCTCATGTTTAGTCAAGACTGCATAACTTCCTTCACTCAAGGTTTCTTTTAGGAACCTAGAAATGATGTTATATCAAGAGTAGCTGAAATTCCTCTTCAGGTAGCTGATCCTTTTCTCTTTCATTTGCTGCTGCGATGGACAAATGCTGCAAGATCTTGACCTGGTCTGCTGCTGGACTTCCATGCTGAAGAGGTGTTACATACTTTTCCCAAAACAGTAATCTCATGATATCAGGATATCTCACGATAATCTCACGATATCTCACGATAATCAGGAATACAGTACATTGCATTTCTGCGGGTTAAGAAAAATAATTTTCAAACTACAAATCTCTGTGGGCTAAGAAAGATGTTTCAAATAGGACTGCCTGCAAAGCACTGACAGAATTTGAATGTTAGACTCCTGAGCCTACATTTTTTGTTCGTTGTGAGAGGCTTCTGGTGTTTATGTTGCAAAATGTTGTGGGATAAAAATGCACATCTTGCAAAATGCAATTCCCAAGTGAATAGGACTGGGATACTCATTCACTGCTATGAAAGCAATGATTTGAAATGAAGTCTGACCATTGGGGCTAGTTTCTTTCAGAACATCTGATCTCTTGGTCTTCTAACCACAGACTATTAGGTGTTGGGGCCACCTGAGCCTTAGGCTTGTAGCTCATTGGTTTGGGTATGACTTTTGGATTTGTTTCACATCATGTTTCTCCTTCTCTAACCTCTCAAAGTTAGGCAGAGGTTAGAGAATGTTAAAGAGGTTAGAGAATGAGAGGTTAGAAGTAGAGGTTAATGTCTCAAAGCAGGCAGAAGAAAAGAAGCGAGTGTGTTTGGGCATGTGTGTGAGTGCACAAATGAATTTCTTAAAATTTCTTTCTCTGTAAAGAACTTATAAAAAGAAACATAAGCATTTACATATTAGAATATTAGAAGCTTTCTCCTAATAACCTGACTGATTTAGGACTAAAAATGTTGGTTTAGATAACTGTGTGTGAAATAAACTTGACTCATTTCCTATTTCAACAGCACATACAGTGTACTACTGTCACATAAAAAAAAGGAGATTTTCTCAAATCCTTTGTGTTTGGTTAGTCTTTGTGACCTTTAATTGCAAAGTGTGCAGCCAACATCCGCTTCTCGCCCAGGAGCCATACATTAACCTTAGCAGCAGACAGCACTTGCTCTGTTTACTCCAGTGATTTTAACTTTTTGCCATCCAGGTTGTGCACCCAGCTTCTTGTCATCTCACCGTGTTAATATCAAAGGCTGTGCTCCCCTATCTATTAGAAATGTTATAAATGGTTGACAAGAACCTACCAAAATCTAAATGTATGGGCTATTCTGTATACATTGAGAAGATTCCACCTGTTGGTTTTCAGTCTTGCCTGGCTTATGGCCATAATGCCTTTGCAAATCAGCCACTTGGATTGAATTGAATTGAATTGTTTTTCAGGTAGGCTCCCCCTATCCATCCTGAGCTTTTGTAGTAGACCTGGCTTCATGCACAGAGGAATTTGAAGGAGATAAAGAATCATTATCTCCTAGTTTGTAGTGACAGGGATTACCCTCTATATTTCCATTAATGTCAAGGGAATCAGGAGTCTGTATAAACATAATTTCAGCTTCAGAGTTTTCTGGTTTCCTTGAATATTTCTCCTGCAATTTTACCAACTCTATCAGAGACCAGGGAATAGAATGCACAGTAGTGCAGCTCTCATATTTACCCTCATCATATTTGGAGTCAGGGTTCTCTGAGGTCTCATCATCACCACTATCGTACCAGATATCCCCATCCGAAGCCTCAGGGTCTGTATAATGTACTGAGTTGCAGAGCCACCTATCTGAAACAGGAGGTGGTTTCTTCAGCAACAGCTTTTCTCTGTGCTCAGCTGCAGCGAGCAGAGCTTTAAGGTGGTCAACCTCAGTTTTAAGGTGCTTATTCCCAATTTCAAGATGATTATTTTCAACCATAAGTTTATCAACTTGTATACCCAGTTTTCTCCTTTATCCGTCTCAAAGGCTAATAATGGCTTGAACACCTCATTTTCTGATTTCAAAGCAGTACACTCTACATCAGAAATCCATTCAGAATCAGCTAAAAGGTATCACCGAGCTCCCTCCTCTGCAAGGATTTTAACAGAGCCTGGCCGGTGTCTCCACTCTGCTCCACCCTGCTTTGAGTCCCCTTAGATTGTACAGTGTGTGGGAAGTCAGACATGCATTCAATGGTGTCATCCAGGGAGCACTGACCACGTTTCCCCCATAATTTCCATACTGTTATCCATTTTTCTTTAATTTTACCCCCAGTCTTTTTCCCTGCTCTCCCTGACAACTGCTGTCACTGATTTCCTTTGGTAGAACATGTTAACCGGTAATTTACAGTAAGCAAAATATTCCTGGTCCCAAAAAGTTTTTTCCAAATTCATTGTGAAATGCTGCAATTCAGCTGCTTAGGAAGCATGTGTTAGAAATCTTCACCAATTTCCAAAGTTCTTGTGTTATGGTAAACTTTGGCATATTCCTTTTTCTTTCCCTTCATCATTTTCTCTGTGGTAAAGAAAGCACTGCTCTTTATGTTTCATTGTTGCTCATCTTTATCACTGGAAAAAAGCACATAGTTGCACTTAAATCCCCCCAGAACCTAAAGCACTACAAATATGGTCATGTGCACAAGAATAAAACCAAATGGCCTGAGAAATTTCAAACTGCAGCCGCTTTAAACAGAACCAATATCTCAGCAGAGTTTAGAAAGCCGATTTCAGTTCTAGACAGCCTGGACAACCCCGTGGCTCCAGCAAGCTGTTCTGAGTCAGTGCAAGGTTTTAGTATTGACTACTAAAAATAAAGAATGAGAAACATGACTGTGAATCACTGTTTTGAGTGAAGCAATCTAGATTTAGCAAATCCAGCTAGTATGCCTGTAAACCCAGCTGATTTGGTAACAGCTGGGATAACTATCTGTATTGTGGTTTGAAAAATCATATTCACATAAAGTATACCAAGTTTTGCATTTCTGGGTTTGTTTTGTTTCTTGGTTTTTTCTCCATTAGGTTAACATTTATTGTTTTGTTTCACCTTTCAAGCAGCATGTTCCATCATCCTTTACCTTGGAATTCATATCTGATTTTTCATCCTAGCTATTGGACTTTTTCCTAGGAGTCTGAAATTGGTTAAAACCAAGTGGGGAAAACAAAGTGCCTGTGGCCTTAATGAAGAGCATGCTGGAAGGGTAAATTTCTTTTCCCCATAACTAGTCTTCACTCAAACTAAAAAAAAAAACAAAAAAACCACCCCACCAAAACTGCCCAACTGTAAAGCTGCCATTACCAATATTAATTATGCAGATATTCATCACTTGAGGCATTCAAGGTGTTCATTTGTTGAGAGAAACCTTGAACTGCAAAATGTGAAAAGCCCTGGAAAGAAAATCTAATAAAATAAAGACAAAGAACTCGTCTAACATTGTGACAGAATAGGAAAAGTTGGCTTTAAATTCAAAGATAAGGAAAAGAACAAACCTTACAGGTAAATGAGAGAGAGAGAGAGAAAAAAAGACAGATTTAAAGTTAGGGGAAAAAATAATGAGTGCATACCTAGAAAGCTCAATAAACACTGGACAGAATAAGAATAATCCTCTAGTAGACTCAAGATACTGGTAATTCCTGCTTTCATCAAAATGATGGGCTCATTAGTTGGTGTATGCTGTGACAAAAGCTGCCAGCCACCAGAATAAGTGAATAATTGGAACCAAAAATTCTTCCTGAAACTCTGATGCTTATCTAAATACTAAGTTAGTGAGGAAGATGTGGCTGTGTGTTGGAAGGGGTGTCTCTGAATACGGAACAGATGGGATCTTGCACTTTCCAGGATGAATAACAATAGCTGCTGGAGGGAACCCTCCTCTGGGGCCACATTCCTGCATGTTCTGCAGTATGGCTACCTCTGCTTAAAAGTCTGATGTGCCAGTAGAAGTGAACACAGAGTTGTGTGTAAATCACTGTGATTGCCTTCTGCTGTAGCATCTGATGCCGTGTTCACTGCTGTGTCAGTGGTACCGTAGTACTGCTAAGAGTAAATTTACAGTAATCCAAATCCCTGATGAAAAATTGCATATGGCTGTTTGGAAGTTGGGAGAAAAAGAAATCAGAATGCAAAGTCTTTGTGAGCAGCAAATATCCAAATCTCTTTTTTTTTCCTCAAAAATAGCTTTAATCTCAAGTCCTGTATGCTGCAGTGGGCTTCATTTTGCATTTCATTCTTTTTGTAGTGCAGTGTTGATATTTCTGTCAATCCCAATGGTCATAATAGAGTAAAGGTTACTGATGCTGGGCTGAAGAAAGATGTGTCTGTTTGGCAGGACAAATGGCAGAGGGCACACACTTCCAGCTTTGTGTGTGTTGATGGAAAGCCATGACTTCTGCTTTTCAGTTTGCGTCTGAGGAAATAAAATAGAGTCGGGATTTAGAAACAAAGCTTATTGAACAATTATCTATCCTCATGCTTAATTCCAGCATTTGCAGTTGAACTTGTTTTATTTTTCACCTGGATAAGCAACCACCCAAATCACTTGTTATATGTTTTCATCTTCTTCTCTAGTAATTTTCTTCTCAATAGAAATAGGTGGTGCAGGTCTGACATGTCTGTAAATCAGAGTGGTCTACTGACAGAGCAGAAGAAAATGACCCGAGAAATTTTAAAGTGTGTTTCAGAGAGGTCTCCTCTGGCTACAGAATAGTATTTCAGTGTTTCTCTGACCTACTAAACGCAGCTCAATCTGCTAACAGGAGGGATTGATTAGCTTGCACAAGCTAAAATGTCTTCCCACACACTACAGGAGTATATTGGAGAATGTTCTGTAATTTGCCTAAACACAAAACTGTTTATAGGCTTCTCTTTTAAACTCTTGCTCAGATAAGAATGCAGTCTGGAAGCTGAGTAGATGTTTTGCTTATCATGTTCTTTGGTATATTTAATGAAATCATACCTATTTTCTAAACAATTGCTAAGTGTTTGCTTTTCCAGTTATTAGAGGTTTCTTTTCTTGCCATATCTGACTGGAGGGGCAGCAAAGGTGAGGGAGAGTTTTGTGTTTTGTTTGGGTATTTTTTTTGTTTGTTCACTTTTGAGGGTTCTGTTGTTTGGTTTTGTTGGGGTTTTTTATATGACTTTTTTGCCTCATTATTATAAAACTGAAAGCATCAAATCACCCTGTGCTATACCAAAATCCTTTGCAGCTGCAGTCCAGTAGCAGAGCTCCTGTCCCGTGTGGCAATGAAAGCACTCACAGCTTGTCACCTGCCACAATCCTAAACTCTAAGGTGTGTAGATGGGCACCTTACATGATGAAGAGGGAACTCAAGATGAAGGGGACATGCCTAAACTGATGAAGGAAGAAATGGAAAAAGGTTAAAAGAACCAAGAAGTGGCCTTTGCACAGAGATCACTCTAGTACTAGGGTGATAGAAATCTTTCCATTAGGCATTCATACTTAAGTCAGGGCTGTGCTGCTCCACTTCAGTTTGGAGAACATGAGAGTGCCCAAGGTCAATCATAGAATTGCCAACAACATAGCCTTTGGGCACTGCCCTGGAGCAGGAGGAGACTTGGGCTCTCTTCACCCAGTCTTCCTTATCTTTTTAGTTCCCTGAACCTTTTTGACATTCCGTTGCTGTTTGCTCATAGTAAGCAGCCACATCTCAAAATTCCAGCCAGACTGTCTTGTAATCATAAATTGCAGCCACATTTCTGTCACTGAACTATTCCACCCACAGTCTTCTCCTCACCTTGTCTATCCTTATAAGTGATCCAGATTCCTAGTTTTGCTTCCCAGTATTTTTCTGAGCTCTGCTTAAGTTATTCCCTGCCTGTCACTAGCTTTAAATGATAAGAAAATACTTTTTCATAGATGCAGTTACTCAAAGCAGATTTCCAAGAGGCAAAGGTGATCTTTTTCCTAACTCTTTTCTATTGATTAACACATGTAAACATTGAAAGCTGACAGCAGGCTGTTCTTTATTAGCATTACCCTCACATATAAGTCCATGGAAGATTACTTGGGCACTTGGGACCTTGCTGCTTGGAAAACTTCCCATCTTGGATTTTGAAGGTAGCCTATGCACTTTCATATTCACGGGTCCTACAGAAGGGAGACTAATAACACTGAGAATATTTCCCAGAAGCTTGGTTGATGAAGATATCAGTGACCAACTGAGCTCAACAGAGGTTGCTCCCAAAGGACAAGACCAGAGCTCACATTAGGAATCAGTGTCCTTAACTGCACTTCCATGCATGATATACTTGGACGATTAAGAATTAAACACAGAGTATTTGAAAATTGACCAAAAGCTCAAGAAATGCATCACATATACAAGGCATTCATCTCATTCAGAGGAAGATGTAGTTGTATTAGGCAAATGTCTGAAGTTCAGGCAACCCATTTATTCTGAAGTGTTTCTAAATATTTTATTCCAGAGCTGTCTTAGTTCCATTTTGCTTATGGGCAGTGTTACAGGTGGATTCAAGAGAGACCTGCATGTAGTATGTACCAGTCAGATGTGAGCTGGTTTTGCATCAGAAACTATGCAAACACGTAGCTTGTCTTGCAGTGTTTTGGTTAATAATCTCAGCATTGAGTTCAGATAGAGTGTGCTATCATTTCCTAAAAGGTCTGTGTAGATGTGCTGAAAATATGAAACCTACAATGGAGCTGTATATTGTTTTGGATCTTTGCAGTGAGAACTTAATTCTACGTTTATTCAAATCAGAAGTCTTCAAGAGAGAGCAAAGAAGGGAGAGACACCATAGTATACAAATGTCCTAATGATGAGAGTGCTTTGTGTGTTGAGTTTTGAATCTAGTTCTCCCATATTCTGGAGTGGTACTCTTACAGGCCAATATATGCACAAGTTGTGCCTTTTGTTTGTCAGGTCTGCAGGTTTAGAAATAGGAGAGTAAGATTATTCTATTGCTTGGTTTCTACTGAGATACGTCAGGTTTATTCCTGAAGTGGAAGGAACATAAGACAAAGGACTTAATAGTCAGAGTTCAAATGCTAATTCTGATTCAGACTTTTTGGGATCCTCCTTCTTAAGTTTGTGTTAGCATAGGACTCAGCCTGATTTTTGAACTCAAACTCCATATCCCGATCATCTTTCTTGTCTCTGTCTTGGCTTTTGCACTTCTACTCACTCTAAATTAAGTCTGTTGTCAGCCCCCTCTCACACAGGCAAGGAGACTGGTTCCAATTTTAGTGGTTCTCTGAAACAATTTGAGATGCCACTGATGTTCTTGAAGGGAGAGAGGAAGAAGTAGGATAAATTATACTGTAATAAATAAATAAATATTCCCTGTTCCCCCTCTTTGCAGTTAATTACTGAGGAGGTTAAACTCTTATCTCTTTAACATTTCATCTCATGGCTCAATTATACTTTTATTCTATTGTGTAGAGGCCTTCAAGAAGCCCTCTGGTGTTCTGTGATCCATAATAATTAAAAAGGTGGGGATGAAGAAAGAGGCCAAAAGGTTCAACAGGCCAAACTACTTTGCAGTGCTTCTTTCAGAGGCTGTAGTTTCTATGTATCAAATGTCTGTATGTCAAATTCCTGCTGGTGTGAAAGATCAAAAGTCACAAGTTGTAGGGGACTGATTACTTCTTGGGCCAGAGAACCCTGCAAGAGAGCAACATAATAACAGGAAAAAAATCAAAAGATTGAAACCGAGCTTCTGCAGAGCTCATGGATTTTCTGGAAGTTAAAATGGAAAGTTTTTTTTTCTGATTAATAAAATTGGTAATATATAAAGAAAAAAAGACACTGAGATAGCTCAGACTGAGACTACCCCAGATGCTGCTCCAGTGGAACTGGTTATTTTCATGTATCAGTTGTCAGTAACACATGTTGGCATGAACCTTGAAGGAATGGAATGAATAGTCAGCTCTGAAAAGTATGGAGTTAAAGCAGAATATATTAAGGGACAGAGAAGGTTCAGTGCAAATCCTACATGAGTAAAATGGGTAGGGTAGAGTAAATATTTATCTGTACATTGAATAAAGTATTATCTAAATAACTTCTATGTCTGAACTAATTAGAAATAACTCAACTGAGTCTGAGTAAATTCATAATGGAATTAGATAAGTAGAAGAGTACTAATTCCATCAAAACCCAGCCCTTGTTGAAAAATGTAGAGGCTGAATTTCTAGAAAAAGTCATGCTGTTATCAGAAATGGAAAGGTAAAAAAAAACAATGTCTGTGCTTGGGTGATTTTCTCTTTTCACTTGCTCTTGGCTGTCCAAGACTTCCTTGTAAGTGGACTCAGCAGGTTCTGTTAGTCCAAGATGTCTTGAAAAATGGTCTAAACGAAGGCTTTGTACTATTGTCTATATCAGATTAGAATAATTTTCTCCATTATTATTTTTGGTCATTCTGACATCCTTACTGTGTTTTTAAGTGAGGAAAGATGGATAGAGTGACTCAAAGTAGAGAAGTTGGAGGTATCTGGTTTTGTTGCTTTGTAAATCTGATTTGCCTTCACACAAACACCAGTCTGAAATTAGATGGTCAAACAGCATTAATGTAGTTTTTCTCTAGCTTATATCTGATTTCTAGGAATTAATTGAACTTCCAGAACAGAGTCTGCTAATGCATATAAACAGAGTTCCCGAGGAAAGTTTACCCTATTTGCCTCAACAAACTGCTGGCTTCTTCATCCAAAGCAGTGCACAGTTGGGTCCTGCTATTTAGCAGGATGGCTGGTGTTTTCAGCTTACCTGATTGCCTTTCCTCTGAAACAGGCTAGAAATGTTCTTGCAGTTGGTTACAGTGGAGAGGGGGTGTGAGGAGCTGCTCTTTACCGAACCCGAAGTGTCTCACCTCAAGTTTCTTGTGTTGCTTTTTAACCTTCTCGCTCACCACTTGGTATCCACTGTTTGTCCTTTCCTCCAACAGCTGTGATCCTTTCTCAGTGTTGTGTCGCAGGAGATGTGTCACAGCCTGCAGGCTACGACAGGAACAGGCCCGGCTTGGGGCATTGTCAGTAGATGACTTTGGTGACATGAGAATGGCACCCATGAGGCTTCTACACCTAAACCCACCCAAGTATAGAGGGTCTCCCCAAGCCCAATTTTATTCGCTTGATAATATGGGTTTTGAGGCTATGTGAACAGTGACACTTAGTGGCAGCTGCCAGAACTATACCTTCAGGAGAGGAGGCTGTTTGATACAAGAAGTAAATTGTGAAGTTGTTAATATATCTAATTGTCTGAAATACCTAATTAATCAGAAAGGTCAACAGTAGCCATTCAGCTTGGCTTCCATTAGATTAATTTATGTGCCAGTTAAATTCAGTCACAAATAGGGGAAAATGAAGGAAAAGAGAACATTGACTTCTGAGTCTGAGTAACATTAATTAGTACATAGGTGATGGTGTTTGCCTGTGTGCATCCTGTTCTCTCTACACTGTACATTAAAATTATTTGGTCTTGGTATGTAAAAAAATCCTGAAGCTCTGGTACAGAGACCTTGTTTAATTATTTCTAAATCTTTATCAGTTCTGTCTCTCCTTTTCAGGAGGGAAGACGGAAAAGATAACAGTTGGACTAACCTGCTTTTAGGAAATGGAAGGATGAACTTCCCACATGCCATCTTCCATTATTCATTCTTCTAAATGTATTGCCTCTTGCATTTTTTTTTTTAATTTATCTTCTTTATTTTTTCCTATTGACTCTTGCTTAATGTTGCTGTTTTTCTGCATGTCTTAAAGCAGTGCCACAGCTGAACAATTTCTCTCCTTTTTTAAGACAACTTGCTCACTAAAATTGATCCCAGTGACTTATCTCAGAAAAGGGGTTCAGCCAGTTACCTGTGGTTGTAATTTCTACTTGCATAATGGAAACATCCTCACTGTTGAGTTCAGATCAGCTACAGAAAGTGGGGAATTGCCTTGGACATTACATTGGATGCAATGTGATCTGTGCTGTCATGTGCATTACAGAGTGTTGTGTCTTGCTACGTGGCTTCATGGACACTGGATAGCCTGAAGGGTATCATGAAGTGATGAACAAGGTGACTGAGGACGAGATAGAGACCTTCCATTTTACTGGCTGCCTATATCCATATTATTTTTGGTCTCTGCCATGGGTGAGGCAGAGTGCAAAACATCCCAGAGAGGATCTGGATAATGGGAATGATTTAAAAACCAGCAAGATTATATTTATTTATCTCATGCAATTTCTTTCACTCCCCTCAGTGCTGTGTTCCACAAGTCTCAGCTTCCCTTCCTAGCAGAGAGATGGCTGCTGCTCTGGGAAGGTGGGACAGAAAGTTGTGTCAGTTCCTGCTATGCAGCTGCCCAGCTGTTAGTGACCTGTCTCAGCTGCTGGTGCCCAGGTCCCGGGGGATCTCTGCCATTTGTTCCGTGCACCTCCCTGATCTCCAGGATCCTCCTGCCTCAGAATCTTTCCTCCAATGAGAATGTTCACCTTTTAGCCCTTTTAGCCACTGGCCCCAATTTTCCCAGAATCAGAAGGTGTGGTCGGCCTTGTAATTGGCAGTACTGTCTCATTAATCGGAGGATTCAGGATGCATCACTTCTGTTCAGACCTGGTGATCGGAATCCCAAAATCATGGGGACTCATTCACATCACATTATCCTGAAGATTCAGATATGGTTGGAGAAAGTTCTTATCTAGGACCTGAAGAAAGCCAGTCAAATCTTATATTGGGTGCTTTAATTTTATGACTTGGAGTGATCCTAAGAAGAAATAGTTACTTTATACAAATCATTAATTACCAAAGTAGATGTTTCTACAACTAGAACTCCAAATAGCACATTTAATGGCACAGGCAAGGAATACTGCACTGTAGGAGGCAGGATAATCATGTTATTTCATAGTCTGCTTTACTAAAATAAAAGACCTCTGAATTCAAAGCAGAAACATTATAAACAGAAACATTATAAATGGAGCTTATCTTCTTCTTTTTTGAAAATCTTCTAGTATCTCTCATGAAAACCACAACATGGACATGTTTCTGACTCCTTTGAAATTCACTGGCTACTTTGAAAAAAACTGTAGCTTATAAATAAAATTGTTATTTCAAAGGAATAACAATTTAAAAAGCAGAGCTAATTAAATGAATTTTGAAGGAACAGTATTTTGTGGAGTTGCATGTTTTTGTTGTAGTCACAAAGGGGAAATTTATTCAGAATTTGATATCAAAGGAAACTAGAAAACAAGTTGTGAGCTATGTAGAAATGTTGCTGCTGTTTCCTTTAAAGAAAACACAATTTCTTTCTTCTGAAGCCAGCGTCAATCATAGTTGTGTCTAGCTTGCATCTGCTAACCTCACATTGTAGAATTATTATATGGACTGGAAAGGGCCTCTGGAGGTCATTGGGTTCAATGCACCATTAAAAGCGAGGACACCTTGCATCGGTTGTTCAGACTGCTGTCCACTGAAATTTTTAATGTCTCCTGTAACCTCTCGTTTCAGGCTTTTCCAGTGCTTGACAGTCATGTTTTTCCCAGCATCTAAGCAGAAACTTCCTTGCTGTAACTTGTACCTCTCTCTTCTTGTCCTCCCACTGTAGTCCCCTGAGAAGGATCTGGCTCCATTTTCTCTCGACCCTGCCAATTGTTGAAGACATTAAAACAATTCACTTGGCCTAAAGAAAAACTTTCCATCCATAAAAACAGAAATGAAAATGTTTCTGCTGGCTTTCTATGAGACCATTTTCTTTTCAGATGCCTCTGGACAAAATAAAGCATTCCTCATTTTTTATGTGTGTTGGGTAATCCCAATGACTGGAGGGAGACCTCATTGCAATTGGCAATTTCCTCATGAGGGGAAGTGCAGGAGCAGGTACTGATCTCTTCTCTGTGATGACCGGTGACAGGACCTGAGGAAATGGCCCGAAGTTGTGTCAGGGAAGGTTTAGGTTGAATATTAGGAAAAGGTTCTTCACCCAGAGGGTGGTTGGGCACTGGAACGGGCTCCCCAGGGAAGTGGTCACAGCACCAAGCCTGACAGAGTTCAAGAAGTGTTCGGACAACGCTCTCAGGCACGTGGTGTGACTCTTGGGGTGTCCTGGGTGGGGTCAGGCATTGGACTTGATGATCCTTGTGGATCCTTCCAACTCAGCATATTCTATGATTCTGATTCTATGAGTGATAAAGGAAGAAAATAAGCACAAATCATGAAACAAAAGTAAGCTTCTGAACCTGTAGACTGTGTTAAAGAGTACAAAATTGGAAATAAAAATCCCTGTTTGAAAGAAGAGGTTAAATGCAAATATTTTCATCCTGAACAGTAAGTTTCAATTTCACAATATTTCTAAAAATACTCAGTCTTGGAAAGGTTAGAATTGTAATAATATGAAAATCTTCCTTCTATTTTTTTCTCTTGATGCTGTATATATTTTAACAGAAGATTTGGTACAGTTAAGTGATTCATCATTTCCCGTTCTTTTGATGCTGAGGTCTTTCACAAGTGCACATTCTTGATACATTTTATAAGGCAAAATCAGAGAGACAGTATATGTTTTGAGTTTCTGACTGTAAAAGGATCAGCCTTAGATTCTTGTTGTTCAACAAGACAGCACTACTTTTTAGCTTTGAACTCAGCATGTGTGTTTTCTCTGTTCAGTCTTTTGCTGAACACCACACCACTTTCACTTCCAGGTATTCCAGTAATTGTACTTTGCGAGTGAGGCACCCTGGCTTGATGTGATTTGCTGTTATGATCCCTGATTATGATGGAAGTGTAGTTCTACACCATGCCGTCGCCCCCTGGTCAAACACAGTTTCAGCTGGAGGGAGCTGTGCCATCCTTTGCCCATCATTTGCTACTGTCCTCTTTCATCGAGTTCAACCTGTTGATGTCCTGATTGCCAAAGGCTTCTCATTTGATTTTGAAAAGCCTCCTCCTCAGTGAATGCCTCGGGGTATTTTCAGCTCTATTTAGATTTGTGCATTACAGTTTTAAATTGCTACTTGGGGCTCTATTAAAACAAATTTCAGAAGGAAAATGTCAGCTTGCAGAAACAGGTAATAGAAAATAGCACTGCTTAGGAACAAATACGGTTTTCCTGCAGATTTCCTTAGCCTTTGTTTAAAAGTGCAGCATTAGTATTATGCTAGTGGGGATTTTTTTATTTGGTACAAATGCTAATCATGATAAAATGTCATTGGTTTGGGTAACATATTCATTTGTTAACATATTCATTTGCGCAAGAACAAATGATCTGTAAGAGCTGTGGTTGACACAAGTAGGAAATCCCAGGTTGTAGTCCATTAACTACAGGAGTCCAGTTCCCATTAATTTATGAATGTTTGTTATCATTTTACAGCATAAAATACTTCATTCATGACATGCACATTTAGCTTTTAGTAGTCTAGTGTTGTCTATGAGTGGTAAAAGACTCCATATTCAGCATCTTATAATCATAAAATATTTTTATTCTGGAGTCACAGAAATAAATCTTTCAACTCTTGCCAGCTGTATAGACTGCATAGCTAGTATCTTGATGTCTTGTGCCTTCTGAAATAATTTATGCCACTGGAAATAATTATGCATACTTTTACTAACTTAGCCTCACTTTTCTTTTTTTCCCACTTGTGTAAATCGTATACCAATTTATTTATCTGGCTTCAGTGGGAGCAGTAGAAGGTCAAAGAGGGAGCTTGGAGTATTGCCTGTGAAATTGTAGATGAAATTTTCTTTAACAAATTCTTCAGTGAAGCATTGCTACTTTCAGGTTCAAATATTATTCAAAAAAATATTCCAAAATATTTTTTTAAAAACTCCATTAGGATCAAATTGGTGGTCCTAATAGTTTCATAACTAATTTTCTCCTGGAGATAAGAAGGCTCTGTAGTTCTCAGGATAGAATTTTTTAATTCTACATGTGTTATTGACACAATATTGGCAGTGAATAAAGAACAGATTTCTATTGAATTTCAGTAGGCCATTTAATTTCTTGTGTGGATGGATTCAGGTCTACCATAAAGCACTGCAGCTGCTTTTGTCACTCTTCTGTATATCAACCAATGCAATGCAGTTTTCTGTATTATATAAAATAATACTGCTGCGTGATTTCACAACCTAATCTCTTCTCCTGGCCAAGTCAACTCTGACTTTTTTCGCTCAGTGCATATGTATGTGGAAGCAGCAGCTTTGGCAGCAAGTGGTCTGCACTATTTCCTTGTGTTGTATTAGTCCTCCATGACACGAGAATTCTATGTAAAGGAAAGGAAACCTGTGAAATAAAAAAAAAAAGCAAAAAGCATAATTAAGTTGAAAGTGCTGTAGATGCTCTCAGGAATACTTAAAGAAGATTGAGGGACTTTTATTGACCTAAGCATTTTGGAAACCAAAGTCAAACTGAGTACATCAGCCTGTGGCATTAAACGGATCAGCTCTGAAGTCTCTTGATACTATTACCCAGGACTGTCTGTTGGAAGGAGGCAAGAACATTCCCTGCAGTTCATCATCTCCTTCTTATTGCCTTAGACATTTTTGATGTTTGTTTAGTGCTAGAGTGGCTCTACATTTGTTGAACTTCTTGATCTGAAAAGACAAACTGTTGGTATAAAAAATGGGGAGGCTGGTCTTTGGAAGTCTGAGTTATTGAAAATGTGTTCACTTCCAATCAGTCTTCATTCATTCACAGATGTCTCCCAAAGAAGGTAAATAGGCCTTTTCAGTGAGTGTCTCCTTGACAAATGCTTTTGGAATAAAATCCTTGCAGCACAGAGCTGCCTACATATCCACATGGGATCTGTGTTCTCTGTTTTGCAGTGGGCTGGGAGGGGATCTGTGCATGGAACAACAGCTACATTCAGGGTGTGTTTGACATGGGGATTTGCCCCCCAGTTGTTCCTGTGCCAGAGCTAATGCCTAGGTTAGAACTTTGACTCCCTCAGCAGGGCTGGGATTGTGTGGTCTGTGGCTCTCAGGTTCTGAGTGCAGAGCCCCTGTGGGTTACAGTCTGCTGGGCTTTGCCGCAGAGTGAGTCAACAGTCCTTGTTTGAGCTGGCAGAGCTTGGAGGCAGATGAAGAAGTGGTGGTGTGTTGCCTTTGGGCTGTGACAGTCTGTGACAGTGCCTTCCCGGAGGCTGACCACCCAGGTGGCACACCAGAGATGTAGTGCAGTGTCTCCTGGCACCCCTGCCTGCTCTCACACCTTCCTCCTGACCATTCACTGTGTCACACCTGAGAGAGCTGCAGCGTCAGGAGTGGCCAACAAGGTGCTCATATCTGTGTGTAAATGATTCAAAACGCCTCCTCCACAAAACAGACAAGCTTTCCTGCAAGGAGAAATGGTGTCTGTGCTCACATTATAGGTAGTATGGAATACCCGAACTGTGGGATTGTTCCAAAGTCTTTGTATACTGAAACAAAATTGTTTCAGAAGCCAGAAATATATTTACAATGTATACAGATAGATTCTAGCACAATTGGGGCACTAAACAGTGGGGGGCAAGTGCTTTGGAGCATCTGGGTTTTACTATACTATGCACAGTAATATCATATTTTAAGATGTGATTTCCTGAGTTTTATTCTTCTCCTAAGCTATTACTCATCTTGACTGCATTTGTATATTATGCATGAGGACAAACTTGAGCTTTGTGGAAGGAAGATTATCTTGGGAATTCCCGTGTCCAAAAGTGCATGTTATTTAACAACGTGTTTAGACAACATCAGCTTCAATCTAAAAGATTTTGTGTTGGTTCTTGCTTGTGGTGCCTGTTACTTGGGACACACACAAGCACAGTCACACACAAGTATACTAGCACAGCAACCCGCAGGGGAAAAAGGGAAAGCCCCAGAGTGAAATAAAGGTAATGGAAGCTTTTTTCTGAAGGTAGTATTGTGAAATACAAAAGTGGTTAAAGAGGAGCAGGAGGAAAATATTTAAATGTAACTACATCCATTTCTGCCAGCTATTAAAGCGCATTTTCTTTGCTTTCCCTAGTGGGAAAATAGAGGACAACTTCCTTTAGCACTAGTTTCTATAGTGACAGTATCCTCAAAATCATCTTTATGCACTCAAAAATAGCTTGATATTACAGTGTAGAAATGGAGCTTAATCAGAGTTTTCTGTCCTCTAGAAAACAGTTAATGATCTGAAGAACAGGAATTTAAATTGCATGGAACATTAAATTCTTACAATTTAGTAACTGAACTCCTGTTTGCTCCTACTGATGAGGTGAGAGATGGCAAATGCCATCCTCTCCTGCCTCATATCCCATCTGAGGTCCACCGTGTCTACTGTGCTTTTGTGTTTGAGCCCACAGGTGCTGCATCTACTCATTCCTTAATTTTCCTTGGTCTAGGTGCAACTGATCTCTCTGGTTTTCCTTGTGGTCTATGGCAGCTCTTCTCAGCTCAGACACTCGTGAGCTGGACATGGCTCTGGGGTGGACAGGCTGTGGCACAGCTGCCTTCTGAGCCCACATATCTGCTTTTGCAGTTAGATACAAACCCACAGCCCTCTGTCCTCTTCTACCCTCACAATATCCTTTTCTTCAAATGGCATCTCCTGCTGGTCGTCACCCCTTTCTTCTGCCTCTCTGCAGTCATTTTCTCTTTCTTCAGCTGCTCCCACAGCCAAACCACCAGTGAAAGCATGTCCCTTTTCTTACTCCCTTGACCTGAAATTCCTTTTGTTTCTGTCAGCCCCTGCTCTGTATACTCTGCTTTCCTCTTTGGGAATTTTTCAAACATCTACCACTCCTAGGTCCAGGTAAGGACTAAAGTGCTGTTTTTCTTCGGTCTGACTGGAGAGTTCATCCAAACCCTAAATATTTCAGTTAGCTTCTGTCTTTCGTTATCCATGGCCTCATCTTTCAGAGTGGGCAGTAAATTACAAAGGACTTAGGTAGTTCATGGCTGATTCATTACACACCGAGGATTAAATATTGAGTAATTTTACATAATTAACGGAATTCCTAAATTCATGCAAGCAGGTTCCTCAGCCAGTCACAGCTGATTATCCTTCACTTACTGATGAATAGTAGCACTAAAAAAAAGATCAGCATCTCCTCAGGATTGCACTTGCAGGTGAACCTGTCTGTCATGATGCAGCCATTCAACAGCGAGCTTATTTAGCTACTCAACTGATTCTACACTCAGAGCTGCAAGAAATTGTTAGAGAAAGACTGCTACTTTTGCATGAGTTTAATTAAAGTGAGTGATACATTGCATTTTATGTGTGTCTATTATGTGTAGCTATTTTAATGTCCTCTTGCACATCAGGATTCATTACTCTTCGCAGTTTCTGTTACTTGTTTTGCAAGCATGCAAATAAAGAAATAATTATGACTAATAGAGCTCACCCATGAGAGATGAGGGAGAGAAATGATCATCAAGTTGTGGCGTTCCTGGAAAATCAGAGAGAAATGTCTGAGTTGTGAAAGCATCTAAGTTAAAATATGCCCTCTGCTCAAAATTTCTGACATGCCACCTGTTCAGGTGAATACAGGTTCAGCTGTTCAGGGCAAAGAGATCTTTAAGGTGCAACCATTCCTGACAGGTCTGTCATCCAGGTTGTCCTCTGTGGCTGGAGCCTGCAAGTGCTTGTGCAGCCCTGCTGAGGAGCCAGGAGTGATGCTTCCTCCCTGTGCCCCTCTGCTCCATGTTCAGAGCTGCTCCTGGAGGCCATGGACCCTCTCAAGGACCAGCTACTGGCAGCTGTGCCTGGGCCTTACTAAAGCTGTTCCTCCCTCCTCTCTGACAGTCTCGCAGGACTGTATTGAGGAATATAATTCCTGAGTGAAATCTTTTTAAAAAAATCAATCACTCTGATAAATGCCTTGCTTGTGCTATTTTGAAAGTGTTGTTTTACTTCCAGCGAAGCTGCTGCAGGAGGCTTCCCTGCAGGATGAAGCTTCCCTGCGTTTTGCCAAGTACCAGTCCCCAGGGTTGCCCGCCCTTCCTGCTGTCAGTCAGTGCCAGCCTGGTGCTGTTCACAAGGACAGCGTGTACTACACTGTCATTTGACTCATGGCATTTGCTGAGGGAGCCACTTCAATGTATGGAAGGCAACCTAATAAATTCTGATGTTGAAGAAAATACACATAGAATCAATCCTCTTGATCCTATAAATTAGCGTTGATGTGTAACCACTTGCAATCAAACCTAAGTATTGGATAAATACTTATTAATTTACAAAGTAACGTTTACTCTGAAGACAGATAAGACCATTTTGGGTGGTCTACTCAGGTAGTTTCTAACGAGCTTTTTTGGCTTACTTAAGCTTTTTAGAAGAGTTGAACTTTAAAACCTGCACTGGTGCTTAGTGTTATATTGGCATTTCTTCAAATAAGAGGTAAGTCAGTAGGATAAAAATAAACCAGACTGTTTTCTTGCTTGAATATTGTAATCCACATTATAATGTTATTCCCTTTTCTCTGTTAGAGTTCTGAATTATCAATGGCCCAAAGGCTTTTTTTATTCATTAAAATAATTTGTTTTACCTTTCTATTCTACTAAGGCCAGCGACTTTAAAATTCTTACAATTTTGCCTAAATGAAAACGTATATTATGCAGTAGGGAAAAAGATGCATATGTGATTAGTCTATGATTATCTTGCTGTTAAAATAAATCTAAACAAATGGGATTTTTATTGTTCCAGTGCAGACTATCTGAACGGTAAATTATTCTAAATTGGTCATAAGCCACAACCCATTCAAGTTTGTTCAGAGAGTATAGGCAAAAGTGTAGCTTTTATTATTTTTAAATATAGTTAGTTTTTTCAGTCTTGATGGCTTTTCTGGTTATAGGCAATAAATGTGGCTGTATATTACTGCTTTGTGTAACTGGTATGTCTCCATGATATTCTTTAAAGCACCAATGATATGACTTCATTTGAATTTTTAATAACTGAGTACCTCGCAAAAGCCACTATAAGTAAATGATGGTTAAAATTAGATAGACATGTAAAGTGAACTTACTGTCAATTTGTCTTTGAACTCCAGATGCTCACTGTGAGAGGCACCATAGGATGAATAAACAATGTGTGCTACTCTAATGAAGGAGAAGGAGCAGTGCATATGTACAGATACAGAGAGATTCATTGCTATCTTGAGATGTGAGAATAGACATTCCTGAATTGTCCTTAGAGCACCTTCTTTGATGAAGGTGAAGCAAGGAAGCTGCAGAGGCATCCACTTCAGCCAGCTGAGCTGGATCTGGCCCTGCTGTTGTTTTCCCACCGGCTGCTCTGTTCTGACCTAGCATGATCCCTGCATCGTGTCTGAGACAGGAAATGTGTGGTGGCCTAGAGTGAATGAGATCTACATTCCTCCTTTTTGCAGGCACATTACCTTGCAGAAGCAGCAACTGCCCCTTTCTTAAACAATATGAGCTGACTGGATCCCCTTTATTTAATTGCCAGTATAGCAGAAAATAGTGTTCTGTCTTGTTAAAAAGTTGGTTTAGCGTGCTCTGCAGTTAAAAATGATCTCTGACCTTGCATGAGGAGCACTCGATCTGAAGAGATAAGGTGACAGAGGATGACTGAAGGGAACCATGTCCAGATCTTTTCAGTAGTGTAGTTACTTAACATATTGTTTAATCTAGCAGCAACCTTAAATAACTGCTCATTACTAATTCATTACTAATACTCATAATTAATTCTGTAACATGCTATGATGCTTCTATAGCCTAAAAACCAGTGTTATGTGTTTGGTTATCTTCCTGTGTAAATTAAAATATTTTTTTCAGGAGGAGATGAAAACATAGCACATAGCACTATTGTAGTGTTCAACTGCAGGGTACAGTCTGGTGCAGACTTAAAAGCTGGTTAATTTAGTGCCTTGAAATGCCCCTCTGCTCTTAGAGAGGTTAGAATGGAGGAAAATAATTTCCCCAGTGTGGACCAGCTTGCAAAACGTAAAGGTTCACATTTTGCTGTAGAAGTACAAAACTGGTTATTTGGCACTAACATACCAAGCTTTTGAATTATTGCTTTCTCTGCCAGGCTGTGGCTGGATGGCAGAGAGGTGCTGTCCGCTGTGAAGTGTTGGTGCCACCTGTACAGCCTTTGTGCAGCTTGACAGGGTGATGCAATAGGCTGGATGGGTAAATGGGTGATATTTCTGTTGTATGGAAGGTGTCAATGTCACCCAGTTTCTACTTTTACTGCAAGTGAACTTGCAAGTTTTCATTTAACAAACAAATAAGTTAATAATAACATGTTGATAAGTTCCTTCCTAAGGCCAGGGCTAGAATTTTCTCATAGAAATGTTCTACTGGAAAATGCTGATTCAAATAAATCAAAGCCTTGTGATGGAATATAACTTTTTTTTAAAAAAGGAGTTTAGGCAAAGTATCACCAAGGTTTTCAATGTACCTGACAGATTTTTAATGTATCAAAATAATATTTTTATGGACAAACTATTTCTTGAAAGTTGAAAAAGTATTTTGGAATATTTTGCTTTGTGAACAATTTTGCTATTTTGATTTTTTTTCTTACTGATTCATGATAAATACAGTATTTAATACCTTATAGCATTGAAAATAATGGATAATGTAATTTTTGGCCAACTCTGGCTTACTGTACAATGATATTTGACAGCAGAGGCATTGGCATACACATGTGAAATATAGTTCTGAATTAGAGCACTGAGGCTACTCCTGACCTAATTTTCTAATTCAATGTGCTTCCTTCACAGAGATAAACAGTTCCAAGATGTAAGTCTCAATGAAACTGTCCCATGGAGATGAGTCCTGTTCTGATAACAAGTTCCATGAAGTGATGGCTTGTACTTAAAAATATACTCTTTCTATCATAACTCAGAATCAGATAAATCCTTAAGCTTATCAGACATCAAAAATGAGAAGGAAATGTAGCAAAGGAATTTTAGAGGGATCGGGATATGCTCTGAGGAGATGTCAGTGTTCAAAGTGTGGCACAAAGCCTGAGCAACACAGACTTGTATTGCTGCCTATTGCTGCAGCTTCTTCAAATACAGTGAAAACTTGGTATTGCACTCCAGTAAAATATTTAATGCATGATGTTTGTTCCTTGGTAACCACTGTGTGCCTGGAAAATTGTAGGATTATACATTAACGTGCAACTGACCTCGCTGGCTGATGTTTTTTGTTTAGAAGGACTTACAGTGGGATATTGTGGTTTGCAGGTGTGCAGTCACAGATTTTCCATCAGGACCATTCTGTTCCTCTGTGTGACAGTTCCTGTACCATAAGTACAATCCTCTTCAAGCACTTTTTTCCCTGCTGTTGGGCTGCAGCCAAGGAAGCTTGCATGGGCTTTCTCCTGCAGGAAATGCTCCTACTGTTCACTCAGCTGTTCCCAATCATGAGTGAGAGTCACGGACTTTTACCCCACGTAGCAGGACTTACTCGGGCCTCAGGGCTGTCACAGTGCTTCATTGATTCTCTCACTTTTCCCACAGTGCTGCTATTCCTCAGTGAGCAGAGGAGCTGCTGGTTTATGATTTGCTTTTATTTTCTGTGGTGGGGTTCTCCCTAGCAATGTTCAGTGTTTTATTATCTGGCTCATTTCATGTAATACACTTGCCACCTTTAAAATGCATAGAGTTCTGTGCTATTTGTTAGTCCAACTGAGAAGTATAACCCAAATAGTAAAATTCCTGGATATTTTCTAGACTTCTCTTCATTATTTGTGTTCCAAATGGAGTAAAGACTCCAAAGAAACACCGTGAAATACCTGCTTCTTATAGAAAGTTAAATTATTCAG
This sequence comes from Mohoua ochrocephala, assembly GCA_013398855.1. Classification (NCBI taxonomy): domain Eukaryota; kingdom Metazoa; phylum Chordata; class Aves; order Passeriformes; family Acanthizidae; genus Mohoua; species Mohoua ochrocephala. The sequence continues at coordinate 38,986 of VZTA01018778.1, read as the reverse complement.
TATGTTATTTCAGTGTTAAATAAACCAAAAGATACAAAGTTAGGTGCCCAAATTTTGGCAAATGACATCATGTTTATGCAGCCAGATGCATATTCTAGTCTTCAAAAGTATGTGTAAATTTTCTGTCAGTTATCAGCAATTGCTTTTCATGGGCTGTGTTGATGCCTCAAAACTCTGAAAAGCAAGACTCTTACATGGTGTTTAACTATTGCTACAGGACCTACACACAGGCAGCAAAGCCTGGAAACATCGATCACAGATTTACAATTAAACATTTTCCGCAAAGTTTGTGGGGGAAAAATGATGCTTGCATCAAACAGCAGTGTCTTATTTTAGAAATACGTTAAGAGAATATAAACAGGGACTTGGTTAAGCACTTGTGGAATGAAATGGCAGCATTCAAACTGCAACTGCAATAATCATAACGCTATTATAGTTTCAATGTCATAGTATGTGGTTCAGCATCTCTTCCTGCAACTTTCGTGCTATTTACAGCCAAAACAAAATATCAATTAGCTGTATGGTATGAGTAGTTTCAGTGATTTTTCTATTCCTATCATATCAGCAAAATTCATGGATAGAACTAAATAAAAATATTCTGTGAGAATTTGAACACTCTGAGCAGGAGATGCAGATTAAGAGTTTTTACTCAAGCAGTGCTTCCTTGTTAAGTAGAACCTGGAGGGGAGGTTTTTTTGTGTTGGGGTGGGGATTTCGGTTTTCTAGGTTTTTCAACAGAAAAATAGTCTTCTGGTAGAATTTTGGAGAAAAGGCGAATTTGTGTAAATTGATGGCAACTTAAGAGTGTAACTGGATAGCTGGTACACAATTTAACTGGTGCTGCTCTGATACTATTAATCTGTGTCATACTTAAACAAGTTGAATTTATGTCTTCCTGGTACAACGGGGGAAACAAGACCAAGGACACCTTTGTTCTTGAACATATGGGAAGAGCTTGTGATGCTATAAGCAAATATATTAGGGTTTTGGTCACCAAAATATTTTTACGTTAATGATTCTGGATGGTATTTTTGTTCATCTGTTAGACCAAAAAAAAGTAATGATTTAATGCTGTCATCTTGTAATTATCTCTGTTCTCAACTTTCATCTGCCATGCACAGTTGGCAACAGATGCTCAGGCACTCTGCAGTGAGATGCTCTTCAGCCACAGACTTTACAAGCATAGCAGTGCTTTTGAAAAAGTAATCATGTGCAGGGCAGTATTTCAAAGTTCCTAATTGAAAAAGGAGAAGTAATTTCCTCTGGGTAACTCACATCCATTGTGCAAAATATGGTTTGAAGGAAGTTTGTTATAATGTTTTCCCAAATCTTTCTAGAGAAGTCCATTTAAAAATCTCTGCTCTTCTTTTAAACTGCAGAGGTCCCACAACTGATTATTTGGAAAGGCCTTCTGGAGACTGCCTTTTACAGGATAAGCAGACCTTTTGTATAATTGATTACTCAGTTCGATAGCAAAATTTTTGTCCCAGCTGGCACTTCTGTAACAGAGCAGTTCTAATTCGTGGCACTGAAGTGAATTCTTGGAGTAAACCTAGCAAGGGACATCAGGAAAATGTATCAAACATTAACTGTTTCAGAGGTAACACTGCTTTTGCAAATGCAGATGTAGGCACTGCCTAAAGAATGTGGCAGATATTTCACAAGGAAAAAAAGAAGTTTGATTCTGAGATATGTATATTGTAATTCAAGTAGGTTTTTGTTGCCTACCATAGTGATTTATTTTTTCTAGAGGTACTGACTGATGTGAAGATCTTAATGTCAGAAATCGTTATGTAATTCTTCCAAATTATTGGACTTGTTACATCAAAAATACATATGGTACATGTAGAGAACCGAAACACTTAGGCTGTCTCGCTCATTTCGTACCAAGCTGCCATCTAAGTAGAAGTGACATTTTAAATCCTTTTTTGCAAGAGATAGAGGAAAAAATATCTCTGACACATGAAACATTTCACTAAGTTGACATGCCTGTATCACCTGTCTGTCCCAAAGCAAAGGGTTGCACTGAGCATATGCAGGATGATACACCTGAGATGTTTTGTTTTGGGTTGTTTTGCTTTTCAGTTTTTTCATTTTTTTGGGGTTTTTTTGCAAAGCAGTACTGCAAAAAAAAAAAAAAAAAGGTGTTTCAAATATACATTACTTATTATATTCATATCTGATCTTCTTGAAATTAAATATTTTGAGGTGGACAAAACCCTTTTCTGTGATAGCATTTAAGAGAAAGGGAAACAATTAGCATGACACATTGGCAGTGTTTTTCAGGATGTGGTCACTGTTTGATCAGAAGAAATGCAATCCTTCCTTCGCTTTCCACAGACATGGAGAAATACAACACCTGGTATGCTCTTTAACCTTTAGGGATCTAAGACAATAAGAAATGAAACAGCAGCTCTGTAGTGGAAGATACACTGTTGCTGCAAATACGTAAACCCACAAATCTTACCTGATAATCATGAAATGACAGAAAAGGCAGGATACAAAGGCAAAAGAAGGCATAGATACATTATTGTAAATTCTTGGTTCTTATTAAAAGGTAACTTCATGCCACTGATCCCTACCACCCTGTGAGCCCAACAGTTCAGCCAGTTTTCATCCCCCCTGCTCATCCAGCCCAACCAGCAACAGCCCTTCAATGAGCATCTTCAGGGAGACAATGTCAAAGGCCTTACTGAGGTCCAGGCAGACAATGCTCTCCCCTCATCCATCAAGCCAGTCATGGCATCATGAGAGCTTATCAAGTTGGTCAAGGATTACTTCCCCCTTTTATTTAATGGTTTTCCTGTCATTCCTATGCCTAGAAGTAGTTTCCAGGACTAGCTGCTGCATCTCCTTTTCAGGGGCAGAGGTGAGGCTAATCAGCCTGTAGTACCCTTCTTCCTATTTCTTGCTCGTCTTGGTGGTAGGAATGACCTTTGCTTTCCTCCAGTCCTTGGACACTTCTCCCAGTCACCGATTGATCAAGGATTACCCAGAGGGGCTCTGCAATCACACCTGGCAGCTCCCTCGGCACTGGTTGGTCCTGCTCTTCTGCCATCATCTTCCTCTTGGCCTGGAAATCTCTGCATCATTTCATCACCAACTCAAGGTCTGAAGGCTTGCAAACTTTGGAGGCATTTAAGGGCACTGCACTTCTGCAAATTTCAGTGGGGTTTGAAGGTGTGCACATGTTCTTCACAGACAGAGCTCTGAAACAACACTTTAGCTTTTGCTTGAGCCAGAGCTCGATTCTAGCATAGAGGTGCTGCCATCAAATACATGTCTTCAGATAGTGTGATTGTGTAAAGTGTCATACTAACTGTTTTATCTTCAACCGATAAAATGAAAAGGAAGATCTCTAGGAGAGATCTCTCCAGGAGAGACAAGCCTGCACTGCAGTCTTGAGATAAATTTTGCAATTTTACTAGCTCCTGTTTAGGTTATGGTGATCTGCACAATGTTTGAAATCAGGTAGAATTAAAAACTGCAAAAGCAAAAAAAAGAATAGCACAACTTTGAGAACTTTCTTGTACTTGTACCGTTTCTGATAGAAATTCTCATCTGTCTAAATCCAAAACTGTAACAATTTTTCTCAGACACCTCTTCATATCCTACCTTTGTTCTTCTTTTCCTAACATTTGTCAAAACCATGAACTCATTGGTCAGTGTTTTGCTCAGTTTGATTTATCAGATTTATTGATTTCTTGCTATAAAACTCAGTATTTACCTTCAACAACACAGCAGTATACGTGTATTTTGGAACACTTGAATGCACAGTCACAGTGATTTCATCGTGCCATATTCCACTGCAAATAGCAAAGAGTGATTATCCTCTGACACTCCTATTGTGATGCAATGATCTCAGTGAAACTCAAAAGCTAATAGAAATTTCCAGTCAAGTTCTCTTTCTCATTTTCTCCTTCACCTGCCTGGGAATGGTGCAATGAGGATTTGCTGTGTTCTGCTAAGGTGTAATCTGAAAGAACTGTTCTCCTCCCACTGTACGTGGAAACAAAAGAATGTGGAGGTAGGAAGAGACAGGATATTTCCTTTTTACTCTGTAGTCAAGGCCTCAGCACTACAGAGCAATGATTACAAAGAAAGTCCTGTTTACTGTCAGCAGAGAAAATTGTCTATTTTGACATATTCTTTGAGAAATTTAGCTGAAAAAATCTAGAAATTGTTTACCAAGAATATATAGACTGTGATATGTGTTTGTTGTTTGATTGTTTTCTTTTGGTCACAGTTTGGGCAAATTTTCAGCGTAGACAAAGGTACGGTTTCTAAAGCAGAGCTGCCTTTCTTGCAACTTTTGTGTTCTTGATGCAAGAATTTCTTTCAGGACTTTTCAAAACTTTTTCTTGTAATGTTAAATAAGATGATGTTGCCATTACAACTTCATACTCAGAAATGGCTGTACTCTTTTGACTGGAATGAAAACAATAATTATGAAGTTGGTCTGAGTCATTTACTTGACATTGATATTGCTTTTGGTATAGGCACTGAAAATAGATTTCTATAATGAGGCAAGTCAGATCCCATAATGTCTGTTGACATTAAAAACTTCACCTACAATATACTGAAATGATTTTGATATCGAAACTCTTAGTCACATAATAGAACTTCATTTTCTAATAAATTTATCTAAAGAGAACCTTGCTGAACTCCGATTTGAAGCTTTTAGCATTATCCTTCTGGATGTATAAGTTAGACCAGCCTTATGCTCTGTTGTCCATTAAGTTCCTAATGTTCATTATAAACCTTATTTATACATCAGTGTGTGGAGCACGTGTCAGTTGGGTGCATAGATGAAAATATTTCTGACAAGAGTTGTGATTAAATATTTGGGTCTCTGATAGGAATGGAGATGATGCTTCAGGTTGTTAATATACTTCTTAGATAGATGTTGTCTGTGGCAGCAGGTGTTACACTTTGATCATTGACTTCTGTTTGCTTGCTGTTCATCTGGATCAGTTTAGGCCTTTGCCATTTGATTTTGTTATCTTTTATCTACTTCAGAATTCTCATCCACACAAATATATTTTAGTGACACATCAGCTTTGTGCCCTTACTTCTAATTTCCTTGGTTTTCTCTATAAAAATATGATTGAACAGTATCAAAGATTGTTATTCATTGGGCTTGAATGGCGCTTTTTTTCAGTTTTTGTTATGACAATTTACTGCTAAAATATCATGGAAAATTTCAAGGTGTGGTGCAAACGTGCCCTTTTCCTGCTTCATTTCCTGATCTACTGCAATTCCTTTCAAATTGAAATGAGAGGTCTAAAGAGCTGTGGCATTCACCCCGGGCTTGGGCGTGAATCACACCTCTCTGGAAACATAATTCATATACTTGACTGACACACCAACACCAGGAAAATTCTGAGATTCATTCCCATTTCAGTATTTATAATGGGCACAATTCTGAGTTCTGGGGTACCTAAATTAACAAAAAGTACATTTGGTGGAAAAGGACGTGCTTTGGAGCACTGACTTTTGGATAGCTCTAAATACCTCTGGGAAAATGGAAGTCAGAGCTTGACTTAGACAGGATTGGAGAACTAAGATAGAAGGACAAAGCTTTAGCATGCTATTTTTCCTTTTCATCCAGTACCTGTCTAATGTGAGATGCATAAACTCTTGCTCTTCTTCCACTGTTTGGCTAACTTTGCAAGAAGCAGTGTATTGCAGTCAAAGGAATATTTATTTCTTGATCTTCTGAATCTGTGAAACTAATCTTTCTGGTGACACAGTGATATATCTTCAACAGAAGGTGTGCAATGTGCTGCCATCCAGCAGCAAAATCTGCTGTGTTTGCTCTATAACATATTTTTAGGCATTTAAGATTTCTGAAACACCTCAGCGTTTTTTGTCAGAGCTTTGCTGAGTTGTTCTCCTGAACTTATGCTTCATATGTTTGGGTACGTAAATGCTTTGAGGAATGTCTGCCTTTGCTGACCCTCATCTAGATGAAGATTGCCATGCTTGGGAAAAAGCATCAGTTGTACATTTAGTCTCCATTCTTTAAGACATAATCACAATCACTTTTCTTTAATTTTAGATGCATTGACCAGTGGCAACTGTCCAAAGATGTCCCCTGGAAGCCTTTTTTTTTTTTTTTAATCTGTAGAATTTGAAGGTTTTTTCTCACTTGCAGAGTAATTAGTGTCAGCCTATTATCAAAGAACATAATGTCAGGTAGAACAGTTCCTATGGTTGCTGTTGAGCACTCCTGAATCTGTGTATTGTAATAAGAACAAGATGAAAAGAAGCTCAAATGAAGGTTCAGATGAGAAAATGCTTTGGTTTAATATTTGATCACTTATTTCTCCCAGGCTGGTAATGCCATTTAATTATGAAGGTCGCTAAACTCAAACAAACGAAGTTGCAGCAGGTGGCCAGTTTCCAACTCTGATGAGTGTTTGTCTTTATGGGTTTGGAGGAGGATGTAAACGGTGTTTGGCTTGTTCCTCGAGCTTTGTTCAGTGTAATGGCAGCTGACACATGTATGTATTTATCAACTAGGACTGACATTCACTTTTTAGAAAATGCATAATTAAAAATTCAGTTGTTCAATAGCTGCTTTCAAGAAATCTCACATTCCTTAGTTCATTTTTCACTCAGTTATTTCCTCCAGAACAATTTCAACCATCTTCCTCATGTCTTTAATTCCACATTTTGAGAGTGAGAAAAATCTGCTTCCAACAGTTTGTACTTTGAGTCTTTTGTTTTCATTTTTTTTTGCTATGCTAGGAAATGAAAAAGTAAGGATTTGCACAGGGTTCCATTACCAAAAAAAGCGTGTCCACTACCTTCATGTTGTTCACAATTTGGTATCAAAACTACAATAATAACTTTTCCCTTTCATAGGCATTTGAAATGTGTATTACAAATTTTTACACTAAACACTTCACAGCTGGGCATTATGAAATATGTTTTAGAGAACAACTGTAAAATAGAAAATTGCCATGGAAAAGGAATCTCTTTCTTCCTGTATTGGTGTAAGTTGTCAAACTAGATCTTAGTTTTTCTCCTTTGCTACAAGTTTGGAGATGCTCAAGTAAAGAAGACAAGTGTGAATGTGTGTTGATATCACATAAAAATGGAAACCACTGTTAGCTCTTGGACTTCCACGTGTCTTCTTGCTGTAATTCCAGTTGTCTGCTACAATTCAGCAATAGGATAGACAATGGAAGACTTGTCCTATTCTTCTAGTGAAAGAAGCTTTACTAATCTGGGACAGTTTAAAGTGGTCAAGAAAAGTCAGAAAACTTACTCTGGAAAGCTTATCATGTTTATATCTTTGCAGTGGAAAGTGTTCAAGGCTGGAGAACTTTTAGCAGGATTCAGAAAGAAATACTGCAAGATTTCATCTTGCTTAAACTGAAATTGGGAAAAACAAAATAGAAGTATTAATAAAACCTCTCCCAATTTAAGAACAGTATTCAGAAAGGAAAAAAATGCAGACTGAATAAGCCAAAAGACATTGAGTCAGAGAAATGTGACTGGGTCAATGGCATTGTTTCTGTCATTAAATAATAAAAGGAAAAAATACCAGAAAAAAAAGAGTGCTCTAGAGTTAATTAGCAGTGACATACAGTTCTGGTCAAAGGATCAGCCTGGGTCCTTGGACCACAGAAAAAGGCATACAAACATTATATTGACCCCATGACTTTCCCCTATAGCATATCCCTGCATGAACACATCCAAACAAAACAAACAGAGCCTCCGCAACCTCTTCTGGCTGACAGAACTGGTGCTTTCCCTATGTCTCCCTGGTTAAATTTCCAGCTGCACAGTGCCCATGTCAGTATGCACCCTGAGCTCACGGCTGAAGGAGGGGTGGGTGTCCAGTCAGGACTGCGGGCCTCAGGAGGGATGCAGAGCTGGGAGAAGCGAGACTGATGTCAAGTGGTTACCACGGCAACAGGGAGGGGACCAGCAGAGGGCCGGGGAGCAAAGGGGGGGTGGGAGTGTTACCACAGCAACAGATGGAGTGCCTTCCTCCCCTTGGGTTGGAGATGCAGCTGCCCTTATGTAAAATTACCTGCCTAGTGCTGGGGGGTTTAGGCACAGCAAATCAAGAGTGCTTGTGTTATCCTCTGTTTATATTAACTATTTCATTTCTAGTTAGAAAGTGAAGTTGCACTGGAGATAAAGTATTTTTCCCACACAAGCTATACCCATATTAGCCTCTTTTCATTGATGACAGTATAACCAGTTCACAAGTTGTAGCAGAATTCCTTTTTATTCTTTCTAATATAGTGTAAAAAACTATGTGCTAGTATCAGGAATTAATCATGAAGTGCTAGAAGACATGCTGATTTAGGGAGTGAGGTTTTTTTGCGCATCTTTACAGGACTATATTTCATTTTCCCTTTGCAAGACAGATCTTAAAATTTCTTGGTTGGGTTCTTTAATTTTTTTCTTTTTTTTCTTCCTAATGATATCAGGTACTGAAATTTTCTGATTGTCTCCTTTTGAATTTGCCTGACTGGTGAGTGATGGAGTTTGTGAATATAAGAGGAATGTACTCACGTAAAACTGATAGGAACAGCCTGAACTCCTGAAAGTTTGGTCATTGAATGGCCCAGTGAATGGCAATCAGCCATCTGCTGTTTCATCTGGTGTCCCTTGTCCCCTGACTAGAGACAATTAAGAATTGCCAATGTCAAAAGGTGTTTTAATAAGTCTCACATCAAAAAAGAATGGACCGAAGTCAAGGAGGAAATTGATTTGATGAACTTTGGCTTGAAAAGAAGGGTTTTATGGCGAGGCAGAACTAATTCTGAGGGTCAAACCACCCAATATAAGAAGATTTGGGAGGAAGTATGGCTTGGATCAGTGGAGCTCAGGGTCATGGAATTGCCCACAAAACCAGATCAAAATTTTTAAAAAGAATATGCATGGGATGAAGAAACTGAGGCAAGGATTGGCCCCCAGATACTCATCCTATGAAAATGGTTCTTTGCTTCTGTCGTGACGCCTAGGTGAAGCATGAACACGTTTGCCTGCTGTGTTTTCCTCTGAAGAGGCAAGCTGTGAGCTGGAGTGTTCTTAAGCTCGGAAATGTGGAAAGGCTAGGCTCAGCCTACTAGGGCAGCCAGCACAGTCATATGGGATATATATTTTGAATATGAAGTTTCAGCCTCCCCTCAAAGCATGTTCCCAGTGGTGCAGAAGCAGAGAGGGGTCTGGTTTCACCTGAGCCAGCAGTGCAGAGGGTGCAGGGCTGCCCCGGCTCCTTTGGAGACCAAGAGCAAGAAAGGTTTGCGCACAGACTCATTACAGACTGTCTTCTTGTGCCTATGTGGCAAAACAGTCACCTTATTTTTAGAGCAGTTAAACATTTGCATTTCCCTCATATGCAAATTAGGGCTTTTACAGATGAGCTTTTTTCTACTACTTTGTGCACAGTTGGCTTTTTTGTGCTTCATTTTGTTTAATGAGACTAACACCTATTCACATCCTGTGGATATAGGGTATAACTCCCTTGCTCACTGTGGCTTTGTTTATTTCCCTGATTTCTGTCATCTAGCATTTTAAACTCTCCTTTTGGATCTTATTTATGTTGTAATAAATTTACACTTTGTGACCTGGGTATGTGTATTCTGCTAAATCAAAGCTATCCAGGGACCAATACTTGTCCCCAAGACTGAGCGACACCAACTGGTGTACGTCTACTTTTCTTAGTTTTAGCTGCCTCTGCGGCAGATTTACCTCGGGAGCAACAGGGCAAGGAATTCAGCTGGCAGTAAAGTAATGGGAATGACTGGGTGCGTGGTGTTTGAGCTATGTGTGTAGTCTCCCTTTATTCAGCTGTGGGGATGCAATCAATGAGTTAGCATTTGTTTTGAGCAGATGCAGAATTGTATGTATTTATTTTGACCCTTGAAAATGTTCAGTGAGGGGTGGCAGGATGGTTTGAAATGGGGAAAAAATCCCTGGTGAGCTGTAGCTTTCCTGCATCTTGGAGAAGACATGAACGCCCTCAGTGTATCAGCTTCTGAGAAAAGGAGGTTATAGTTTTTTGTTTCCCAACCACAGTGTTGTAAGAGTGCAACTTTCTGGGACACTTGGGTACTGTAGTAGAGTGGCATGTTGAGTTCCTAAGATACAACATTGCCTCAGGAGGTACCCTAAAAGTGACACTGGAAGGGAACAGCTAGAACAGGACTTTTACCCATCTGATCTTCCCACCTGCCTCCTTACAAAGTGTTCTTTACTGTCTTTCCTCTCACTCACAGTTCTGTGTGAGACCATCACTGTACCCGACCCTCGACTCTGAGATGAGTGTCTGTTTTTTCATCACTGCCCTGACTCCCATTCCTTTACAACTGTTCTTGTGCTGAGAGTGACAGTACATGTAAAACATCATGGTAACCTCTCCTTTTCTAGCTTGCTGATGGCACAAAAGATGTTTCAAAATATTCTTCCACTTCTTTGGTTAAAAGGTACCCTTTCCATCACTGACAAAATCTGTATAATACAGAGACTATGAGCATGAAGTCTTTTTGTGTGCAGGCTTTGAAAATGCATTAATTTTTTGTGAAAAGTAAAGTTTAGCTTCTGTTTTGATCAACGTAATGCCTCAAACTATGTTTATAAAGTCAGTACATCTTTTGTTGTAATATGTGAATACTATTGAGTATCTTTATAATTTTGTAATTTTTTCAGATATCAAGTATTCTTAGGAGACCTTGATAATGTACTTTATTTTATTAAGTACAGCAATTAACATATATTCAGGGACTTTTAATTTTCTCTTTCTTTGTTTCTTCTGATGAGGGATTATTACTTTTTATTTCTTTACTATTTCCACAGGAGCTAAGCTTGTCCTTGTGCATTTGTGTTACTAAATTCTTAAGTTAACAACCTTGGTTTCTTCAATTATGCATTCGGAATCTCTGTCTCTCTCCATCCTGACTGCTGTCTTAGTAAAGCCGTAAATTACAGGTCACAGTGAGCACTGTACTTTCTCTGTCAATCCCAAAAACGTTGTTCCTTCCAGCAGCAATCTCCTTAGGAGTGACGACTCTGATTAGCATTTCAAGTAACAATGCTCACCAGACAACAGTGATGAAAAGTCTGCCCACTGCCACGTGCATCCCCTGCACTTCTTTGCATGCTTTGGACATCTTTTTTTTTTTCCTAAAGCAGCCCAATTTAAAGCATATACAGTTATGTCTCATTGAAGGCAAAGCTTCTCATCAGGCACAGTCTGCAACAGGACGTGAACCCTGACACACCAAGAGGAGAGGCTGTGGAAATGCAATTGTGGCATGATCATAGCAATCAGGATGTCTTTGGGAAAGCTTTAAGAGCAACAGAAGCCAACAGAACACTCCAAAAAAAAATGGGAAGCAGCGATATTTAAAAAGTCTTCCACCAAAAGGGGAGAGAATAGAGCTACAACTGATTTTCTGAAATGCATTCTTTCCAATTACATGCTGTGTTTCTGATTATGAAATGATTGACTGAAGCAGAAGAGATAATCCATCAATGTGGAGTGAAGCCATGAAGAGATGTCAGGGGATGGGCCAAGACAAAAATCTCCAGCTCTTCCTTTAACTGAACTGAAGAATTTATCTGGAATACAGCAGGGCTGGAGCTAGCCTCCAAAGAGCTAAAATAGGCAGAGTGAGACAGACAAATATTTTCTCAGAGAAAGGAAATGCTACATGATAATTGCATGCTTTGTTTCTAGTGTGAAGTTAGCTGTCTTTCCCTCTTTGTAACAGCAGGAAGTCAGTGAAACAACCTTCTGCAGCAGGCAGGAGGCAATACTACAGTGAAGAAGGAGAGCTTCCATCCTCCTTGCTCCAAGATTCCTGCTGAATCAGTGATGAGAAGAGCTTTCTTCTTTTTTTCTTCCTTTTTTTTTTTTTTTTTTTAACTCAAAGCATTCAGCTATGGAGATGATTGGTGCTACTTGCTGAAATATTTTGACACTGCCAACTTGAATAGCCCTTATATCTGTGGTGAAAATCTCAATGTTGACTTTGCTTCTTTCATTGTATTTCTGCATGGAACCATGATGCCTGTAACTTTATGAAAGTATCAAAGCAAATGCTCACAAAAGAGCAAGTTATTGAAAGTCTTTCTATACATAAAACAGTTTGGAAAGTTTTCAAACTTATATATTTTACTGCCACTGTGAACCTATCTTTCATCTATTTCTTTTGACTATCTTTTGAATGTACAGCCTTAACACTGATGGGAAAGATAAATTCGGATTAAGAAAAGAAAAAAACCTAAAAGTGGGAACGTGTTTCCCGCTCTTCCACTCTCAGTAGAGGCTATTAGGAATTAGGATCTGGAAAGGTAGCAGGAGCACAGAGAGTGGAAGCAAAGCAAACTGGTGGAGAATGGGCAGGTGATCCCTGTTATGCTGTCTCTTAGGCAACAAGCCCAGTGTTGTGTGTAGTGTGAAGTAAACACACTAGTAGTGTGAAGTACACCCCCGTTTGTCTCCTGGGGAGCCTCTGGAAACACAAAGCTCCAGCCTGGCAGAGATACTTCAGGAAAAGTTACAGGCAGCTCTTATGGTGCTACTCCACTCATCCCAAGCTCTGCTGAAAGCAAGGCAAACTTTCAGGATTCGTGTGAGAATTATTGTCCTCACAGAAGGCTTGTGTTAGTCTTGATACCACAAGAGTTTTGAATGAACACTGCATACGAAATACACTCTTTATTTTACTGGATTTTCTCCAGCAGACTGCATTTATTTCTTTCTGCATTATTTCCACAAAATGAGAGTGTAGGCTTCCACTGGTAGACCATTCCACTACTTTCAGCTCCTTTCCACAGGATATCTGAGAGGTTTTTACCAATTTTTGAAATTAGAAGGCAAGTTGTGCACAGGGTGCAAACCCAAGCAGTAGCTGTCAAGCAGTAGTACTAAGGTTTACATCAAGGCTTAACATTTTAAGCCTTCTAGAGATCTCCTGAAATCACTGCAGTTCCTGACTTTTCATAATCTATACAGCATGCAATCTGATGAACAATCAGCACACATCATCCAGCAGTTGCTGTGGAGCTACTTATTTCCATCAATACCAAAAATAGGTATGATCAAGGTACCTCTTCAAATTATCAGAAGTCTGTTCATGAGATGTTCCACTGGGCAGAGGACAATTCTCTCCTCATTCTAGCCCAGGGCTAGATGTGATAAATCAGGAAAGCTAAAGGTGGGCTGTGCTCAAGAGAATTACTCTCAGTGTTTTGATATAAGACATGTAAATGTACTGGTTCAGGAAGAGGGAACCACTCATCCCATATTTCAGGGAGCATTTCCTCTTTCACTCATTTGTCACACAACTAAATAGGCAGCTGAATCAACCAGACAGCCCTTTGCAGGATAATTTTGACAATTCAGTTGTTGATTGAAATTTCCTTTTAGTGGTGAGCTGGGCTGGAAAAAATATGCTTTTATTGACAATGACCTTCAAACTCTGAAGAGATTTCCCACTTTTAATGTTCTCAAGTGCATCAAATTTCGGACTAAATAAACAGACAACACATAAGTGTTGCTTTAATATTTGGGACACTTTCTACTAAAACACAGTATCTCAAACCCTTTTCTTTGAACTCCTAATCCAAGCACAACAAGGGCATAGAGAAAGAACATTTCTGGGTGTGTTCACCTGTGGTCTATGGCTGAGTGCATTAACAGGGAGACTCCCAGTCTTTAGAGATTTGCTCCCATTTGTCTCCTGTTTCCCTGAACAGCCCCATCCCATATTCCCTTTTAAACCATAATGCTTAACATTTCTATGACACTGTTTGCATGTAATGGGTTCTACCATTATTCATTTTTTAAGCATACTTCTTAATGGTTTGGACTGAAATATAAAAGCAAAGTTTAATACTTATTTCCAGAACAGTTTTAGACTTACAAATAAGATTTCCCATTTTGGTGAAGTCCAGCCTTTTGGTAACTAAAGGAGATTTTATCCCTTACACAATTTATTAGACTAGTTCCAGGCTTATGCAGACAATGTTTGTAGTATGTTGTGGTGTGCTGGCATGTTATACAAGGGGTGTGGGAAGGCACAGAATTATCAGAACATAAACTGGACCCTAATTATGCAGCTGTTTTCAGTTGATTGAGTACCAGCCTCACACAAATGCCAGTAACAGCTTTAATCAGTTACAGTCTCACTCTATCACCAATCAAGATATAGGTTCTCCAATGAAAAAAAAAAAAAAAAGCCTGGTAGGCAATAGTAAAAACCTGAAAAGTATCATGCAAGAAATTTTTGCAGTTTTTCTAAGGACAGGAGTCTTGACATTGTTGTTGTTACTTTTGTCATGAAAAATTTTGAAAATGCAGAAAATGAGAAGGCTGCAGCAGCAGCAACAAAGGAATACCATACTCTTATCCGTAGTCATTCACATCCATTACCTGACTGTGACAGCCAATTAAATCATATTTTTCAGGATTAATCAACAGTTTAAATGAGACATTATGATAGGAGAAAAACTCCATGTGCTGCCAATAACAGGTTAGCTACTCTTTTAACTGAGAAAACAGTTAAAAACTTGGTTGAAAAGCATGTATTTTTCTCTGTGACTACAGATGACTTACACAATGGCATTTTCAAGGTGTTCCCAATCATTAATCATTCCTACACAGTTGAAGGGTAAATAGTTCAGTGCTGACTCTTGATTATTTTCAAAGCGCTAATGAAACCACATTAGGAATATTTGAAAATGTAAAAGAAAAAAAAAAAAAGCTAAAATCAAGTAGTTGGAACCTTGACTGTGTACAGCTATTTGCAGGTGGTACTGTTGCTAAATCTGGGTTACGTCTCCTGTCCAAAAATCAGTGGAAATTAAGAAAGTAAAATTGTCTGTAGCTTCTTGTTCTCTACATAACCATATAACAGAAAAATATACATGACCTCGGTATTTCACGTAGAACGTGTGGCACATTTTTGCTGCTGGGAAGAAGTCTTTGTTTAAAATCTTGCTGGTTTTCACTTCTTCCTATGCTTATTGTAGTAGTCAATAGTTGCTGCCAAAAAAAAAAAAAAAAAAAAAAAA
>VZTA01018778.1:0-23928 GCA_013398855.1 Mohoua ochrocephala | reverse complement strand
AAGAAAAAGAAAAAGAAAAGGAAGAATCGGAAGGTTATTAACAAAATTACTGGTGCAGTGGTAGAACAGAACATAAAGAATATTGTTAGAGTTCTAGGGTGTTGCTTCACGTGAGACATGACATCACTGAAACCTGATGTCCTGCCTGAACTCTCTAAGTGCAATTGCTGCATTTCATAAAGATCTAAAATGGCAGGTACTAGATGGCAAATGAAGAGCATTACTTTCATATATTATCTGATATTGACCTGTCTGTAAAACCAACATAGAAACCTTTCTTCTGGCAGTTTCTAGTTGGATGCTGTGTGCTGGAGAACACTGTACCAGCTTTGTGCAAAACAGCGTACGGAAGCTGTTGACTTCACTGGGAATGGAGTATCTGTTGTCAGTGAAGATAGAGGTAATTTTCCTGAAATATGCATAGACTTAGAACCATCAGAAGTGAAGAACTGAGTGCCAGTTCCAAAAGTGGCCTCTGTCCCCTTCGTGGTAGAGGGGCTATATAAATATCCACCCCATTATCTGCTTGGTTAAAGACTGAAGAAATTCCAGAGATTAATGTAAAGGATGTACTGATATAACATTCACTTCTAGAAGGGATAAATGGTGAGAATTTCAATTCAGATATGAAATGTAAATGTGTGTTTATTGTTACTGGGAAAATTTTGGTTTTGTAGTTTGTGTATTCTGACTGAGCACTGTAAATACTTTAAACAAAAAAAAATAGCGTTAAAATGTTTAAAAGTCAATGCAACTAACTTCAACCAACTTTAATGACTTTTCCTTTAAAAATGTTGCTTTGTTTTTTTATCGTCTCAGTTTGTCAAAAGAAAAATGCAGTTTTTTTCAGAACTAATTAACTCAGAAGATCTCAGAACCATTTAATTTGAGTTGAAATTTTTTTATTAAGGCAAATGGAGTGGCCAGTTGTACAGGTATTTGGAATAAAGATCATTGGTGGCACGTTCTAGTTGCAGTAGTAGATAGAGAAGATGCAAAATGGGAGTTGGTCAGTGGTGTTAGCATGACCCTGTTTCTAGGCTAATGTAATCCACTTCTCAGCCAGAGCAGTTTACTGGAATAAGAACCACAATGTTACATTTATACTGCTCCTGGGGCCCATTTTGCTCAGATCTAGCTGCAGCACCTTCTCAGGCTAGTGCATTAAGGCGCTCAGGGTCTTTCTTTTCTTTTGGCAGGGTAGAAATACAGAATATCTTAAATCCTAAAAGTCATTAAATATGCATGATATACTAGAAAGGAATTATGGTTACTCCTAAATTTAGTCAAAATGAAGCATTCATATAAAATAAGCTCAAATATGAATATCATGCAAAAACTTGTCCTGTGAAAAGACAGCACTGTCATTAGCCAGCTGTATACAAATGGTCTTTGGTTCTATAAATATAGATTCTCACATGTGGGCTAGAAAAAGCAACTCTACTCACTCAGCATTTGGAGAAGCCCACAGACATGTCTGGCATATTCCTCTCCACAGAAGCTGAATGCGCCAAACACTTGTCACTAGACTTTCGAAGGCTAAAATGCGATCGGACTGTAAAGAAAGAAGATCAGTGCTCTGCCATCTAAAACCTGGTGCATTAAGGATGTTCTTTTTGAATAATGGAGGTACACTGTGTACATTACATCACGTCCTTCAGATGTGTGGAGATGTCATCGATATGAAAGAAAAGTCTCTTCAGATTCAAATCTATCATCTTCCCTGAGAAAATAAAGCTAATAATACAATGAGAAATGGTAGTGAGATAAGCTATGGAGGAAAATGGTCCTTAATGCCTTTGGTGGCTAGGCTTTAATTCCTGAGGTGATCTATTACCTGGTGTTTGGATACATGCTAGCACCACTTATGCACCTTTTGATCATTTACCATCAGAAGATGAGAGGCCCAGAGTGCGTTTTGGACTTGTATTACAGTGCCAATGAATTAGGTTTCCTGGTGTTATAACATCAGCTTTGAAGGGATGGCCTGCCAAAAATGTAATAGCACAGGAGAAACAGGTGGCTCTTAGCAAAAACACTGTCCTCAATTCAGACTGCAAGCTCTACTAACTGTCTATAAAGAAAAAAAATACAATACTACTGTATTGAAACAATGGACAGAATAAAATGAAATAAAAGCAAGTTCAGAGTTGTCAAAGACATAGCAGACTTTCCACATAGCCCTAATTCTCCTTTGTTCAGACATATCAGGAGCACATCCACCAGGGCTGCTAAAGAGATGTTTTCCTTTGGATTGTTCCCACCCCCTGTGTTAGCCTCTGCTGCAGAGCCTACACTTTGTGCCACATCAGCAAACGTCATCCCTGCCATGGATGCAGCCAGACCTGTGATATTGAGAGCATATTGCATGACAGAATCAGATGACTGTTTCCCTGAGGTTCAAAAATAGAGCAGTCTGAAAAGAAGAAGAGGAACACAAGCAAATGAAACATGACATTTGCCAGCCTCCGGTGGCTTGAATTTGCAATTCAAATACAGAATTAAAGTACAGTTTCTTCCATGGGGTCTTAAATGCATAAATCAGCGTGTTTATTTGTTCACCTATATAACTTTGTCTGTCCATGTGTATTTTAATTTCTGCATTTATATTGCTATGATGGTTTACCTAAAGAAACAGAGTAGTAAAACATGGAGTAAAGGGAAGGACAAATTTCATATAAATTAAGGTATTAGCCTGTTCACGGATGACTGTTCAGCTCAGCATCAGGGGTACATGAGGTGCCTGTAAAGGAGCACAGACCTGCCTTTTCATTCTGCTGCAGCATGGCCCGAAAAAGAGTGGCTGAACAATTGGTAGCAAACAGAAAAATTAATTTATTGAATTTACACAACATCCTCCCTAAAAAGTATTGCTATAATCAGGGGAATTTACCATTCTCTAGCTGATGTGTGTTGGTCCTGTTCATCTTTCATGCCTCTTATCTGAACCATGACAAGGAAGCCTCTGTAAGTTATACCTTCTAGCTGTGACTTTTCAGAGACAATGAAAAAGAATGTGCTAATGCTGAAATTCTTATGGCACAGGACCAATGGAAGTGATATGTTTGGCATGTTTCATTAAGCAGCTAGAGATAAAAATAAAAGGGTGAAAAAAATGGAAAAAAAAAAAATTCCTAAGGCAGTAAAAAAAAGAAAGCATAACTCCATTGGCCAGAACATACCCTGTTGCTCTACACCAGAACAGACCGAATCAAGCAACAAATATTGTGAAGTGTGGAACTGATTTCAATTGATCTCTCATGCTTTCTTTTCAGGAATATCAAATTGATATATTTTTTGCCCAGACGTGGACAGACAGCCGTCTTCGCTTCAACAGCACCATGAAAATACTGACTCTGAACAGCAACATGGTTGGCTTGATCTGGATCCCGGACACAATATTTCGTAACTCAAAAACAGCTGAGGCTCACTGGATCACCACCCCCAACCAGCTCCTCCGCATATGGAATGATGGCAAGATCTTGTACACCCTCAGGTGAGCGCTTGGCAAGGTGCGGGGCTGAAGGCTTCTCCCACCTCTGGTGTAGTACAAGTAATTTTCAGCAGTATCTTTGCTCTCCTCTGCTGTTTTCTTCCTGATGCTTACTTGGCCATGCTTTTAAATATTTAATTATTCAGGCATAAGTACTGCCAAGTTTAAAAAACAAAGTCTTGTCTTTCTAAGAAAGAAACCTTGAGAAATAGGAAATAAATCTGTCTAAATTGTACAAGTTGGGCTTTTTAGTGCTTGTAATAAAATCGGAAATATGTAGTCCCATAAAACCTGTCAAAAGCCTTTCCGATCGGACTTAGATGCAGGGCTGGATAAAGCATTTCTAGATTCATGCTAATGCCAATACTTGATTCTTCAAATAAGTCATGCAGAAAGATAGTCTGTCACATCTCATCACAAGGGTGAGTTGCTGGAGGAAAGGCTTTTACAGTTTTCTAATCTTTGTGATAAAATCAACTATATGGTATTAGAAATACTGTATACATTTGCATTTTAAAAAGCCTGTGGAAATCAAAATCTGTGTTTACTTGTGGAAGAGGTGAGTTGTTCAGAGGGGAGTTTTGCCATAAGCCACGTTCCACGAGGGAAACTGTTTCAGAGACGTGCCTTTCACACTACATTTTCTTCTCAGTGCAACTGAGAGGGCTGATCATGCTTGCAACTGCTTTGGGCTCCAATACAAAGTCTTTGGCAAACAATAAGAAAGGAAATAAACATCTGGAAAAGCTAGTGATATTTTTAGTGCCCTTTCCTTCTTAGGCTTGCTCTACTGTGAAGAGCTCTTGCTTATTTCAGTTGCCTTTAGCTAAAGAGTTTAGGGATTAAAGTGTCAGTTCGAATATTCTCTTGGTTGGGTTATTGGAGTTTTTTCTGAGGAGATTTTGGTTAGATGATTTGTTGGTTTTTTTTCCATTAAATTCTGTTTCAGTATTTCAGGCCAAGTTAAGCATCTACCTAATAGTAGTTAGACTTACATACGTCTCACTAAAGAAACTATTTGTTGAATGAACTACAAAATTTGTCTAAAACAGCTAAAAGTAAGTTAATACTTGACCCATTGGAATGAGCATTTCTAGTTTGTGAAAGATGTTTTGAGTCCTTTTTGATCACTCATGTCAACCTCCTTTTTACACAGGAAAAGCTGTTAGAATGATCATTGCTCATTGTTAACACTGTAATTTAAACCTAATTTATCTGACCTAAGTGTCAGAATTGGTATGACATGGAAGAGGTAGTTACTGTGTGCCCCGGTGCTGTCAGGTGTTGATGGGTGTTAGGTGTACAGGAGAAGGTGTGCGAGGTTCAGTCGTGCTCCATACCTCTCCATCTTCTTCCCTGCCCCCTTTTGGATGTGAATGCCTTCCTGCTGCAACACTGCAAATCCTCTTCTCGTGTCAGTGCAATAAGGCTCTTGAATTCCTCACAGGTGACCTTTTCCAAGACAGAGCTTTCCTCTGTGTCATCCTATATCTGTGACACAAACCTTTCTCCATCGAGTTTTTTATCTTTTTATTTAGTTTCCAAAAGGAAAAACCCACATAGCCCACAGGCATGAATTCTGTCATGAAATTATGTAGTATTTCTTTAAAAAGACTGTACAAAAAATAGCACTTAATTCAATTTCCCTGAATAAATACATTCACTTTGTAAGCTATTAGATTGAAGATTACTGATTTTTATTAGTAATTTTTAAATTGGCTCCGTTCATAGTATACTTTGTGTTAGAGATGTCTTGTAAAACCAGCATTCCAGGAGGGATGAAGATGTTTCTGCTGATCTGTTTGCTGCATCTGTACAGTATAGAATGGCATATAGAGATTTATTAAGTTTTGGAGACACAGCCTGAAGAGATTGAAAGAATTTTAAGTTCACGCTATAAGTACAGGTGGAGAATATTTCTTGTAAGTTTCCCTCTGAGGTTTTAATTTTGTGGAATTACGTACCACACAAACCATATTTCCTGTTATTTTTGTAAAGAATAGTTTTCATCCCAGAACCTTCACTGATGTATTGTCTAGAGAAAAAACATGCGCAGATTTCCTGGGATCAAGAAACTCTTGGTGGTGTGTCTGAAATTATTTTAGATAATTATCACTGTTTTGGATCAGGCTTAAATAGCCAACAAACAATTTGCAAATATGGTTCTTTCCTTTCAGGCCTTAGTTATGGATGTCAAAGCACTCTTGCATGGTGCTTAAGGTTACCCTGGCTCATCCTCTGGCTGTTCCCTGTACTGGCACATAGTAACAGACCCTTGGTTTCTTCATAGGCTTACCATCAACGCTGAGTGCCAGCTGCAGCTGCACAACTTCCCCATGGATGAACACTCGTGTCCTCTGATATTCTCCAGCTGTAAGTGCTGCTTTGATGCCTTATTTTTTTATATGACTCTTATGCAGGGGCATGAGTTTAATTCTGATTTCTGTCAGGTTGTTCAATTGTTCCATTACTGGTATAAGAAGTTTAGGTTTGCTCAAATATTTAGGGAATTTTTGTTTTCCTCTCTTGCGCTCCTGATCAATGAACTTATGACATGAAGTCTTCTGCAGATTTACTATTATTTTTGTTAGAACCAGCCTTTTTAGCTGATATTACAGTCACAAATTCAGGAGATACTCATACCAGTCTGTGCAATGTTAATTTATACAATCACTTGACATTGTAAATGAGAATTGAAGCTACAGTTTTCTGGTGGAGGTGCACAGCATGGGGACATGCCCAGCAATCTCTCAACATCCGAGTTTATAGCACGTAGCCTGGTAATGCCTCTCTGTTTCATAATAAAAGTAAATGGTGCAACTACTAAAAATCTCATTTTCCTTTTATTGCTCAGCCTGTCCAGCAGTCCCAATGTTGTATTGTATGTGGTGTTGCTGGCATATTTAAAACCTTCCTAACAGACAAAACAAATACATGGGGAAGTGTATGGAAAGCAAAAGTCAGGTGAGTTAATTCTGAGGTCCAATATTACTGTGAGAAGTTATCTTCATGCTGATTCTTTTGAAAAATCTTGAGAGCCGTCTGCTCATGGGAACACCTGCAGAGTTTTGTAATCCAAAGCCACACAATGCAAATGTTTTAAAAACATTTTTAAAAGGATCTCCACTAAAGATTTTAATCTTGACAATCTATAAGACTCAGGATATGTGTTCTTCAGAAGTGAAAGGAAAATTTATTGTTTTGTCTGTCTATTTAGAAACAAGATTATCTCCCTAATCCCTTTTAAAGTGATAGAAGAATAACACTATTGAATATCTTCATAATAAATATGCTATTTTGATGGTATTGATTTCTGTTTATAAATACTATAGAAACAGTGATCCACAATCACAAAACAGATTTGAATTTCAGCTGGCCCAGGATATATTTTTCTTTTTACCCAGGAAAAAGTTTTTAAAAAATCTGTTATGTAAATATCTCCCTTTCCTCCAAAATTCTATCACCACGTTGCCATTTTTTATTTTTTATATGTATAAGTGAACACGGGCAGAAACATACAGTTGTGTGTTTAATTCGGGTGTGTGGAATATATGCATGTTCAACTGAACAAGAGGCAGATAGCTCCTGAATGAGCTTTGCTGCTAATGAGCACTTGTCACTGAACTCTATGCCCCTCAGCTATCTTTAGTTACTGCATAAAACTGCTCTTGTAGCAATCTGCTGTTGTTTTGTTGAAGTGCTGGGAAAGGTGTGTGATCTTAAAAATCAAATTCCAGAGATTTATGGAAACCTACTAAAATTTTTTTTTTTTTGAAGTCCAAAGATACTAATTAAACCTATTACATAAATTTGACTAGTCCAGTGATAGCAATATCCAAAGAAAGTGAACTCTAATAAACCAGGAAGTCACTTCAAACCTTGCATTCCCTAATAACTAGACAGTTACTTAATGCAAAGTAAGTTATGCTCTACGGTTTTTATTTAAAGAGAGAGAATATCAGTAGGTACTTCAGCAGGCTCTACTCCATGGCAAAGTTACAAACACATTTTGATTTGCAAATATTCCTCCTAATTTTGATCTATTAGCTGAGAACACTTCTGACCTTGAAACATACATGTATTGCCATCAGACATGTGCTACTGTCTATGGAGATGGAGATTACAGAGGATAAAGCAGAACGTGAATGTGTTGCAGTTTCTGTGCGTGCTCCTTGTAGTTTCTTGCCAGACGGAGAATCCCATCGAGGAATGTTAAAATAATGTTTTATAGTTTTGTCAACATTTTTGGTCATGTTGATAACAAGAGTTTATTTCTTTAGATTCATCCTGAATTACATTCTTTTCCTTGAACAGTTTTAGCACCGCTATTACCATCATACAGGACATCTCCTGTATGATTAGTTTGTTAGATAACTCAGTTGTATTTCCAGTCTTGTGTGCATTCGTAGCATTCTCTGGATACGTGGCACTCAGTGGGACTTAGGAAGTGAATGACTGAGTGAATGCCTGAATGATTTATTACTGCCTTCTATGAGAAGTTTCTGAAGGGACAAGCTGATTAGGGATTCCAAGATGTATGTCTTTGAATAAAATAAAAACCTTTGTAGAATTCACAGGACAGCTCTGCTTCCCTCTGCATCCCTTCTGTTTGTTCCTAAGCACACAGACAAATCTTTGTAGTTTCCACTGTAGGCAGGCATAAAGAAGCACAAGTCTCAGGAAATATTCCCCACACCTCTACACACAGATGAAGAAGTTTAATATTTGAAATTTCTGATTTTTTATATAAATTTCCCTTGATATTTCAGAAATATGAAACTCGTCTTGCATTTTGTCTAGAATATTTACCTCTAGTGCCAGCTAATTTGCATCCTAACCTTGTTGTTTCCCTGGGGACAGTTGATGTTCCCTCAGTGAGAATGCTGAGCTCTACTTGGTTTGGTTGCCAGGATGAATAAGGGGAAAACAATGGCTTATAAAAAGGACCCATTTCAGTGTGCTAACAGCTGTTACCAAAACATACCTACCCCTTCCTGTGGAAAATTGTGATCAAGAGCGAGTTCCCGGAGCTCTCTAGTTTCTTTTGTAGGGCTTAAAAAGTATTGAAATAATCTGAATCCCTTTAACCTGCGCAGGTTTTGTACGCGGGGTGACACGATGAGATGACTCATTGGCATATTCGGCCATGTGGGCAGCGTGTGTCGGTACTCGCTGTTCTTACGTGGATGTGCACTTAGCACACTGCTTACACGAGAGGTTGGTCCCAAGAACATAATGCCGGGCTGCTGTGCCATGTGACAGCTTGTGTCTGTTCCATGCACCAGATTGGTTTGANAAAGTACTATATGCAGCTACACAAAACTATTCTGTCACTGTCACTCTTCATTTGGGTTAATTTATCCTCCTGAGCCAAGGGAGGCTGCTGTGCTGCTTTTGGCACTCAAATAGCACATTAATCTGTCTTGGTTATCTCTATTCAGCATTGATTTGAGCATTTTGGAAATACTCTCAGGATGCTGCCATAAAATTTAGTTTATAGCGGTAGTTAGGATTCACATAAACTTCAGGAAGGAAGAGGAGGTGGTGTGTCTGAAGGATGATGTCAGCACAAGAACAAACAAATAAGACGCAGGCAACAAAAGGCAGACTGGGAACGAAAAGTTAAGCACATTTATTGTGAAACACCTTCTAGAGGGAGCTGTGGGTGCTCAAATATTGTAACAATTCAAAGGTGTTTGAACAAAGCACTACAACAACAATACGTTGGGAGCTGTCAGGCATAATGAGATCACTCTGTAGTAATGGCCACTACTTTTTTTATTCTGAGGGATAAGAGCATTTCAGATTAAAGAGCAGGCAAAAAGGGCTATATGGCTAAGCTACTTGAAAGACCTCTTTAGCATTAGAGTTATGTGGCTATCTTCTAGCTAGTTTACAGGGTTTTAGTTTTCCTTTCTCAGTCACTGGTGAGACTGTTGAAGGTTCTGGATTTTCTTTATTTGGGAGGACTAAGCATGCTGCAAAATAATGTGAGAATGTTTGCACCCAAAGCTGTGTAACAGTTAGTTGTTTGAGGTCTTTACTATTTTCAGACCGGCAGAAACTTTTAACCCCTCTCCCCATACACGTGCTCAAGATTAACTTGACAGTCCTTCAGGTGACAGCACATGACAGCCGTGCCAAAATGAAGCTGACAAACCCATCGCACCTTGTTTTGAGCATCTGGTCAACTAACCTTTTAATTATGTCCAAGGAGCTTTATGGTGGGAATCGGGGCTAGCTGCACACCTGAGGTCTGAAACATGCCTGGGGCTTTACTGGATGCAGTGAGACTGAGCTGCAGTGCAAGATGCCAGAAAAAAAAAAAGGTGACTGAATTGATTAATGGGTTTTCACTGTTTTATTTTTCTTGCTGCTGTTCTGATGAAACTGCAGATACAGTTGTTCATTTTTAAAAGCACCTTTGACTTAGACAAGGGGAATTATGGCACATTTTGTAGGCGATTACTGATCTTCTCCATAGTGAGAAGGTCTAGTGTACTGAGTTGCCCATTATTGGAGGACTGCTGCAAGACAGGAAAAGATGGGCATGCCCAGAATGCCATTCTTACTGCAAACACCAAAATACATACACAAAGGTTCACAAAGAATTCAATTGTTTTCAGTTCAGTTTAAAATAGGGGAAAACAAGATTTCCAACAATTGATGGTCCAGTTTGTTCAGTCAGGACTTAAACCAAATATTTTTTTGCCTTTTAATCGTTAGAGTTGTTTTGGTTTCTTGTAAAGTGACATACAAAAGTGTGCTAAGTGTTGCAGGAAAAAAAATGAAGGAAATGTGCAACGTATTAAAAGAAATTAATCCAAATCTAACATAGGGCTTGAAAGGAACAGATCCCGTCTTTCTAAATATAAACTCAGTTCAATCAAATGTTCCCCCTTTGAACATGAAACCTCTTATGGATATGCAATCAGTACTTTGAGCCTTGTATCATTAATTTTCTAACACAACTAGCTGTCATCACCCATTTTAATATGTTTCTCCTAGCCTAGAAAAGTAGATGCTGGTTTTGTGGAATGAGCTGTGCTTTGTTTCATCTCCTGTGTCATCAGCAGAGTCATTAAGACAGTCTGAGGGCAGAAATTTACTTCTGATGAAGAACAGGCCAGAAGGAACATAGCTTAATGTTCATATCTCAAGAGGAGTTTCATTAAAGATGCTGGGAAGGCATTGTAATGTGCAGAAAGAGCTTTAATCCATGTCTGAACTTCCATCTGTGCTCCCTGTAATGGGCTGAGCCAGACCATGGGGCATCGATGGAATTCTTAAACCAGTTTTGTGATGAGCATATTTTAGCTATTGTAGCTTTTTCCTCTTCTGGGAAAGTAGAAATATTCATATGCACCCATCCTTCTCTTCAGAAGACTGTCTTTTCTGAGAATAGTCAATATAAAGAGGTCTTATAAAGAGGGAAAAAGAAATATATTTATGGAAAATTTGTCCTTTGAAGTTTCCTCCCAAGCTCTGTATTTAGCATATGACTTTTGTCATATATGCCAATTAATGAACACAGTATGTGAGGCATATCTGTGACACATCCCTCCTCCTATTCATCTGCTAATTCCTCTCATACACAGACATTTCCATATCTTCTTATTTCAGTTCCCCTCTTTTAAACTGTTTTCATTACACATTTTTTCAAATGCCTTGGCTAGTGTGCAAGACAATCTTCAAAGAAAATTTGACCATCCCAAAGATTTATGAGGTGTGCATGACACTGTAGGGATCTTCTTTGCATTTGTTAACCTGTGAGCACTAATATTTCTGAGCATTTTTTTCCTGAGGTACCTACAATGACGCCAGTATACATGTGAATTTAAAATATGTGATAATCTTATGCAATTTCATTTCATCATTCCAGCAGCTTTTCTGAATGTATTCTGCTACTGCATTGCTCAGTTTTAACTCTCCTTAGGTTTCCCTAAAATTCCCTGAGGGTGTTTCTTTTTTTATCTAACATAAGTTAGATTCCTAGGGAGTATTGTACTGTTTCCTGAGGAGTCAAATATTTATCCAATTCCTTGACTACTCACTACTGACTAATTCACTACTGCTTTGCTGCGTGTGACTCAGTAAATTTCTCAATACGTAAGAAACACTGCATTAAGTATCTTTAGATTTTTATGACTCTATTTTATAGCCAAGCCGAGACTCATAATAATTATTACAAGTTATTTTTTATTGCAGGTTCTGCTAATTTTTATCGAATTTCTCAAATATGATGTGTTTTTATGAAACTGTTTAAATCCATCCATGATGTAAGTACGGTCATTGTAAAATTATACTTTCTACGTCGAATTTATGGTAGATTTGTGCCAAACTAGCGCATATTGTAAGTATTATTTTGGCACTACTCTTTCTGTTAGCATTGTCTCTCATCGTTTGCGGTATACTAGTGGCACCTTTATAAACATTTATAGCTATATGGTTCAATGCTGGTTCCAAATTTATGCAACGTGTAATGAAAGTGTAATATTAATCAATCTGATATTACATCTGATAACCACTAGTACATAAATGGTATTTCTTTAGTGAAAAAAGCAGCAAAACTTCCCCAGGGTCAAGGGTTGACCATTGCCTCCTTGGTGATGAGGCAGAATTGATAGTCATGGTTAATTCATGTAATATTCCATGCTCCAGTTCCTCACAAAGAGCTGAGGTTTTGTACTGGTAGCAGACCACATGTCTCTCTCCTTTTATAGTGAAATTTTTCTCTACAAGATTGAAGGCTTCTCTGGAGAGGGAGCAGCTGCCATTACTTCCAGCAAAAATGAGACCCTAGAGTAAAATTACAGCAAGTGCTAATTAGTGAAGCCTAAAATGCTTAACTCATGATATCTTGGGGCCCAGAACAGTCTTCCAGAGACTCTCTGGATTGATGGTAGGCTATTCTAGGAACCTGGCATCTACCCCAGTTTTGCAGCGGCCTTCCAAGGATCCTCGGTTATCTCCGCGTGCCCTGCGCAATTGTGTGAGGAAGATGGGATGCCCATATTATGACACAAACTCTCTAGACAACCTGCTTCAGAGAAAAAAGTGCTCTTATTCCTTGAGCTGAAGTTTATTATAGGTGATTGTATTTCAGGGGTAGGGCCCCCCAGCTCTTACTTATACAAGGAGACTGGAAGTCTAAAAAATCCCAGGTGCAGTCTAGCCTTTCAAAGCAACCAGTCTTATTTTTCCAAATTTTCTATTAGTAAATTTTTTTTTAAAAATCAGCCTCAAAAACAGTTTTAGAAAAGAAAAACTCTGCTTGACAGCCAGTTATTTTTGGCAAGAATATATGTAGCTAAGTTATGCTTCTGGTGTCAGTAGAAAGTAAGAGAAGGTGCTGAAGCAAGACATGTGGCTGATTGCATATCTGAAAGCTGAATGTATCAGCAACAGGCCCTGGAGTCTCTGCCATGTGACAATCATTGTCAGTTCCCATGATTTCATCACAGATCTCAAGATATTTGGTGTTTATTTGAAGCTAAAACCCTTTTAAGCATCTTATCATGTGCCAATGAGAGCTTGTTCTTTTTCTTTTTTTTTAACCAAACGTTTGACAATGTGACACACGCACCGCAGGCAGAAAGAAAATAGTTTTCTCCCTCAAATGTAATGTAACACCTATCATATACTCCATAT
Organism: Mohoua ochrocephala; assembly: GCA_013398855.1. Lineage (NCBI taxonomy): Eukaryota > Metazoa > Chordata > Aves > Passeriformes > Acanthizidae > Mohoua > Mohoua ochrocephala. The sequence goes on along the minus strand of VZTA01018778.1, from coordinate 10,784 downwards.
TTCTATTATTATTAGTTGCTTATTTAGGTCTTTGATAATTGGTTTGCAAATGAATCTGATCATTAGGGAGGGGCTGGTCCATAAGCTGTGAAGTCTTGGCAGCCCTGCACTTGTAAAATCTGACATACAGAGCTCATATTTGTGATGTTTAGAGCACCAGGAGGAGACAATCACAGTCTTTTGCATCATAATTTTTAACATAAGGAATGACTGATTTTGACACACTGTAACAATTATATCACTGGAAAATGTAGCCATGTTGTACCAGCCTGTAGCCATCGGTGACTGGAGTGCAGCCATCAGTGGCCACAGGCTGTTCGGCAGGGACAAGAGAGGAAGGAGACGCAAGGGGTTCCCTACCACGTCAAGAGATGGATAGAATGTTAAGAGCTGTCTCTGAAGAATAGCCTTGAGTCGGTCAAAAGGGTATGGGTAAGATTTAGAGACCAAGGCAACGAGGGGAACCTGGTGGTTGATGTCTGCTACAGTCCACCTGATCCAGGGAGCCTGTTGATGAAGCCTTCTTGCTGCAGCTACAGGAGACATCGTGCTCTCAGGCTCTCATCCTGCTCAGGGACGTCAACCTTCCCAACATTAGCTGGGAAAGTAACACTGCGAGCTGTAGGCAGTCCAGGAGACTCATGGAATCATGGAGCCTAACTTACTAAGCCTTGTTAATAGACAGCCCTACCAGAGGGGATACAGTACTGGATCTGATGGGCACTAAAGCAAGTGAGCTAATCGAGGGTGTGAAGATTGGAGGCAGCCAGGGCTGCAGTGACCCTGCAATGTTGCAATTTGCAGTTCTGGGGGATATGGGTCATTTGAAGAGTAAAGTCAGCATCCTGAATTTCCAGAAAGCCAATTTTCACCTGTTCAAGGAATTAGTCAGTAGAGATCCCTGGGATACTGCCCTCAGGGGCAGATCTGACAGATGTCTAAGGGCACTTTCCCTAGATTGCAAGAACTCTTGATCCCCAGGTGTAAGAAATCAGGCAAGGAAGATGAGAGATTGGCATGGCTGAGTTGAGACTTGCTGGCCAAACTAATGGGCAAGAAGAAAATGTGCAGGCAATGGAAACAGGAACAGGTATCCTTGGAAGAGTACAGGGATGCAGTCTGGTTCTGTAGGAATGCGGTCAGGAAGGCCAAGGCGCACCAGGAGCTGAACTTAACGAGGGATGCAAAGAACAACAAGGGCCTCTAAAGGTATGCTAGGGAGAAAAAGAAGGTAAAGAAAGTGTACATCCCTCAGTTAGCATGACTGGCAAACTGGTGAGAACAGATAGAGAGAAGGCTGGGGTATTTTCTCTTAAAGGCAACAGTCAGAGGTGGATCAGGAGCCAACAGTGCCCAAACTCTTCACAGTTCTGTGCATAGCTCATTCCTCTCTGGGTCTTTCATAGTTATCTTAATTCTTGAACAAATTTCCAAAGACACCTTCCAAAATTCATGCTTCATTGTGTGTGCACAGATGTTACAACATAGCTGATTTGGTATTCCTTTCTTAGGAGTGTTAGATTTCTGCAGATGCTGGTATAATTACCTGCTTTTATTCCTTGTAGCCTCCCTTACCGTAACTGAGATGTACCTCGTAAAATATAACATAAAATGTGAAATTACAAGTCCAGGTAGCCCCTGCTGAGCAACATAAAAGTTGCAACATTTCCTTTCTTCTACTCTGATTTGCACATTTCCAAAGGCAGGAGACAAGCTGGATTGACTCCAGAAGGTTCAAGCTATTTTAGATCTCTAATACAATACATTTCATATTTTTAAAGAAACAAAGAGCACGTAGTTTTCTAATTTCTTTAGTTGTTTTAAAGAGTGGATTAAAAAAAAAAAGGAAGAAAGAAAAAATTAATTGTGTTATTGTCTTCTATAGTCGCCTTAGTGACCACACTAAAAGTTACAGTAAGGCATCTCCAAACCATGAGAACTGTATGTTTGAACTTACTGGTCTTCTTATAAGAAATGGAGAATTGCTGCAGAATTGCTTCAAAGTATAAAGAAACCTTTTGGGATTTTGAGAACCAAGCAGTAACAAACCAGTGTCAGATCCAGAACAAATACTAAGTAATTGAGAAGAAGAGGAAAGGAGAATGAAGAGAGACCGGAGCTGCCAAGGTCAGCCGGATAACCTGCAGTACTCCACAGAAGTTTAACAAAAACAGTGACTGTTGACTCTCAAATTAAACTCCTCTTGGCTAGAGCCCAGTCGATGCTTGTTACTTTTGCTAGGCTTGGCTGACAGATGATAATGGGGTTAGTAGAAGCCATTAAAGGTTTACTTGTAACAGACTCAAAATATGAGATGAAAACATCAAGTTCTCAACTCATTAGCCTTGTCTTGTCAATTTTATTTACTTTTAACACCACTTGGAAAAAACGAGGCAGCCTGGAAACATGAAATAAAAGGCCCCATCCTTTTCTTGCTTCTGGTACTGAAAAATTAATGGAAAAACAAAAGCATGTCCTAAGTGCTGATGGAGCTAAGAAAGGAAAGTTAGGCAGTCATGCAGCTTTGAATGTTGTTTTCCTCACAGTGCTAGAGGACAATCAGGGAAATGCCCTGTTCATCTGCTCCTCTAAGAGGGATATTGCTGAAGTTTGCCTGGCTGTATCCCTTGCTATGAAGTGCAGGTCTGCCTCCTTAAAAGTGATTAACTTTGGGTAAAGGGCATGCTGTATGACAGATGATAACATTTTAATCCTTTTTCATAGTTGGGTAGCATATTTTTCTGTCAAAACAATATGTGATGGGATTATGTCTCTTCCTATCAAATAACCTCTCAGACAGACAAACAAACAAGCGATAAGTTTTAAGTGGGGAAAGCAGGAACACGCATCAAGACATGAAATTGAAATTAATTTTTAGTATTTTTATATTCTCCCATAGGATGTAGATTTTCAGTTGGTACTTTAGGAAACACTGCAGTTTTTTATATCTAAATACAGAGATTATTTCTGTGGAATGCAAATTATGTTATGATTTAATGTTTGGGTTAGCCATGCATATTAAAAAGTAATTTATTTTTCCCTAATTTTTTTATAATGTGACTTCTGGCAATTTTGCTACTAATCTATTAAAGCTCAGGAAGAGCTGATTTTTCCTTAAAATCTTTCCATCAGTTGTAAGAAAGTAAGTATAGGGAGTCACGTAAATTGAAGAAAAGGTTCATGCAGTTCTGAGGCGATTGGCCAAACCAACAGCTTGTGCAGAAGACACTGAGTTTCCTTTCTAGGTCTTTCTACCTGAGCTGCTTTCACAGGAAAGCCAAAGGGAGAGCTGGACTTTATTATGTCCTGATGGGGTAGGAGAATCTAGGAGCTCAGAAGTTCTCTCAGCTCCACCAGTTGCTGTGTCACCTTAATCCAGACTCCTCGTTTCATGTAGTGGGTTGCTTTTACTCCACTTGCATTGATGTCTTTTGATGAGCACTGGGAAGCAAGGCCAGCTGTACCTGTCTCTTCTGCTTGGCCAGCCCTGACTGCATCAGTACAGGGAAGGTCCCAGTTAATGCCTTTTTTTTTTAACTCTGGCAGCCTCATTTGACATCGGTGTTTCTTCTCTAGAAAACAACCATCAGTGGAAAAACAAGACTCTTATTAAAACAAATCTGATTATCAGGAAGTGGAATGAATTGCAGTTCACAGTATTTAGGTCCTTCATCAATATCTTTCTATTTTCATCCTTAACAACACAGTTTACTAGAAAAACACATCAGAGCTGTTCCATGCTTGACACAGTCCTCTTATGAAACAAAAAGATGAATAAAGTTCCTGGACTTGGTCCCTAAGATCAAGGTATTCCATACCATGCCCCAGGATATATTAAAGCCATTTAAATTCCTAATTGAAAATGTTGTTTGACTAAAGCAGAATAAAATAATGTATGTGAAAGGCTAATACTAAATCAGGTCCTTGATTTGTAGTTGAACATATTAGACAAAAAGATCCATCCTGATCTCACCGTCTTCTGCTCCAGTTTTGTCCTTGACAAGAAAACAAGCAGCATGAGTATAACAAGAACAAAACCTACAAAAAGAATATGTGTTCTTCTCTTTCTCTCACAGACATTCATCTTTCTGCACATACTTCCAGACGCAACTAGAAAAATGAGAAAGGGTGTGAAAAAAGATATTTGGTAGTTTTTAATCTTTTCATTACTTGCATGTGCTCAGCTACTAAGGTGACAAGCAATATGCTTGAAGCCATGTAGAATTAAACAGGATGAAGGAGAGAAAAGAACAAATCCTACTGTGAATCCTCTAAAATGGACAAACAGACTGTCCTTTAACTTTTCTTAATGGAATATATGTCAATATTTAGTTATGGCCTTGAGGTACTCCATTGCTCCTATGCTTATGAGTCTTCCCTTTATCTACATTAACTGATTTGACATTTGAGTGCACATTTCCTATAATTGTGCTTTAAAAAATACTGCCTTCGGGGTTGCAATAGTGTACCTAAAGGAATAGTAGCTGTCTTGCAATTACAGTAGTATCAATGTATTTATATGAAAGGGGGCAAAATTACCACTTTCTTTTGGTAAAAAATGGTAACCATTTAGGGTACTCAATATTGTTGATGTTTTAATTCTGGAAAGTTGCTCTTTCTAAGTTGAAAGGAAGAAAAAGCAGCAAGAAATGCGTGTCTGTAGCTTTCTCCAAAGTCCAAACTTGAAATCTTTAAAGCTTTTCTGGTCTAACCAACATGAGACGGCAGAGAGGAAGATAAAAGGCTGTTCCCAGCAACTTGCAAATCTCAAAGTTGTCTAGGAGATTTGTACTGCAGGTTTCTATTGATTTATGTGCAAAATATAGCAACAATTCTTATGTAAAGGCTTAGCAGAACTGACAGTCAAAAATCCTGGTCTGTGGTACTATCAGATTTCAAAATTAAGCAAGCTGGGACTGATCACTACTTGTATGGGAGTTTCAGCAGGAAAACTGAGGTGTTGTTGTGATTCCAGAGTAACAATCTCACTTATATCTACAGTCATGTTCACTATGATTCGTCACAGCCACCAAAGGGTGTCTTCCCTCCAGTATCTTACATAACAGCAATGTGCCAAAACAAGCACGTTAGTGGCCAGTGCATGTTTGTATTCTTTAATGAGCAGATACTGTGCTGAAGTGCACGGTGAACTAATGTGACACTGGTCATTACCATTGTGGGGGAGGTTCTGACTTGATAGAAGGAAACAAAAAATCGCCAAGAACAATCAAGCATTGGAGAAAGTTTTCCAGAGACATTGTGAAGTCTTTGTCCTCAGAGATTTTGAGATGCAACTGGAGAAAGCCCCGAGACACCTGGTCTGAATTAGTTTCAACCCTAATTTTACCAGGAGGTTGAACTAGAGGCATCCTGAAATCCCTTCCAACCTGACTGACTCTATCATAACATCTTTTTCTCATTCAAAACAATGTTTATATTAAAATACACATTCTTCCTTGTAGAGCAATTTGTTCACATTCAGAAGTATGAATCTCTGCTTTTGAAAACCATCTTTCTCTTAAAATGTTTTAAGAGAATCAATTTTCAGTTTTCAGTTTGGCTTTCTAGGGGGGAGGAGTTGGGAAAGAGTTGAAAATTGTTGCCACTTCCTATTTGCCTTTTTTTTTGTTGTTGGTTTTTTGGGTGGCTGAATATCTATCCTGTTAGAAATGGTATTTTTTTTCCTGTATTTTTTAATTGTACAATGGTTATTACCACCAGTAATCACTGGTACATTATATACAAAAGAGGTAAACTTTGGTTGATCAATATTTTGGGATTCTTCCAAAAACTGAAACAAACAGGCAATATGTTCAAAAGCCAAGCAGGATATAGAATTTATCCTTTATCTCCCCACTGTGCATATTCTAGGAGCTGATTTTCAGGTCCCTGGTGTACAGGGTCCCTATATCACAGGTTCCTGTGGTAGCTAAGTCTTCCACCTGTTGGCCACTGGCTTTCACACCACAGCAGTACACAAGGGCTCTGACACTGCCGCAGCTCATTCCACTCTGCTAAAATTAGACACTATTTCTGGTTTTTGTCACAGGTCAGACACAAGATCTGTTTCCCCTTTTCTCTGTCCCATTGGAATCATCTCCTATTTTTGGAGCTTTCTCCAATAACATCCTAGGTGTCTCTATCTTCTACAATCTTTTCCTTTTCTCCTTTCTACCTTTTTTCTTCTCTTTTTTCTTCCCCTCCTTCACCTTCATTCCCTTTTTTTCTCATTTCCCCTTTTTCTGTCCCTCCATGCTTTTTTCACTTAATCCTAGTGTCTTCTTCAACCTGTGAATATTTCCTTTCTCCACCTACACAGTCTTTCTTTGCACTCCCATACTGTCTGGCTGTGGCCAGAATGCCCTTCCTCAGCTGGCAAGAATGAATGCTCTTTCCAGCTTCTTCATTCTTTGTCAAGAAACAGAAAGGAATTGAGAGGCTGAGGTTCACCTGTGGCACCATAAGTGTAAGACCTAGAGAATATATCTTGCTTGAAAGATCAGGGTGGCCTCTGCATATGAGTGACACATGCCAAGTGACATTCAGCTAGACAATTATATGCAATTAAGGAGGCAGAATTAAAAAGCTGAGAGAAGAAGCCTGGGAAAAACAATAAAAAGATTTAAGGAGTAGAAAACCTTTTTGTGATGCAGATGTTGACAGAGAAATGGATAGTTATTTTTATGTTTGAAAAGACAGATCCAAAAAATCAGTGAAATAAGGTAGAACTCCCAGATAGAAAACTCAAGAACTATGACTGAATTTCAGGGTATCCACGGGAACTTGCATTTAGGAAGTACTGAGAATATAGAGAGCTAGTATAGAAGGTAGACCAAGACCAAAAATAAACAGAGGAAGAAAATGTGTAATTATTTTACTGTTCAGCACTCAAGCATAAAAAGACGTAAAACAGGGCCATATACATACCTATCACAATTTTAAGAGTTTCTGTGAATTTGTTTTTCTAAATTCTTTTCATAAACATCAGTTAAAATAATTCAGTAATGATCTGAAATATTTGTGCTTTGATGAAATCTGACCAGCTTTCCCTAAAAAACCCTCAGTATTTATCTTTCCAGTAGTTTTCTTATCATATACTTTTGATTTTTTTTTTCACTTTAATCAGAACTTGAGGAAGAAGAGCTGAAATATTGTAAAATATATTCTCATGGTGTTCCTTCAATAAAGAAAGGCAGGGTATGGCAGAAATTTCTCTCTGGAGGTCTTACCTCTGTAGAATTTCTGGACAACTGTAATAACTGAATGTGAGACTGAAATATTGTTCAGACAGACGTACGCACTTCTCAGTGATGGTCAGAACAAAATCTTTTGACATTCTGGAAAGTAATCATCATACAAATACTATCTTGAATGACAGACTGCAATTGCAAATCTGCTTCTTCATTTTAATATAAACTTCAGCTTAAAACCATTATCTATAACAGGCACAAACCACTTTTGAAACCGTAGGAAAAGCTAGTACCTGTAATAGTCAGAACCTAATAGAAAATTCATAATGACAGTTAAATCTCGCAAGGAGATTTATGCATGTTCTTTGAAATAGTATTTAATTTCTTCTCACCTCTTAACTCAGGTGTATAAATGACTACTTTTCCAAGTATATAAGGTCTTGAGAAACTGAAGAGACCTTTATTAAGTAACCCAAAATACCTTTGTACTTCATTGAAGTGTTGGTAATTTCAAGGCCTTTTTATTAAGCCATTTTGTCTATAGGACATTACTTTCCTTTCCAGCCTTGGAGGGTTTTAGGAAATTCAGTATCAAACTCACTGAAATTTTGCACCTAGCAGGATTATTAAAATTGAAGAGGAACCTTTACATGAGTATTATGAGTATTAATGTGATACATATTTATCACAAGCACATTTCTAGAATAGTAACATATGAAATGAATATTGCTGGACTATATTGATCAAGAAAAAAATAAAAGTGAAAGAAAATTCTTTCACAATTACTTAACATTAATTTTTAATGAAAAAGTCCCTTTAAAGAGAGATTTGTCTAGCATTTTTTTTAATATAGAGCAAGAAACTGAACAGTTGAAGTGACTTTCCTCATATAAATGGTAAACTTTTGACATGGTGATAGACATAGAGTAGATTTTGACCTAGACCAGTGTTTGATGTCACTTTTAGGTGTTTTTTCCCTACCTTTTAAAATATTGCCTGTTCTTTCATTCACTATTGTGAATGATTTGATCTTATGAACTAAAAGTAAAACAAACCTACTTGTTTATTAAAGTTAAATTCAGCCTTGCACCAGGTTTAATATGACCATGGTATATATAAAAGTAAATAAATCTCTAATATCTTTGCTGTGTTTATGTCAGTGTGTTAGTCTGGACATCTGTTACACTCCAGTACTGTAAGAAATCTTCAAGGGTCTGTAACACTCACAGTTCAATGCCAGAAAGACCTCAGGGTTTTAAGTTGGAGGAGGTGTTGTGCTGTGTTACAAAGCAACTCCAAACTCGTGTGTTGTCACGGTGTAGACACACAAAATTCACGTGCCGTGATGGCATAGAAGGGAATCTTAAAAAGTTTAGAGCTGTGGATCTCTTCTTAGATGTATGGCATAGGTCGTCTGCTAAAATTCTTTGAAAGCCAAAGTAGCTGGTCCATGAATCTATATAGGATTGTTACCAAAGCCTTCCCTCTTGATGGCATAAGCATTGACTAATTTATTTAATGTGAGCCGCAGACACCAAATGTAATTGTGCCGGGTACCTATCAGATGAAAGAGGATATTCCAGAGAATTTCTATAATCACAGTCTTTATTTTCAGTTCTCTTCCTGCAACTGTGAGACTTAGAAACTTAATTTTAAAATGGCAACCTGGGAATGTCCAGGTTCTTGTTTCCAGGAGCTGGGTTTTTAAGTGAAATAGCAACTCCACCAGGAGAGATTTTACACAGCATGTGATTGGAGTTTTCAGATAGTAACAGAAGAACATGGTACTCCTTCAATCACTGGCTTTGGTATTTATATTTGCCTAATGCATTGAGTTTTCTAGCCATTAGGAAAGGGAATCATTTTTCTTTGGGAGAAAAACATCTCACGCAATTAAGATTTTTCTTCTATGTTGTCCAAGACTGGATTGCTCCCATTTTTGCCTTTGTGCATGTGATGTAGAATATGAAATGATTCCTAGCGTTAAGAAATGACATTTTTAAGTTCATCATTAAATATATAAAGGTCTGAAATAAATCTGGGGATCTAGCTTTGAGTCAAAACATTTGTGTACTGTCAGAGTAGAATAACTTATAAATAGGTACCAGAATCAGTACCCTATGAAAACAAAGCACGTATTCCTCCAAAGCACTGAGGTTGTATCTGTACCAGATAAAAATGGACTTTATACAGTGGTGGAAATGGGATAACAGGGACCTTAAAAGAAGTTTAGTACAAGGAAAAGCAAATTTCTGTAGCTGGGATGGAATAAACCCTTTTAGCAGGGGACCACTGGCTGGGGGTTGACTTCCTAGAAAGCAGCTTTGCAAACGAAAAGGACCTATATGTCCTGGGTAACTTTATATAGCTGAGGAATTGTCAGTAAAAGATACCATGTGTCAATGAAATAGACATGAAACATTTCGTAGAGATGAAATAATTTGAAAAAATATCTCAGCGTGGGAAAGAAGCCATGAATCTCTGAATTTGTTAAAGAAAGCATTTATTAGCAAACTAAAATCAAGCAAAGTTATTTTAAAATGTCAGCATATGAATGAAATATTTGACAAGTACTAATAGTGAAACAGAAAGTAGTGGGCAATGCAAGAATTTTTTTTTTTTTAGAAAGTGGCAAAAGTAAGTGTAATCTTGCTATCTAGATTTACATTCATTTGCAAATCAAATAGTTCCCATGAAAGAACACAGTATTCTAAGGAGGATTTGAAAACTAGAAATTACTTTTTTATTTCTTTTTGGTTAGCATGAATAATGTATATCAAAAGGTTGCGTCAACTATTATTTTATTCTTTGTATTGAAATTAGATTCCCTGTATCTATTCAACAAATTCATTCAGCTATTCAGTCTTTATCAGTTGTGTTATCTTCCACCTCATTAACCAAACAAGAGAGTAAAGGAGGGAATAGGAAGGACAATCTTCAAAATTTATTCTGTTATTACTCTACTAAAAAGTATTATTCAGTTTTTCACAAGTTCAATAATGATAGCACTGAAAGAGAAATTAAGAGAAATACCTGGTGTTTCGTAAGTACAATATGTCAAGATTTACAGAAGTCTTTGCTTGAAGTTTCGAGAAGATTCTGCATAACGTGTTTTTTCCTCTTTACTGAGAAAAAAATTCTAAAGAGTTGTACAAGCCATGGAATTGCTGACAAGGCAAAAAGGAGAGGGGTTTTAGAAGAAAAACAAATAAACAAACAAAGCAAACTTGCAAAAAGTTGATGCTCTTCACAAAGACTGGGGGAAATTTTTCCCCAGTTCTTTGCCTGGGGAGTGTAGACTCTCCCTCAAGATCCCATTATTGTGCTCTCATTAGGACCACAGCAACATTAGTTTTTCCTTAATTCTTGTTTTCCATGGGTCTTTTGTCATACATTTACCGTCATCTCTTGTTATTTCTTTATTTTTCTTTTTTGCATCTGCTTACTCTTTGTTTTCTCAGTTATCCTGGTGTAGTTTGGTACTACCAGGTATTACTTTCAGGCGGCTGCCTGGATGCTTCTGGCTATGCCTTCCCTTCTCTGTTTCCCTGTGGACTTGACGCTTGTCACAGGTGAAAGGTTCTGCCTACAAAA
>VZTA01018776.1:85228-101027 GCA_013398855.1 Mohoua ochrocephala | reverse complement strand
AAAAAAACCAAAAAAAAAGAAGAAAAAAACCAAAAAAAAAAGAAGAAAAAAAGAAGAAAAAAAAAATTTTTAAATAGATCAACCCAGGTTTTGTAGAATTTCTGTGGCCAGAACAGCTCCCTCCTCTCTCTCTGTGTCCTCACCCCAACCTCGAGGCTGGAGCAGCTGAGGGGAAGAACTGAACTGAGGAGACACCACCACAAAAAGAAGAAGAAGAAGCCACCGAGAGAGGTGCCACCAGTCACCCTCCGTGTCCTTCCTGCCTCCAAAAAACACACGAGAGCAGCAGCTCAAAGAAACAAAAGGAGCAAGAAAATTCCCCTTCTTTTCCGTGAGGACTCAACGCTGTTTTGGATTCACAGAGTTTTTTTTCCTAAACCAGGTGGGAGGGAGTGTCCAAACCTTCCCAGCCAGGACCAGCAGCTGCTGCTCTCTCTCTCTCTCCCCCAAACTTTCCACAAAGTTTGTGGTGGTTTTTTTTTTTTGTTTTGAGGGGGTTTTTTTGGGGGGAGGATTCCTCCCTCCCACACCCCCAATTCAGGGCAGGTTATAGCTGGAATCCTTCCATGGGAGCCTCGGATTGTTGGAAGATGTATTGCTGCTGGTTTTCATCCACCTGGGGAGCCACGGCCGCGTCGTCCTCCACGCCGAAGTAATGCTCGATCAAATCGAAGGCTTTCTGGTAGATCTCCTGGTTCTCGTGGCTCTGCAGGAATTCTATCTTATCCAAACCTTTGAGGAGGGAAAAAATAAATAAAATTGGAAAGGGGTGAAAGGAAGAAATTTGCTCTCCATCCTCGTCTCTCTACGCTGAAAGAATTTCATGAGCGGAACCGGTGCCTAAACCAAACTATTCCAAAGGTGCCCATGGATCCCATCCCTGCCAGGCAGGTTTAGCCCATGCAGATGTGCTCCCAGCTGGAGGCTAATCCCAGATTCCAGGGGAATTAAAACAGCTGGCTGGGAGGAATTTGGTAGCTGGAGGGGGTTAGAAGGAGCAGGGCCTGGGCCCGGTCGCCTCCAGGTTTCGCTGCCCTGATTAAATCCACTGCTGCACAGAAAGCATCCCTGCACAGTGCACCCTGAAGAATTCCAGGAATTATTCTTCCAGGGAGAATCAGGACACTCAGAGTAATGAGAGGGCAAAGGCACTGGCAGCACACGGGGAGTTTCAGACCAAAATAGGAACTTGCTGCTCCTCAAAGCATCGAGAGCGGGACAAAAAAAAAAAAAAAANAAAAAAAAAAAAAAATCCATCACCACCAAATTAAGTCACTCCAGGGAAAAGCAAATTCTCCCTGGATTTGCAGTGTTCAGCTGTGAACAGTCAGAGCAATTTTAGACCCAGAACTGTCACTTTTTACTTAGCTCAGCTCATTTCTGGTTAATATTCCCACCCAGTGCAAGCCACACTTTTCAGCTCAGACTCCAGATCAGAGTTTTTACTTCTAAGTATTTTCTCCTCACCCAATAAATGATTTTGAAAATATTTTGGAACAAATATTGGCCATTTTGGAATAAAAGAAACCCCTCAACAGAGCAGAAAAGCAGCCAAGAGACCCCAGCAGTGCCCCTAAAGCCCCACCTACCATAGGCCTCCTCGATCAGGCTGCAGTAGGGGTTGATCCCAGTCCCGCTCTGGTTGGCTTCCTGCTCTCCCAGCCTCAGGATGTTCTCCAGCCCGTTCAGTGCCACCAGAACGATCTTGGAGTCCATGACAGTCAGCAGGTCACACAGAGGCTTGATGCAACCCAAATTCACCAGGTACCTGGAGAGAGAGAGAGCAGCACTGACACCCACGGTGTGTCCAGGAGCTGGGAGGCATCACCTCTGCTCCCTTGGAAAGCAAAGGGGATGAGTCCAGCTGAAATCCATTAATTCACCTTAAAATACACATTTACTGCTCTGCAGGGTTAATTTTGATCTATTTAAGCTGCATTTGTACAACATTCTATTTTCAGGAACCTCCTTTTTGCTTTTATTAAGAAAAGGGGTCGCTTTTGAAATCCAGGTGCTGCTCAAATTCAGACCACACTGGAATTTAATCTGTCATTAAGGTTGGACATTTAGCCTCAACTATCCAAAGAGGGATGGAGAAACTTTGGGGACAAGATTATCCTCATCCAGAAGGAAATGAGGAGTTACAATCCAGCTCTGCCCTGTCTCAGGTTCTCTCCCGGAATTTCTCCAAATCCCTCCTTTGTCTGGAAATTCCCATCAAGGCGAAGCTCCAAGGAATCCAACCAGATTTGCCCCAGGAGGAAGCCCCCCTCAGGGGGAATACCTGATCTGCTCAGGAGTCCCTCCTGACGTGGCGTTGGTGATGGCCCAGGCTGCCTCTTTCCTCGTGCGGAATTCCGCCTTCTGCAGGATTTCTATCAGCACCGGGAAAATGTTGGCATCTATCACTGCCTGGGAAGAGAGGGCAGGGAAAGGGCTTGGCATTGGCAACACCATTCCCAAAAGGCTTCTCAGCACCTGAAAGAAACCTCTACTTCCATATCCCAACAGAAAGAACTTCCCAAGCTGTACCATTCAGTGATTTATTCCTCAGCCAAATCCTACGAACGGGAGATATTCCATAACCAGCACAGCAGACAGGCCCTGGGTATTGCATGGATACTGTGGGAATGCTGCAAGCACTGCTCTGCCTCCCTAATGTAGGTCAGGGAAAAGATAATTAACACCTCGACGAGCTGCAGCTCTTCAAAGGGATTGAGGATGGAGAAATAGGGGCTGTAGCTGCTCTTATTCCAAGGATCCAACCTGTGGGATTCAGTCCGTGTGCTGGTGCCATTCCCAAGCTCTTTTTTAAGCTCGTTTGGCAGCAGCAAATTTGCAAATTACTGCAGAATAAGAGATGTGAAGCAAATCCCAGCCTCTTGAGGGTCGAGGCGAGGTAAAAAAGCTGCAAATCCTTAATGCTGAGCTCGGAATGTGGGATCAGTGCAGGCAGGCTGGAGGAGACTGTACCTGGATTTGTGCTCTGTTCCCCGCTGTGATGTTGGAGATGGTCCAGCACGCCTCTTTCCTGATGGATTCCTTGGGACTGCTTAATAAATGTAGGAGGCAAGGCAGGGCTGAGCAGTTTAGGATCACCTTGGGGAGAAAGGAAGGAGTGAGGTCACCAGGGCCAGGCACAGCCAACTGCATTTCCCTGCAGGAAATTCCTCTCACCTGGGTCTGGATGTCATCCCCTGTCACGATGTTGCCGACTGCTCGAAGAGCTGGAGAGGCCACTTTGTAATCGTTGTGCCTGCAGGGAAATCGGGCAAGGACAACCCCAAATCCATCAGATCCCCGGGATATTCCCAACATTCCCTCCCCGTTACCCCATCTGCATTATTTCCTTAGGATTCCATCCCCTGCCATACAGAACACATGGAAAGCTGAGCGTTTTGCCACCAAAAACAAAGCTGCAACACAGCTGGATCCTTTACATCCCGACTCCATCCCTTTTTCCATAGGGGATTTTGGAGAAACAAAGCCAAACTGACTTTTCCTAGGCACTATTCTTTGATGTGCCTCATAACCAGGCTTCCATTTGAAGTCTGAGACCACACAAACACTCTGCAGTCGTTCAGGAAATCTGGGAAGGGAGAGTCAAGTTCTTCCCAGTTGTCTGTGTAGCTGGCCCATGATCCAATTTCAAAAATTTACAGGGATAAGGTTTCTTTCATCAGCAAATCTCTAATTTTTGGGGCAGATATCGAGACCAACACAGCATAATGTAAGAGTAGAACTGGAAAATCTTCAGCTCAGGACCACAAGCCAGCAAATTACAGCTGTGAACCTGCTCCAGATCCTCCCTAACATCATCCCAGATCAGCTCAGGTGCCCGGATCCCGCCTGCACGGGAGGTTTGGAGGGCTCTGATGGGATTTATATGGACTCTCACTCCCTCAGTGTCCTGTTCCCAAGCCTGGATACTCACATTAAGAGCTCCACCAGCCTCCTGCACACCCCTGAGTCCACCACAGCCTGGATCTTCTCGTTGGGACCATCGGACAGGTAGGACAGAGCCCAGCACGCGTCTGCCAGCAGGTCAGAGTCACTGTTGAACAACAATCGGGACAACACTGGCAGGCAGGGAGACACCTGCAAACAACAGCCACCACCCAGGGTTAGTCACCAGGCCAGGACCACCACACCTGCCAGGCAAACACCTCCTGCTCCTGCTGACTGCTCAGATAAAAAGTCCTGGATGGCCACAGATCCCTTCTCCCAGTCAGCAGCTCCTAATTGGCGCCCAAAGCCACCTCGACAGCTTTGTTGCTACACTCAGATTGCACTGAGGAATTAAACTGAGCTTTGGAAGCTCCTCACGTTCCTCTAAAAGAGCTTTGCTGCATTTCTGACTCTCAAGAAGCCTAAACAGCTCAGTATTCAGACCATCAAGTCACACCTCAGTCATTTATAAGTGGGTTTATATTTACGCTCAATTCAGATTTCACCCCTCACCACTGGCTTCCCAGCTTTGATAAGTGAGCTTTCACCTACAAAAATGTTTTAAATCAACATGTTTTCACTTTTTTTTTATTACCAAAGGAGGATGAGACACCTGAGAAGCCAGCAGGAGCTTTAGTTAGGTTCCCTGGAAAGGAAAAGGGAAGCTACCACAGCTCACAGGAGTCATGGTTTGTAGCATTTGGAAGTCTCAGAATAGTTGTTGGTCATAATTGAAGTCTCAAAATTCCAGAGTTCATAAGAAAACGGTTTAGAGAAGCTTTCTAGGGAAGCCTGAGCCTGTCCCTTATTTGAGGGAAAGGTTGGGAAAAATTAAACAGGTCCTCAAACATTGCTGAACATCCAGATCAACCTCAGCAGGAAAAACCTCACCCTGTGCCCTCCTCAACAGCCCAAAATAACCCAGACAAACATCTTAACTGGGTGTCTCCCCATCAGCTGGCTGCCAACAAGGCATTTCTTCTCACCTTATCAAATTCAGGAGGTGGACTCTTCCCTCTGCACAGGTTTGACAAGGCCCACACAGCGTTCCGTGTCATCGTCAGCCTGGTGGACGTGGTAAGGAGCCTGAACAGAGAATTACCAGGGATTATTGTCCTCGATGTGGAAGCAGAGGGAATCAAAGGAATTAAAACTGTAACATTAAATTCCAGTTCAGCCCAGGAAGACACTCCCAGTCCTCACCAGAGACCAAGTGACACAAACTGCTCTGAGGAGGACGTGAGTCCTGTGGGATGAGGGAGTCCAGGAAGCAACCCCTGACTGACACCAGGAGCAGCAAAATCAGCCATTTGGGACAAAACCTCCCTTTTCCAGGGCTGGGATGAAGATTAACTCCTGCCAGAGCAACGAGAGCCCAGGCCTGACAGATCTACATCATCACCACGCTGAGGGAGGTGGTGGGACAGAGCTGCTCCCATTCCAAGCCCCAAAAAAATCCATATCCCAAAGCAGAGAGCAGGAGCTGAGGGACACCCTGGGACTCCAGAGAAGGACCAGCCCAGTGCAGTGCAAAGGAATGTTATCCAGAGCCCCACTGCCTTTGTCAGATCCCAGGGAATCCGTGGGCCCAGCTCCAAAACTGCTGCTGTGGCTCCAAGAAGTGCTCTGGCAAGTGTTGGTGGCTACTCACATTAATAAGGGAGGAAGGATAGCGCAGTTAAGGACATAATCTCTACACACAGAGCTGTCTCCAGCAATGTTCCCCAATGCCCAGACAGCCTGAAAGGAAACAGCAACAGTTTTAGAATTCACAGTTTCTAAGAGGGAGGAAACAGGCAGTGTGCTAAGAAAGGAATTTTCCCTGGGATTTCCAGGCAAACGTTCCAGCTGTACTCCGGAGCCAGTTGTGAGCACTCAATTTAAACCCTTCATTCTTCACATGTGGTTCTCCCCAAAAATCCCCCAGTGAGGAGCGATCCTTACCTGTTCCTGAACGTCCTCAAAGTCAGAGTTTAAGAGCTCTATAAAGATGGGAACTGCCCCAGCCTCGATGACGATTTTGGTTTGTTGGGAAGTCCCCGAGGCGATGTTCGTCAGGGCCCACGCGGCCTCAAACTGAAAGGAGGGGACAGACAGGAATAAAACCAATTTGATTGAGCAAAAACATCTGTCCTTCCATTCTGGCTGCCATTCCTGGCAGCTCTGCCACAAAGGTTTTGTGAGAGAAAGGAAGAGAACACCTCAGCAGTCAAAAGGATTTGATTTTCTTGAGCAATAAAAGAGCCACAACTGCTAAAAGCCTTCTCAGAGGCCACAGATGTTCAAAGGACGAGCAAGAGATGTCACCACCACGTCATTTCATCTCCACAACCATTTCCCAGCAAGGAAAGTGAAGCCACACAGTGCAGAAACACAGAAAACAGAAATATTTCTATATTTCATCCGACATCTCAAAGAGTTCAAGGGAAGCTGAGCAGCAATTCTTTATTTTTGCCTCTCTTTTTTCGGTTTAAAACCAGATTTCCATCCAGTTCTCCTGGAAATGAAGCCCCTCTGGTGCCAGAGGCAGGGAGAAAGATGAAAGCAGTCATCAACTCGGATCAAATTCCATCTATGGAAGTCTCTTTAACCCCTCCGAAGTAACCAGGATTTATTACCAAGCTGGAAGGAATCTCAGGAAGCCACCCAGGCCTTTCCTCTGCCCCCGGGGCAGGATCAGCACTGTCCAACCCATTTCGAACATTTCTTGGCCTCTACTTAAAAGCCTCCAGCATTGGAGGTTTTTCCTTACACAGTTTCTTCCTCCGTGTTTATGTCAAGGCTCCAGCAGCTCCCAGCAGAAATATCAGCTCCAGGAAGGCCAAACTCTCTTCTGCTGCAGCTGAATTAAGTTGTTTTTGCCAGGATTTTTCCAAGAATTTAATTCAGAGCAATTTAAAATTTATTTTATTTTTTGCCTGAGCATTACAGACTGCTTTTGTCTTCTCCTACAGATCACACAACCTGCATTTTTTGGGCTACAAAACATCATTTTTTTCCTGACAGCACCTGTGGGTTCACAATGCTAAGCAAAGGTTGAACAGCTCCACCCCCTGAAGAATGGATAACAGAATCTCCTTTACCTGTAATGTGCAATTTTCACTCCTTTTCAGGAATTCCACGAATCTCTCCACCACTCCCTGAGTGTTTATCACCTCATCTATTGGAGGATTTGGCTCTGAAACAGCAAGGCGGTGTCAGAGAGTGAACAAGGCCTCATGCAGGGCAGGAACAAGCCCCAAGTGTTAATTTAATTATCTCAAACTGGCCTGAACTCATCAGAATCATTTTCTGTACAATTCACACGAAACTGGCAATCATCAGCAATACAACAGATTATCACATTTCTAGATGGTGGATATTTCTTTTCCACAACCTGCAAAGTTTTTGTGCACAAACCCTCACAAAAGGCAGGCTCTGTTAGATCTGGGGGCAGGGGATGAGTTCTTTTTACCTTTGGAGAGTAATTTCCTGAATTTTTGAGTGGTTGCTAGCTGTAGGTCAGGGTCATCTGAGAAAAGCATCTCTACCATCTCTCCTGTGATCAATCCCTCCTGAAAAGATGCAGAGGAGCCAGAGAAATGGTTTCATTTCACACTGAGATTGTTTCAGGCATCACAGACACGACATCCTACCACGATTTGGGCTCAGCCAGAAATCCAGAGAGTCAAAATTTGGGGATCCCAGCACAGTATTTATTTCTTCCAGTTCACATTTGCAATGGGATAAAAGACACTGGAGGAGGATTCTGAACATGCAGCTGGAAATAACCCTTGACAAAGCAGAGTGAGATGGGGATTCCCTGGCATGGGCTGAGCTTTGGGGGGCTCATGGCTCCACTGGTGTCCCTCTGGATCCCCCAGAGGAATCAATTTTCCCCTCAGGAATAAATTTCCTCTTTGCATTTTAGCCAAGGGTTTGTGGCTGTTCCAGCTGCCTGCACTGACTTACAGGAACATCCCCAAAAGTGAGGGAACAAAACCATTGGGGTTTGGCAGCTCCACGCAGTCAGAGAATCCCAGAAGGGTTTGGGTTGGAAAGGACCTTAAAGCTCATCCAGTTCCACCCCCTGCCACGGGCAGGGACACCTCCCACGGGCAGGGACACCTCCCACTATCCCAGCTTGCTCCAGTCTGGGATAATTCCAGGGATGGAGCAGCTTCTCCCCACCCTCAAAGCATTAAATCTGTCTTGCAGCACCAAGGAAAGGCACCTTACCCCACACGTCGTGGAAGTAACGTAGGAATCCACCAGGAGACTGTCAAACATGGAGTCATCTTCATTGATCAACTCCACATTCCTCCTTTTAAAGAGCTGGAATAAAACACAGGGATTGTTGTTATTAGAAAGCACCGATGAACAGGCTCCACAACTCGACATTCTCGTTCCTCAACCCAGATCCCTCCTAGACTGAAGGTGACCCGAGTAAAAAGTGGTCATTAATAACAGCTCTGCACTCTCAGGAGCAGTCTGGCACACAAACGTGCTAAGTCTTGCCCTCAGATATGCAAATGCTCCAGTCACTGAGGCATCGGGGCAGGATTTGACCAAAAGTCAGGGAAATTGGGCAAAAAGCAGCTCGGGGGAGGCACTAATAAAGGAAATATTTAGTCCCACACGCATCACCTGGGAGTCACCTCGTGCTTCCAGAGACCTCCGAGCCAAAACAGAAATACAGAAATACTTTCACTGGCTCTTCCTGTTCCTCCAGGAAATAATCCCATTCACTAATTACATCTAAAAAAACACCATCACCTTTAAAACCAAGGATCTGTGAGCAAAAAAAAACCCCAAAAAAACCTTGAGTAGCCCAAGAACAAAGTGCTTGGAAAGCTCTCCACGAGAGCTGGCTCCAGGAAAAAAAAAAAAAGAGAGAAAAGAGCAAGATCTCAATTAGAACAACAAAAAAAAACCCCAAAATAAGGACTGCCAAAATAAGGACTGCCAACAAACCTTAATGCACAGATCCTTGAAGATTCCAGTTAGGCAGCAGCACAATCTGGGCTGGGTTAGGGCTGAACACAACCTACTCAAGGTGACAGTTACCTGTTGCTCTCGTTTCTGTTTGCGCAGCTGAATCCCTTCCTCTTCCCTCCTCCGGCGCATTTCCTCGGGGTTTAGGGCTTTGTTCTTGTAGCTCTTCATTCGATAGTTTTCTGTCAAAACACAAAAGGTTTTCCCCCTCAGGGTTCCTGTCGCTGCTCCTCTGTGTCCTTCCCAAGGAGCTCCACGTGCACGAGAAGTGGAATAACCAGATCAAAAGCATTTATTCGCTCCCAGTGCTTTGGTTTTGGGCAGGAATTCTCATTTTCCTGCTACCATCACGGGTATTTTTTTTTCCCCAGAGGTTCACAAGGCAAAAACGCCAAGAGAAGGAAGGCACTGAGTTTCTAACAACAACAGAACAGAGCTGTAGGTGAGGGATGGGGGCTGTTTGTGTCCCACCAGGTGTGCTGGGTGTCCTCTTTCTGCTGCTTCAAAGCTCACCAAGGCAGCAATTCCCACCTGATTCCCCCAGAATTTGCCTCTCTCAGAAAGGGAAGGGACACTCCACTGCCTGGCACAGCTGCAGGCAGCCGGGGCCAAGCTGAAACTGGAGCAGGGAAGGAAGGATGGTGATCCCTCAGTGCTCCAGCTGGAATCTCCCTGCTTTGACCATGGGGAAACTCTCCAAGCTCTCCCATTTCTGAGATTATTTGCACATCTGTGCCTTTCTCAGCACAGGAAACAAACTGGGATAAATATGGGAAGCCCAACCAGCCCTGAACCAAGTTACTCCTTAAAAACCAATATTTTTGGGGTTTTTCCCCCATTGCATCACTCTCCAAGCTCTCCCATTTCTGAGATTATTTGCACATCTGTGCCTTTCTCAGCACAGGAAACAAACTGGGATAAATATGGGAGACCCAACCAGCCCTGAACCAAGTTACTCCTTCAGAACTCACTTGAAAACCAATATTTTTGGGGTTTTTCCCCCATTGCATCACTCTCCAAGCTCTCCCATTTCTGATATTATTTGCACATCTGTGTCTTTCTCAGCACAGGAAACAATCAGGATAAACATGGAAACCAGCCCTGAACAAAGCTACTCCTTGAAAACCAATTTTTTGGGGTTTTTTCCCCCGCTGCTAAGGGCAGGTGGAAACGTTCTGTGGAAGTTTTCAGTTTTATCTCCTTATCCCCTCCATTTCAAACCTGAGGCACCCTCAGTGGCTCACAGAAAGTTTCAGTCTCACTTATCAAGAGCCTCCAGCCACTCTGGAGCCCTTCCAAGATCAAACTGGAGAAGTGTCAGACCCGAAAGCCCACAGCTTACCCAAGAAAAAAAACCATCTACTGAATACAAATATCCAACTTTTCATTACTAAGGAAAGAGAAAACAATATTTAATTAATATTTTAACAGGAGAGGAAACGAAATACTTTCAGTTCTACAATTTCCCAGCTGAAAAGACACCAAACAAGAGAGAAATCCACAGGTTTTAGGGGTTTATATCTGACCATACAGCAGCCAGGTGTCACTTATGTATAGATTTTAATTCAGAAAATGTATTTAAGCACCACTGTTCTGGTTTTATTCCTATTTCCACCCCACTGCTGACGGCTCACGCAGCCACACGGAAGAGTAAGAGTGGACAGCTTAATTCTTGAAACAATCTTAATCCTCTTTTTGGAAAGCAAAGCCTCCAATTAAAAGGTGGTTTTTTAAGAAAAGGAGGAAGGAAAAGTGAGGATACACAGGATTACCAGGCAGGCACATAAATAGCCAAGTGACACATGACAGTTCAGCTGCCTCCAAACTCAGCTGTGCCACCCCGGAGCTGGGAAAGAGCCAGGCTCAGGAACACCCAGCACCTCGTCCTTTAAGGGTTTGGGGTTTTTTTTTTTGGTCCCAGAGCATCAAGAACTGTGATGCTGCAGGGAAACCCCAGAGAGAACCCTTCAGGGCTGTGCCACGCTCTCTGACACAAAATTCCCTCTTTTCTCTCACAAAGTTTTATCCCTGCAGATGATTTCCATCGGCTTTCCCCAGTCCATCACCTCTGGCAATGCTTTAAGGGCAGGAAAATGCTGATTTGTGCCATTCCACCCCATTTCCACGGCAATGCAGGGATGTGAGAAATGCAGGATCAGGACCTCCCAGCGAGCTCCAGACCAAACTCATGGAATAAAACACAGCAGGGATCAATTCTGTGTTTGGAATATTTGGGTACAAAACATCCAGTTCATCCTCAAAGTGCAGCTTTGTGTTAACTCTGAACTCCAATTCCATCTGTGGGAACATCCCCAGAATTCATTCATCAGGCTCTGGGGGTACCTGGGATGATGGGAGTGGGGAAGCAATCCTCTGCTCCTGAGGGAGGGATGCATGGAAGAGATTCCAGGCACGGATTCTTCCCTCTGCTCTGGGAAGATTTGCTTTGAGAGAAGAGCCAGTGGACACTGAATATCCCCAAAATTCATTCATCAGGCTCTGGGGGTACCTGGGATGATGGGAGTGGGGAAGCAATCCTCTGCTCCTGAGGGAGGGATGCATGGAAGAGATTCCAGGCACGGATTCTTCCCTCTGCTCTGGGAAGATTTGCTTTGAGAGAAGAGCCAGTGGACACTGAATATCCCCAAAATTCATTCATCAGGCTCTGGGGGTACCTGGGATGATGGGAGTGGGGAAGCAATCCTCTGCTCCTGAGGGAGGGATGCATGGAAGAGATTCCAGGCACGGATTCTTCCCTCTGCTCTGGGAAGATTTGCTTTGAGAGAAGAGCCAGTGGATGCTGAACCTCAGAGAATTCACTCAAGAAAACAACAAACCTTGCATGATTCAATCAGTTTAAAAGAGTTCTGACCCAGCTTGGACAAAACATCCCTTCTGCTTTAGTTCCCCAAGTTTTGTGTCTCCCTGGATTAGTGAACTTCACTCGTGGCAGCTCCAGCATAAAAAAACCAATCAAAATATCAGCATTTGCATTTCAAACTTCAGGATGAAACTGAACTGATTCCAATTCCCTGTGCAAAGGAAACCCCCTCAGGAGCTGGAAGGAATTTGGCTTCACTGAGAGGAAAAAAAAATCCTCCAGCTGTCAAAGTTGCCACACTCCTAAACTGGAGGATGAGAAAGTATTTACCACTTAAAAGAAAGGAAAACCAGGGTGAAAGTTTGACTTTGAAGGCTCAGCAGAGCACTCAAACCCCTGCAAAGCCAACACGAGCTAGGGCAGAAAGCTGTAATTCCACGGTCGTTATTCCTTGATGCTCCTGGATGGGGAATCCAACCCTGCCTCTTCCCAACGAAAGGATTTGCTCCAAATATTTTATTCAGCTGCTGATTAAACCCTGGGAGCTGAGTCACTGCAGGGACTGGTGCTGCTGAGTCAGAGCGAAGGCACCGAGCTCGCCTCGCTGCCAGACCTGACACGGCTCTTTCGGAGCCAAAATCCGCCCTTTCCCACAGGGAATCTTCCACGGGGAATCTTCCAAAGGTGGCTGCGAACACACGGCCCGGCAGGGAGGGGCTGACGGCTGCTCTTTGCAGTGGGGAAAGGTTGGAGAATTATGCGAGGGTAAATAAATCCACTTGAGGAACTTCAGCAGCGCTAATCTGCCAATTAGTGCCCGGTGGGGACGTTCCCGGCTCTCAGCAAGCACCAGGTGACCTCCAAAAGGTCCTTTTCCACCCCAGTTTTCCCTGGGATAGCATAAAGTCGGTGATTTACGATTTAAATTCCTCTGAATTAGACAAATTGCAGCAAAAGAAATGAACTAGTAGTGAAATATTCCTGGTATTTCTCCGCTTCCCTGAAATCCCAGAGGAAGGGCCCATCTCTTCCTGCCATAATTAACATCTCCAGGGGACTCTCCCAGAAAAAGTGTGTCCAGGATAACTTTAAGAAGTGAATTGAAACCGTAGAAAAAAAGAAGATTAAATCATCTGTACCACTTAGACACAAATCAAACCCAGCTGGTTGCAAGAAATAGGTAAAAGCAGTTGAATTAATTGTGAAAGTGTGTAAAAGGAGAGCTCTGAACTGCTACCAGAAATTGGTCAAAATCACATTTTTTTTTACTGTCACTGATGGTTTTGCAGTGGATTAATAGAAAAAAAATTTAAAAAATAAAAGAAAAACAAAATCACTTTGTTCTCTCAGAAGACAGAAGGCAAAGGAAGCTAAACAGGAGAACAACTACCCAAGAAATGCTGTCAAATAATCCCAACTCCGGGCTGTCCCTACACCCCAGGAATTCCAGCAGCTGAAATTAAACCCTGGAAAAGCAGCCGAATTCTGCTGTGCCGTCCCTCGGGCAGCTCTGCTTTGCACATTTCTTCTCCCGGGGGGGATTTATCCGAGTGTTTGCCACGACCAGGATCTCACAGAGCTGTCCTGGAGCAGCCCGGCCCCGTCCCTGTCCCGGTGTCCCCGGGCGGGCACTGGGCTCCGGGACACGCTGTGCTGTGCCCTGCTGGTAAATCCCTGATCCCCGCAGCTATTTTTTTGGCTCGTTCCCCTCTGCTTCAGCTCCCGGGGATGTGATATCACCGCTGGAATGTGCGGCGCTGGGAGGGGGAAGGGAGAGGCAAAAATTCTCTTTGGGGGGAATTCAGAGTCAGACGGCGTTTGGTTCTCGCTGCAGAGGGTCAGGGCAAGGGTAGGAATCCTTTAGGAACGTCCATGCCCTGATGGGAAAAGAACTCACCGACTCCTCAGTTCAGTTCTCCTCCTGATTTGATCTTTTCACCCCCAAATTTGAGGGCGTTAAGTCCTCTCCAGTGTGGTTTAGCTATTCTGAGACATTCGGATTTCCTTTCAAAACGGACTGACCGAGCACAAGTGTCACCTGAGGGTCGCTCAGGACAGCCCCTAAAACTGAGATTAACTTTGACTGAATCAACTCCAACTCGACCCATGAGAGTTAAAATCAACCAGAAACACTCAGAGGGATCTAAAATTCCAACAAATCCATCCTTTCTTGGCCTCAGAAACAAACGGGACCGTGTGATTTGCTAAGCAGATTTACCTGGACCTCACTCACAGCAGCCCCAGAACTGAAAGCCTGAAGGAATCAGGACTTTCACTCCTGCGGGACTTTAATGATCAAACTCTCCCCCCCTTGACAAAGTTCATGTTTGCTCTCCTGAACTAAAGCAAACAAAGCAAAACAGCCAATTGCCTGTAAAATTCATCAGCCACGGGAGGTTTATTAAGAATATCGAGGGTTAATATTGCTCCGTGGGTCAAACAGCATTAAAAAAGGCACTGAAAGATGTCATTTGCAGGGCAAACGAGCAATGAACTGATGACCATTCCCAACAGCACCATTAACTTAAAATAATGAAAAAAAACCCGCCTCAGCTTGTTTAAAAAGAATAAAGTTACACGAGGATAATTCAAACGGGGGGGATACCAAACCCTTGCAGTGGTGGGAAGAACGGGAAGTTCCCGTGCACAAACTCCTCAGCTCCACACCAAACTGCTCCAAGAGTTTTCAGACAATCACACCGGGCCCCGGGAGATTTTTCTCCTCAGAGCTGCCGGGTTTTACATCTCGAGCCATAAATGAAGATTTAAAAGCTGTCCGGGGCTGGGAGGAGGTGCAGCAGCCACAGCCACACACGAGATGCGGTCACTGACTTCTCCTGGAACATCACAGGAGGGTTTGGAGGAGGCACAAAAGTTCCTGAGGAGATCGTGACAAGCCAGATCCCACCTCAAAGGACATTTTTAAAGCTTCACAGAGTCACTGAATGGTTTGGAAGGAGCTGAAAGCTCCTCCAGTGCCACCCCCTGCCAAGGGCAGGGACACCTTTCACCATCCCAGGGTGCTCCAACCCGGCCTGGGATAATTCCAGGGATGGAGCAGCCCCAGCTTCTCTGGGAAATCCATCCCAGCCCTGCACGGGGAAGAATTTCTTCCCATTATCCCATCTAAACTTGTCACTCGAAAGCCATTAAGCTTCCGAAGCAGCTCAGTTGTTAAAAGACAACATCGCAGGCGGAAAATGGAAACACTTTCCCTCGCAGCAGAGTGAAAATCCCCTGGAATTAAGGATTAAACACGGCTGATACAGGCTTGGCTTTTCCACCTCACCCTTCCAAACCTTCTCTTCCTATAGGAACCCTCAAAAATAATAAAAATCCACCTCTCCTCCCCGAGCTGGGACCTTCCACGTCAGGCACAGGAAAGCAAAAAGCTGCTGGAATTAAAGCACCTTTTTTTGAAGGGGCAACGCCGAGCTGGGATTTATTCGCCTGCAACAGATTCCTCTCCTTCCCAGCGGCGTCCTGCCACCCACGGGGACACGGGGACAGCCCGGCACGTGCACGGTGACATTGAAGGGCTGAAGCTTTATTTTATAAAAGTCACCAAATAACCAAAGCCCTGCTAGGTTATATCGGAACGCAGAAGAGGTTAGGTGGGTTCTCCCCCGAACCCGGAACTCTGCGAGAGGTCGGATTTTAAACCAAGCCGTTCTCTGAGGGTTTAAATGGAGCGCAGAACTGACAGCCAGGGACAGCCCCAAACACCCCAAAGTTACAGCGCTGACACCCCAAAAACGGCGTCTTGCACCTCTCACACCCCCAAACCGGAGTCTTACACTTCTCACACCCCCAAACCGGGCTCTTACAGCTCTCACACCCCCAAACCCGGGGTCTTGCAGCACTGACACCCCCAAACGTGGGGTATTTCACCACTGAATCCCCCCCGCAGCTCCCGCCCCACCCCGGAGCTCCCCAAAGTCGTTGCTGGCGCCGCCCGAAGCGGTCACAACCCCCGGCCCGCCCTCGCCGAGAGCCCCCTGAAGGCCCCCCGCGCCCCCAGGCCCCCCGGGAGCGGCCCCGGGATGACTCAGCGGC
>VZTA01018776.1:64222-75911 GCA_013398855.1 Mohoua ochrocephala | reverse complement strand
CGGGGCACCCCGCGAGCGGGCGGGGCGGTGCTTGGAGCAGGGAGGGGTCCCGGTACCGGGCAGGACTGTCCTTGGCGTGCCGCGAGCGGGAGGTCGGTCCTTGGCGCGGCGGGGTAGCCCGGCACCGGGCAGGGTGGTCCAGGAGATGCTGGGAGTGGGAAGGTGTTCCGGGACATCCCGTGGGGACCGGGCAGGATGGACCCCCGGTACCGGGCGGGACGGTGCTTGGAGGGTTGTGGGACCCCCGGTACCGGGCGGGACGGTCCTTGGAGGGGTGTGGGACCCTCGGTACTGGGTGGGACGGTCCTTGGAGGGAGGTGAGACCCTCGGTACTGGGTGGGACGGTCCTTGGAGGGGTGTGGGACCCCCGGTACCGGGCGGGACGGTGCTTGGAGGGGTGTGGGACCCCCGGTACCGGGCGGGACGGACCCCTAGGGCCGGGCAGGACGGTTCTTGCCGGTGTCTCCGGGGCGCTGGCGCGGCTCCCCCCTATCCCCGGTATCCCCGGTGTCCCCGCGGCGCTGGGAGGGGTGGCGGTGGCGGTGGCGGTGTCCCCGCGGCTCCCGGTGCTGACGGCTCGCTCTGTTCCCGGTACAGCCATGGAGGTGCAGTCGTACTACACCAAACTGCTGGGGGAGCTGAACGAGCAGCGCAAGCGGGATTTCTTCTGCGACTGCAGCATCATCGTGGAGGGCAGGATCTTCAAAGCCCACAAGAACATCCTGTTCGCCAACAGCGGCTACTTCCGAGCGCTGCTCATCCACTACATCCAGGACAGCGGCCGCCACAGCACGGCCTCGCTGGACATCGTCACCTCCGAGGCTTTCTCCATCATCCTGGATTTCCTCTACTCCGGGAAGCTGGATCTGTGCGGGGAGAACGTGATCGAGGTGATGTCCGCCGCCAGCTACCTGCAGATGACCGACGTGGTGAACTTCTGCAAAACCTACATCAGGTCCTCCTTGGATATCTGCCGGAAAATCGAGAGGGAAGCGGCTTTCTACCAGGCTGACAGCGGGAGCTCGGCCAGGGAGGGCACCTCCTTCGGCTCCAAGAGCCAGTGCTCCGCCTCCGTGTCCTCCCTGCAGGAGAAGGAGAGGATCCCGGAATGCCAGCGGGACCCTCCCTGCGGGGACTGCAGCGGCTGCCACCCCCTGGAGCTGGTGGTCAGGGACCCCCTGAGCGGTGACTCCCCCGATGACTCCTCGCTGCCCAAAGGGGTGGAACCCAAAGTGGAGTTCGACCCCGACGAGGTGGAGGTGGAGGTGGGCGAGCGGCTGCCGCAGTACCCCACGCCCATATCCCTGGAGCAGATGGAAGAGGGGCAGCCCGTGGACCTGGCCTGCAACAATTACCACATGAAGCAGTTCCTGGAGGCTCTGCTGCGCAACAGCTCGGCCCAGAGGAAGGAGGACGTGGTGCATCACTTCGTCCGGGGATTTGAGGGTAGGGCTGAGGATTCGGGAGTAGCCGTGAGCTCCATGATGGACATTCACAGCGACTGGTATGGTGAGGATGCAGGTGAGAGGACTCCGGGGGTGGGGGGTGTGCAGGCTGTGCAGTTTGAGGAGGGAACAGCTTTGTCTTTTTGTTACTCTTGTTCAGGAATTGATTTGCTGAATTATTTTGGCACGGTGAAATAAACTCTTGTTGTGTTCACTTGAAAAAATAAGCAGCTGTACTCGTTTGTTCGGTGCAGCCCGTGGGAGGTGAGTATTCCTGAGAGCTCTGCAGCCCCTTGGAGCGACAACCCGAGCTCCTAAATCACCTCCAGACCCCACTGGGGGCGATTCTGCTTTAATAAACAAACTCACTGGGACCTCGTTGAATGGCAGGTGCAGTTTGAAAAAGAGTTTTTTCCCCTCCTGATGGTCGTAAAGAGCGATCCGACGGGAGCTGAGCTGCCACAAGAGGGATCTGCTGCAGGACCTGCTGCAGAGGGAGCTCATCCCGCTGGAGCTCCTGCCCGGTGCTGCTCTGTTTGCTCCCACTCGGAACTTCAGAGGGCAGAAATCAGTTTTATCCACCACTGAGGGATTCCTACAAGTCCTTTAGGAGCACTGAAAGCTTTGAACTCTGTGGTGTAGCATAAAGATGAGGCTTTTTTCACTTTTCGGCTGCTGCCCCGAGCCCAGCAGCAGCTGGGATAGCTCAGCAATATCTCCTGGCAGCAGTGTCAGGCACCTGGAGGAGAAGAAGAAAATCATGCCCACGTGCATTTCTCTCGATGTGGACAATAAAGATTTGGGCGTTTTAGCTGGTTTTTGATAAATTCCTTGTCCAAACAGCCTCGTGAAGACAGGAGGTGGCTCTGACAAAGTGTCACAGGTGATGTGAGGAGGATGTGACAAATGCCACAGCGCTGTGGGCAGCGGGCAGGGCAGTTTATTTCCATGTCCTCTCTAGCTCAAGCTGCCTGGGTGATCTTAAAGCCAATAAAACTGACAAATCCTCTCCATAAGGCACCGATAAAATCCCAGATCCGGGTTTGCTGCCACCAGCAGCGCTCAGAGCACGACCGGCCCCGCTCGTGCCGGCGCTTTCTGACGCGTGGCGAGGCAAGAACATCCAACACACAAAACCTCACTTCTTTTTTCCCCCCTCTCTCAACGTCTCCAGGCTGTTAATGAGTCATTAAAAGGGAAATGCTCCCAGAGTTTGATTGGGAACATCAGGTGCCCTGACAACGTACGGGCAATGTTCGCGGGAGACGGGGTTTAAGTAGGAGTGAGGGGAAAGAAACCAAACCTCCCCTTCCTTCTGTTGCTGTGCTAAACCAGGACGTTGTAGCACTGAGGAGAGTGGGAGTTTCTCAGCTTTCAGGGCTGCTGCTGCCTCAGCTTTCTCAGAAGGCAGCAGGAATGAGAAATACAAAGTCCTGATGGCGGGACGGAGATAAACACCACTTCTTATCGAGGGTCCACCTCTGTTCCATCATCCACGGCAGCTGGAAGGGAAACAGGCACCTGTGGAGCACTGGAAGCAAGGCAGGACTTGAAGCAACCCAAGAACTGGGTTGGTTGGGGTTTTAATGAAGCTCTAAATGCCCAGCAGGGATTTGCAATCCTTTGGGAAGCTCCAAAACGGGGTGAGATGACTCTGGCATCGTTAATGCGAGACACGCCTTTTTTGATAGTGGGTTGGCTAAACCTTAATACAAAAGGATGCTCTGCAACCTCACCTGCTTGACACACAAAACGTTTCCCTGAATCAGTGCCTGGGACAGGGGAAATTAATCCTTTGGCATCACATCTCCACCTTTCTGCTGGAAGGGAAGCTGGGCTGGTGCTGGCAAACTTGGCAGTGCCCATGTTTATGTAAAATGGGATCTTCAAATTCAATTCTCTGACTCCATAAATCCTGTTTTACTCGTGGTTTGGTTTTAGGAACAGTAAAATAATGTCAGGAAATAGATTGGAGTCCTTCATCTCGTTATTCCCAACAGGAAGGCAGTAGAAACAAACAGTCGTGTTTTCAGGTCTAAATATAAAAGCACGTGGACCAAATGTGCTATTCCTGCCTGCAGTTTGTGTTAAAGGTTTTAATTTCTGATGCTGTTTAATGGTAATGGTTTGGTAATTAAAAACAAAAAAAAAGGAAGTGGCTGAGATGGAGCAGAGACCCCATTGCATTAAAAGCAGATTTTTTTGGTTCTTCATTAAATGGCTTCTTAAAATAAAATGAATGTGTTTTGCTGCCGTGAGCAACAGCTGATTTTCCAAGGCTGGAAAGATAAGAGCTGCACGAATTCTGCCATGTCCCGAGCTGAGGAAACCCCAGGTAAGCCGAGCACAGGGAGAGGGGACAGTGCAGCTCTCCGGCCTCAGATTTGCAGCGAGCAGGACGAGGAGCCCAAGCTAATCCCACCTCGTGTGTTCTTCTCCCCAAAGGTGACGTGCTGGTGGTGCCCATCAAGCTGCACAAGTGCCCGTTCTGCCCCTACACGGCCAAGCAGAAGGGGATCCTCAAGCGCCACATCCGCTCGCACACCGGGGAGAGGCCCTACCCCTGCGAGACCTGCGGGAAGCGCTTCACCCGCCAGGAGCACCTGCGGAGCCACGCGCTCAGCGTGAGTCTGGGCCCCTGTGTCCGCCTGGGAATTCTATTTCAAGGGTTTTCTTGGTGTTTTCTTGGTGTTTTCTTGGTGTTTTCTTGGTGTTTTCTGGTCGTGTTTCCCGAAGGAAGTGATTGTTGGCGGTGTGAGAGAAATTTGTCAGTTCGCGATGGTGTTTGATTCGTCGTTTTGGTGTTTGGTGTTTCTCCTGAAGTGGACAGTGAGGATTTGGGCATTTCACTTTCCCAATCTGATCTGGGAAGGAATTCTGCCCTGTGAGGTTGTGGATTCCCCATTCCTGGCAGTGTCCCAGGCTAGGTTGGACAGGGCTTGGAGCCACCTGGGATTGGGGAAGGTGTCCCCCCCCTGGATGAGCTTTAAGTCCCTTCCAACCCAACCCATTCCACGATTGTTACACTCGGGTAGCCCAAATCTTTGTGGCCAGAAACACGCTGGGATCCCCTTCAGCTGAAGCGTGGCTGTTTTCCTGTTCTGGGAATCTCTCCAAACCAGCACGTTGCCTTTTTTTTTCCCCCTCAAGTTTACTCCTTTCCCTGCAGGTCCATCGTTCCAACAAACCCATCATCTGCAAGGGCTGCAGGAGAACCTTCACCAACAGCCTGTCCCAGGGGCTGCGGCGCTTCGGCCTCTGCGACAGCTGCACCTGTGTCACCACCACCCACGAGGACTCCATGCCCATCAACCTCAGCCTCATGGAAACGTCCTCGGAAGGCCAGGAAAAAGGGGATGCTGACAACGATTGGCCCATCTACGTGGAGTCTGGAGAGGAAAATGACCCAGCTGATGATGATGATGATGGCGATGACAAGCAGGAAATCCACCGCAGTTTGTCAGACAGAGAAACTCTGATGTAGCAGTGAGAGGAGAGGGGGAGCACCGAGAGGTTCCCCTTGGCAGTGTCTGCGACAGAAAACTGCACGTTCGCCCCATCAGTGACACTGTGCTGGTTTTTATTATTCTGGTTTTTCATTCAATAGTGGGGAGAATTGGAATTTTTAATACTTTTGAAGTTTTCGGTGCTGCGCACCAGAAATCTGTGAAGAATCTTCTGTCTGGGGTTCGCAGAGGTTGGACTTGAGGAGTTCCTCTGCCTCCTGGTTTTGGTTTTGCAGGTGGAACCCCTCTGGGTTGTTTTGGGGACAGGTTTCTTCAAATAATGAGTCGTGGTCCTCAATCCCTGATCTGAAAGGGGCATCACCTTTTCTCTGAAGATGACGTGGAATGGGGTTTACGTCTCTTACCTTGGGACTTTTCCAAGCTAATCCCTGATCCTTCTGTCTTAGGACAGCGTTACCTAAATTATGAACCATAAGATTTTGCTGAGACTGGATTGGACCTGGAAATCAGGGCAGAAAAACCAGGATAACAAAACAAAACAAACCCCAAAAATATGCTGCTGCTGAAAGGATAGACAGGAAGAATAAATACATTTCACGTGTCTTTAATGGCAGGAATTTAGAGATCAAGCTTCTCTTTCTGAATTTTTACTGCATCTTCCTCTCCCCTAAGAGCTCGGGCTGCAGATCTTCAGCTGAGTCTTTAATGTCACTCAGATGTCAGTAGTCCTGGCTTAAATATTAAGCACAAAGAATGGTGTCTTAGTGGCCTGGACTAAGAGAAAAGCTCGAATTCTTTTCGGCTTTTTACAATAGGAGTTAAAAGCTGTCAAGCAGGTTCCTTGGGAATTCTGACTCTGGCAGATTGAATAACCAGATCCACACCTGGTGTAGCTGAGGAGCAGTGAAATATCCGAGCTGTGCTGTAAAAGAGCTCTGAGTGCCCTTTTTGAATCCTTTTCTTTCTCTTTCACTGTAATTTCTTTCCGAATTCGGGGATCCTCTTGTGGTTTGTGTTCTGTGATTTTATCCAACGTTCATTTATTTTTCTAAAATACTCCACTGTGGACCTCCTGTTTCTTTGCTGGGGCAGCTAAAGGTTTTCCAAGGAGGTGAGATTTTGTCACCTTTCCAGCAGCAAGTTGAGAAGAGCTATCACAACTCTGGGCTGGGAAGCTGTAGAAGAAAACCCACCACCACAGAAAGCCTGTTTGCTTCGGGGTGACCTCCCTGGCCCCTGACAAAGGGACAGAGCTGCAATATACTGTGAAATCAGACTGTCAGTGCTTCTTCACTCTGCTGTTCCTGAGTGTTTCACGGAAAGGCAAATTGGATGAGTGGTTTTTGGCTGGAGCAAGTGCTGGATCAGAACTCCGTAGACAGATTTGGCTGACGAAGAGCGAGCGGTTCCTCCCGCTTTGACGCGGTGTTTCTCCAGGGGTTCGGTGTCAGGATTTTACACTTGGCAAAGCTAAAAAAACCCAGGAGCCCTCTGATTTCATTGGGGTTTCTTCCACACACCTCGTGCTTCTCTTTTTATGCGTTGAAAAAGAGCAATTCAGCTTCTCCCTCTGCTTCCTCCGGCAGTGAAACGGTCCCGCTGTGATGGCAGATTTATTTGTGAGAGGCGATTCTGCTCTCACGAGCGCAGCCGAGGGTTCGTTGCCACACCAGGTAGGATGAGGAAAGGAGAAAGAAGGTTCTTTTTAAAGAAATCACTTTACCGGTGCTGCTGAAAAGAGCAAAAGGTAAAGAGACTTCTTTTTGAAGTGGCCCGGTCCAAGTTCTTGATGAATGTCACGGCGTAATGTGCTATTTTTATTTTCTGCCCTTTAGTTTGGGTGAGTTTCAGTCATCCCCGTTCCAGGTCATCTGTAAATGTGAGTTCGTAGTAGCTGGAACACCTCGACGTAGCAGAGCCTCGCTGGGACAAGACCTTTACAAAACTCCCTGCTCCAGAGCCCCTGGTTGAGTCAATCCCAATTAAAGGGACGTTGAAGGGACAACTCACGTGGGTGCCACGTTTGGAGTTGAGCTCCTCTGAAAACCCTGCTGTGATTTCGGCTCCTCGGTGCTCTCGAAAACCTGAGCAAAACGTGGGCTTGTAAATCTTGCTGGAACTTTTGGAAATGCCACTTCCAGCCTCCCCGGGGGTTTGTCTTTTGGGCTGCTGGATTTTTGGCGAGTCCGTGCAGCGCCAAAAAGGGCGATAAAGGAGATAAAGGAGGGACTTTCTGCCTGGAGAGCACCTGGGAAAAAAATCCACGGATAAGCCGTGTTTGTTGGGAGACTTGCTCGCTGATGGAAGTGGGGCAGGAATGTAAATAAGGATCCAAAATGATATTTAGTGACCGGGCATCCCCAGTTCTGGTCACGAAAATTCCACCTCGTTGTAAATATCGGCAGAAGCCACTAGACCTGGAATATCAGCTGAGCCTGGTTCTGGTTCGTGCTCCACGAGGTTGGGGAGCTCCTGGCATGGCCTGGACTGACTCTGAGCCTGTGGAGACACTCGGAGCAGGGCAAAGGAACCCCTCGGGAAGTCTGGGTGTGTTGTGAGAGCTGCAGGAACGTCTGCAGAGAGCTTTTCCTTCACCCTGCCGTCTTTGGTCTTAGAGAATTGTTCTTGTGTGTCTTGTGCCTAGAGAATGGAGCTGTCAGGGGTCTGGGGCGGGCGGGGAGGGGGTCCGGCTTTTCCCCCGGGGGAAAGGCACCACCAAACTCGGTGTTTCCTGTTGAATTGTCATTTTTGTGCTGCTTTGTTTCCCCCCCGTGGAGTCCTTTCAGCCTTTGTACGTAGAAGAGGATGTAGTTGATCCACATTCTTGTGGCCGGGGTGTTCATGTAAATCCCTTTGCTTGTGCTTCCCCCACTTGGTTTTCTGGATGTTTTTTTCCTGGCATCTTCCATTTGTAGATCCAGCCTCTACAAGCTTTGAGAAAATGATGTTTAAAAAAAAACCACCTTCCTACGGTGCTCGATGGAAGAATCAAAACTGGCGTTTTTAGGGGAGTTCTTTCTAATAAAAATCTCTTTCTCAAAGGTTTTTAAAGGCCGTGCAGACGACATATCTGGAAGTCTTAGCTCGTTGTACTTGACTTTGTTTAGGAATACACATTTTAATGTATTTTTGCACAGAAATGCACTGTATTTCACGGAGGGAATACATGCAGCACTGGTATTTGTAGTGCATTTAACCTCTTGGTGCAAAGCCCTTGTAAATCTCTCCCGAATGTGCTCGTTTAATTTCCTGATGTTTTGTAAGAGGAGTTTCATAACCGAAGTCCTTTAGTCCAGTAACGATGACAAATTCTTATAAACGGAAACCTTATTTGTAGAAGTGACTGAATTATATTTGTGGATCTTGGAGCATTCTGGAGTTTTTTTGGATTGTCTAGAAAATAAAACTCTCTGAGAGGGTTGCTTTGATTTTTCTTACCGTTCTAATGTTGACTGAGTGAAGCTGAGAGTGTCGGGATCGAGGCTCACGTTCAGATTCCTTGCATTGAAATTAAATCATTCCTATTTCCGTTTAATTAATCCAATTGAAAATGAATGTATCTATTTCTGGGGACAGCTAGTTTGCAAGAAAAATCAGGTTTTTGGGAAGGAAAGGACTAAAAGGGTCCTGTTCACTTAAACCCCAGCCAAGTGAGATTTTTAGGAAATCTTTTATTTTATTAACACCGACTTGGTTTTCTTAACAATCTTTGGAGTTTTACATGAATTCAACTTTTTAAACTTTTAAAACTTTCCATTTTTACTGCTGGGAGGCAGACACCGATCCCAGCTAGGAGGAAACACACATGGGGATGGGGAGAACAGCATCCCAATCATTCTTTCCAGATAATTTTGAATTATATTGAATATTTCACAAACAATCTCGCTGCAAATACACAATTTTTCAATATCTTTTTCCCCTCCCCATGAAAGATGCGAGGCGCTGAAGAACTCCGAGGAAAATGAGGTGAAAAGGATTCTTTGTGGGGGGAAGGAGGGAGGAAAAGAGGAGGGCAGGGCAGTCAAGGGCCATCAGAGGGTGTCAAAGAACTCGCTAATGATCCGGGGAGGAGAATTGTTTGGATCCAGCCCTAAGTCATCAACAGGAGCTCTATGCAAATATGGGACATTTGGGTGTTCCGGGAACACCGGGTGAAGATAAAGAGTTTAACGAGGGGTTTTAATTGTTCTGCCGCAACAGGATTAGGATTTTGGGTTCCTGCGTAGATGAAGCTCCTGACAAATTCTGCACGAGCAGCTTCTGGAAACGCTGCTGCCACCAAATCTCGGGCTTTTCCTAAACTCTGTGTTCCTGCCAGAGGGGAGATTCCTGCCCGGACTCGGGGGTTTAGGACAGGGCATTCCGATTTGCTGCTCGTTTTGAATAAAGGAAGCGATCTCCTGGTGACCCGGAGGCTGCACGGATTTGTGCTTGGAGGTTTGGATTTGTGCTTGGAGGTTTGGGTTTGTGCTTGAAGGTGCAGCTCAAATCCTGGGCGATTCAACTCCCCTGGTTTGGTCCTCGGGAAAGCTGAGGACAGGAACGATGATGCAAATGAAGTAAACCCGAATCCAAGCTGGCAGCGATCACATGAAAATTGTAATCTCAATCTTAATTAATTTTGAGGCTTTGAACAGGTCCTGAAGTTGTTCTAGTATAGACTCTTGAGTTTTTCCTCCATAAAAAATATCCCTGGATATTTAAAGTTAGAAAATGCACCATCACTGAAGGCTGTGATTCTTGAGGAATATTTATTTTGAGGAAAACGGAACTATTTTCACTGGCATTACTCTTAATTAAGCTATCATTATATAATACATTATACCATTTTATATTATTACTGTTAATCATATTTGGTTACCAAACCCAGGGAGAAATGCACGTTAATTTTTCTATCAGCAAGAAAAATGTAAATTTTTTTTGAAGAGCAATTGGTAAATTCTTCTCTGAAGAGCAGACTCTTAGTCCTGCTCTGCAAGGCTCTTGCTGTGAGGAGCACCTCCTTCACCTCCTTCACAGCTGCCAAGCACACTCCCGCTGCAGGAACTCTCCAAACAGCATCTCAGCTTCGAGTGGGGCTTTCTCAGCTGGAATCGACGGCTCTAAAACTTAGAAACACAAATCAAAAAACTCACTGCGTGGCTGGGATCGTTTGGGGTGCGTTACAGGATGAGATCAGCCCCGTGGATGAGAAAATCAACGTTTGTTCCGTGGCTCTCCTTGGATCCAGAGCACGGAGAGGGGAGCAGGAGGTGCTCTGAGGAAAGCACTCGTAGAATCTGTAAAAATTCTAATTAAGCTACTCTAGATACCGCTGAAAATTTCCCCCATATTTTTTAAATTCTATTGCCTGTTCGTGGCAGATGGAGAACCCTCGAGCTCGTGTCGACACTGATACAAACCCCCAGTGACAGACAAGTGCAAGCACCACCCAGGCAAGACAAACAGAACAAATACCTACGGGTAATTCTTTTCCAAGGGAAGCTTGCAGCTGATGAAATAATTTGGGCACAAAAGTGGAAAAAAAATATGTAGAATGTTGAGCAACCTGATCTGCCCATGATCTTTAAGGTTCTTTCCAGCCCAAACCATCCCGGGATTCTGTGATTCCATGTTATAAAAAAGAGGTGCTACTTAGTTGGCTTGACAGGCAAAAATAAACTTTAAAGGAATGAACTCAAGAGATATTAAAACCTGATGCTACAAAGAAACGTTCTGGTTTATATTAAACAATCTGATTGTTGAGTTGGTTGTCTTCTTTATTTCTCAGTGGTAAGAGCTGGGAGAAGCTGGTGTGAATTCCAGTTGTTTCGTGTTCAAGAAAGAGTAATTTAGAGCAGAATCTTACAGAAGCTGAATGGGTTTCATGAAGCTTTTAAGAGCCCGGCCTGAGTTTGAAAGGAGAATCTACAAAACTAAGAAAGTTTATAAAAAAGGGGGAATTAAGCTGGAAAAAAATATTGTTACATATATAAAAACCATATACATATATATACACAAAATAGGAATGGATATAAATTGGAGATGAATAAATGTACATTAATTAGTGGAAGAATGATCAAAGGAAAGAGTCTTTGCATTGTTATCTTCTAGATAAAGAGTCTTTAGTCAATTTTGCTACACTGGGGAAAGAGAAATAAATTGTTTCAAGGTGGAACCTCTGAAGTTAGGGAAGGGAAGGCCAAAAATGCCACAAAGGACTCGGCTAAGGAAGAATGGTTTCCATGGGAAAATAAATATTTATGAAAAATAACTGGGGCGTCAAAATCACAGAAAAGACCCTGGTGGTAAGAAGAGGAAGGAGAAAGATACTAAACTTCGAGGGAGAGAAGGTGAGAGGTTCAGGTTTCGCTTTCAGACATGCTTTCTTCAGAAGATAACAGATACCAACAGAGAAAAGAAGATGTCACATCTCTTTTGGAGGATGCCGCAAGAGAAAGGAGAAGGATTTGGGTCATCGAGGCCCCTGCTATAGATAAAGGTGTGAAAAGGAGGCATCTAGGGCATCCCATCCCCTCCCGGGCAGCATGTGGGTGTGGGAAGCGGCGAGCGGCGGCGGCCGCGGGGCGCTCGGGCCGAGGCAGGCGCTG
This sequence comes from Mohoua ochrocephala, assembly GCA_013398855.1. Classification (NCBI taxonomy): domain Eukaryota; kingdom Metazoa; phylum Chordata; class Aves; order Passeriformes; family Acanthizidae; genus Mohoua; species Mohoua ochrocephala. The sequence goes on along the minus strand of VZTA01018776.1, from coordinate 64,409 downwards.
GGCTGCGGCTGCAATCGGTGCGTTGCCCCTTTAATTGTGTCCCCAGCCCTCGGGCGTCTCTGTCCAACGCCCACGTCAGCAAATACCTTTTGTTTCTCTCCCGTTCGGGCTTGCAGGGCTCGGGGCTGCGGGAGCAGCGGCGCGTCGCCTCCAGGCACGGCGAGCCCCGAGGCGGGGCCGGGGACCC
>VZTA01018776.1:29643-42279 GCA_013398855.1 Mohoua ochrocephala | reverse complement strand
CGGGGAGAGCGGCCCGGGCCGGGACCCTCTGCCCGCCCCCTGCGCACCGAGGAGGGGGTTTGTGAGGCCCCGGGGGGCCGGGAGGGCCGGGCCGTGCCCTGCGAGGGGAGCGGGCAGACAAAGAGGTGTCACCGGCCGCTGCCGCGCGCCCTGAGGGTGCCCCGGTTCTGCGGGGGTGCCTCTGTTTCCTGGGTGAGCTCCCGTTCCGCGGGGGTTCTCAACCCCTTCCCGTGGGCGAGCCCCGGTTCCTTTGGGGTGCCCCCGTTCCGTAGAGGTGCCCCCGGTTCCGAGGGGATGAGCCCTCGTTCCATGGGGGTGTCCCCGTTCCGCGGGTGAGCTCCCCGGGTCCGCTCGTCTCCTCCTCTGCACCGGAGGCTGGTGGCAGATGGGCTGAGAAGGTGTTGGAGAGTGACAAGGCAGCAGAAGGAGCCTTGGCAAACTGGATTTTGGGAATAAGTAGTTCAAGATTGCACCCAGACCGGTCTGTTTAACAGCAGTTGCTGGATCTCCTGCATTTCAACATCGTTGCAAGTCTGGGTTTTGCCTCCCTGTGCACTAAGTCTCAGAATTTTATTGTACTGCTCTAACAACATCATCATCATCAAATCGTCCCAGAATGGATTGAGCTGGAAGGGACATCAAAGCTCATCCCATTCCACCCCCAGCCATGGGCAGGGACACCTTCCACTCTCAGGTTGCTCCAAACCCTGTCCAACCTACCCTGAGACACTTCCAGGGATGAAATTTGACATAGTTTATGTTAATTCCCAACTATATATGCAGAAAAAAAAAAGGATTAACATGTGCAACAGGGGATTTTTAACCGTTTAGTAACTACTCCAGCAGAGCATCCAGCAGCAAACCAAGGTGTGATGGATGTACTTGACTCTAATCCGTTGCCTGCTCACAACGCTGTGTGTCTGTAAATACTTCTGTAAATAATTCATTGTATGTATTTTTTTTTTAAAACCCACTTCAGCAGCCTTTGATGACGCGGTGGAAGAGCGTGTGATCAATGAGGAATATAAAATATGGAAAAAGAACACCCCCTTCCTGTATGATTTGGTGATGACCCATGCCCTGGAATGGCCCAGCTTGACTGCTCAGTGGCTTCCTGATGTCACAAGGTAAAGGGATCCTTCTGCTCTCTTGTTAAAGCAGAATAAACAGCAAATCCAGGATTGTGCTGAGAGATTTCGATTGAGATCACAGAATCCCAAAGTGATTTGGGTGGGAAGGGACCTTAAAGCTCATCCAGTGCCACCCTTGCCATGGGCAGGGACACTTTCCACTCTCCCAGGTTACTCCAAGCCCCATCCAACCTGGCCTTGAACACTTCCAGGGATGGAGCAACCACAGCTTCTCCTGTGCCAAAGCCTCACCATCCTCACAGGGGAAGAAATTTTGTGATCCCTGCTTTGTTTTCTCTTCCCCTGCAGACCTGAAGGCAAAGATTTCAGCATCCACAGGTTGGTGCTGGGCACCCACACCTCAGATGAGCAGAACCACCTGGTGATCGCCAGCGTGCAGCTGCCCAACGACGATGCACAGTTTGATGCTTCCCACTATGACAGTGAGAAAGGAGGTAAGGGCCCAAAAAAAGGGGGATTTTAACCATTTTTTTCCTTTCCCTTCTTGACAGAAAAATTGTCTTTTCCTCAAGTTCAGGCAGCAAAGTTCAGATTTTATTTCTAAACAGATTAATTTCTAAGTGGTGCTTCCTTAATGGACAAATACTCTTGTTTCTTGCATGTGTTAATAACCTGATGATGGAAACAGAAGGTGGCAGGTTAATTGCAAAAATATTTATGTGGGAAAACCTCTCCCTTTCCAGTTTCTCAGGAATTGACATTGAATCCCATGCAGTTCTTTTAATTGGTATTTTTATTACCACTTTTGCGTTGCATAAAGTCGTGCAAAAAAATTTTTACACGAACTCATGTAAAAGAATATTTTTATTTCAGAGTGTAACATTTCAAACATTCTTCATTTGTCTGACTTCTGCTGCCTGATTGTTGTCCCAGCCCCACTGGGGTGAAATTGTGTTTTATTCAATGAATCAGACTTGAATTTGATGCTTTTATAACCTTTGTGGCTGTCCCAAGTGAGACATTTCTCCTGTTTGCTTGGCTGAATCAGTCTTTCCACCTGGTGAAAGTCCTTAATGATCCAATGTTTGCTCTTCTTTTTACAGGAGGTCTGGATTGTGCAATGAGTATTTTGATCTTTGGGCTTCTTAAAGTTATTTATGAATGTGGGGTTGTCTAATAAATACTTGTTTCTATTCTATTTTAGTATTTCTCAGAAATATATACTCCATTTTTAAAATAATCCAAACCCCATTCTTTTTGCCAAAATTGTGCAGTTTTATGAATTATTAAGTGATTTTATATATAAAGATCAGGGAGCTTTAACAGGTTGTATCACAGTCCTAAAACTGCAATTTGTTTTTACCACAACTTTGTCTGTTCTCAGAGCTTGGTAGCAAACCTTGAATCAACTCTTTGTGCCTTGTTCTCAAACTGGCTTATCATTCACAACTCCTGCATTCTTATTCCTAGAGTTTGGAGGCTTTGGCTCAGTAAGTGGAAAAATTGAAATTGAAATCAAGATAAACCACGAGGGAGAAGTGAACAGAGCCCGTTACATGCCCCAGAACCCCTGCATCATCGCCACCAAGACTCCCTCCAGTGATGTCCTGGTCTTTGATTACACCAAACACCCCTCCAAACCAGGTCTGTGCTTCAGAGAGCAGCCACTCATTCCCTAAGGGTGAAAAAGAGGTTTAAAAATTGTCTGGATTACCCATTATTTGGGATTTTGGGGCTGAGTGGGTGTTTGTATAAGAGGTTATTTTGTATGAAGTTTAGACGGATGTATCCAAATGTATCCGTGGAAAAGGAAACCTTTCCCTGCTGTTCCAGTGCTTGTTTTGTCACCTTCCAGGGAGGTGTTTGAGGTGGTGGAAGGTGGGGTTTTTTTTGATTTGGAGTTGAGCTGTTCCCCTGATATCCTGTAAAAATATTAACCTATGAACTCATCAAGATCAAATAGATTAACTCCTTTTGCCACTCGTGAGGAGGATCAGAAGTGCCTTCCTCACTTCACAAGGACAGTTGGGAGAAGATGAGAGAAAGAGAAACATCCCACTTTATATTTGTGGGTGTTCAGGAGGAGTTTTTTGAGCAGTGACAGCTGAGCTGCTGTTCCTCCATACAGGACCAGGGAACTCAGGCCAAAGCATGGAGGGGGCTAAAAGTAAACTTAATGCCAGCTATTTCAGGATGTGCTGGGAATGATTCCAGCCACTGGAATCCTTACCCTGCCTCATTCCAGATCCTTCTGGAGAGTGCAACCCGGACCTGCGCCTCCGTGGGCACCAGAAGGAGGGTTATGGGCTCTCCTGGAACCCAAACCTCAGTGGGCATTTGCTGAGTGCTTCTGATGATCATGTGAGTACTTGGAGCACAGCTGGGGTAAACCTAAACTCAGTGTGCCTTGGGAAGGGCAAAAACATCCTGGGCTTGAGGGGGAGGAGGGAAAGAGAGTGGTTAAAGGTGTCATTTTTTCACATTTTTGTTGTTTTAAAGACCATTTGCTTGTGGGATATCAGTGCTGTTCCCAAAGAAGGCAAAGTGGTGGATGCCAAGACCATCTTCACGGGACACACAGCAGTGGTGGAAGATGTATCCTGGCACCTGCTCCATGAATCCCTTTTTGGATCTGTTGCTGATGATCAGAAGCTCATGATGTAAGTGGGGGGAATCCCTTCACAAACCATTCTGCCCCTCGAGCTTTCTCATCTCCATAATCCCTCGGTGAAATGGGATATAAAGCTTTGCTTTAATTCCATGTTTTCTCTTCCCAGCTGGGACACCCGGTCAAACAACACCTCCAAACCCAGTCATTCCGTGGATGCTCACACAGCTGAAGTGAACTGCCTCTCCTTCAATCCCTACAGCGAGTTTATCCTGGCCACAGGATCAGCTGATAAGGTGCTTCTGCCTTGATCTCGGAACATCCTTGCTCAGTTTCTGGGGTGGAGGGTTGGTTACTTCAACAAAATATTTTAATTTATTTTTTTTCCCTAGACTGTTGCTCTATGGGACTTGAGGAACCTAAAGCTGAAGCTGCACTCCTTTGAATCACATAAAGATGAAATATTTCAGGTATTAAAACAATCTTTATCTTTTATCCTCACAGACTTAGTTCTACTCAGCAATCTGGGAAGGAAAACCAGTGTTTTCCACAATGGTTTTGCACTTGAAAACTCAGGTTTTATTCTCTCACCTTCTTATGCTTTTCTGGGTGTTGTTGTGGAGCTGCAGAGCTCCAGTACAGAAAGAGTGTCCACAGAGGGACCAGGGAAATGCTCTGGAGCTTTAACCACAGCAGAAGGATGAAATGGAAGCAGTGCAGAGTCCATTAAATTATTCATGGCAGCAGATTGAAGCAGGAGGCCCAGGGAAATGGCTGCAGCGTTTCCACCTCCTCAGCCTGGTCCTGCAGGAAGGTTTAGCACCCTCTGACAAAAGAGAATTGCTGATTTTGCTCCTGTCAATAGAGAATGTTCACATCATAGGCAGCACCTGCTTAGCAGATTAAATATTTCCATCTCCAACTCGTGCCTTAATCAGAGGAAAAATATGTAGAGGGTTTTTTTTTTTTTTGGTGGAGGGATTATCAGTTCAGACTGTGTTATGTCTAAATAAAATTACAGAATCCTGAAATGCCATGTTAGTGTGCAGGATTCTGTGTTCTTTCCTAATCCTGTGATCCTATTAAGTGGTGTGTTCTGGAGAGCTTTATCTCCAGCAGAAGCAGTAAATGTGAGCTTTTTGGGCAGTTAAGCTTAATTACAGTGATTTCTTTTCATGTGAGAGTTTTTGCCTACTGCTGAAGGAATCCGTGGGTTCTATTTGTGCAATCCTTATTAAGATAAGGAGCAGCCAATACCCTTGGGAGCTGTTTGCACTTGGAAACACGTGGGCTTTGGTAGAGGAAAAGTTCCAGGTGGCACCTTTTTGGTGAAATGTCCTTTGTTGTTTTTTTTTTTGGTGTGAATATTCACAAACTGCTTCCCGTGATAAATGTTATTTGTTGCTATCAGTTTGGATTCTTGGAGAGCTTTCGGGGTACAAGGTGTGAGGTGTTGGGAATGTGCTGTTCCAGCTTCTCTAAACTCACTTTTAAATTCATCCCTCTCTGCAGGTTCAGTGGTCTCCCCATAATGAAACCATCCTGGCCTCCAGTGGCACGGACCGCAGGCTAAATGTTTGGGACTTGAGGTAAACCCCAAATTCCTCAGGTTTTCCCCACAAAATATCATTGATTAATTGCATCACACCTCCAAAAAAAAAACCCCAAACAAAACAAACCAACCCCCACCTTTTCTTTTTTTTCCTCCCTTTTTTTTTTGCAGTAAAATTGGAGAGGAGCAATCCCCTGAAGATGCTGAGGACGGTCCCCCAGAGCTCTTGGTGAGTCTCTTAATTCTCATTAATTATTTTAACCTATTACTCACCCTGCAATGTGAATTTTCAAACCATTCCCCTTTGTGTTTCCCCAATCCCAGTTTATCCACGGGGGTCATACTGCAAAGATCTCGGATTTCTCCTGGAATCCCAATGAGCCCTGGGTCATTTGTTCTGTATCAGAAGACAATATCATGCAAGTCTGGCAAATGGTGAGTTGTTTGGGAAGGTGCAGGAAGTGGCAGGTGGGAGATGGTGTTGAAATTCCTGGATTTCAGCATTCCTGCTTTTATTTACAGCCCTCAGAATTACCCTGTTTGTAGCACTGCTGAAATCTCAACGGGGCAGTGAAATCCCTTTTAGCTTTGGCCAGAACAATGGTTTCCAAATACTCAGGAGATGTTTTGTGTTCAAAAAAAAAAAGAAAAAAAAAAAGGAATTGCTGGTGCAGAAGGAAATTTTTCCCTTCTGTGTTTGAATGAGAGCAGTGTGTGAGAACCAAGGATGAAACTGAGGTTTCTGTGGTTATTGTCTTAAAGAATATTTGAGATTTTATTCTCCAAAGATGAAAAGGGTGCTGGTGAACAGGAACAATTTGCTGGCCCCTACATCCCCAGCTGTTGAAGGTTTTGGAAAACAATTTTGACCTTCGACAAGACCGTTTTCCTATTTTTTTTTTTCTTGTTTACCTCTAAATTTTGTTCTTGGCAGCTTTTTGTGTAGTTCTTTTAGAAAGTGCTGCTGAGTAGAGGATCTACAAAATTAAATACTTGAAACACTTTTGTAAGCCTTGCAGTGGACTCTCCTTTAGTGGACACTCAGGAAGTGTTTTAGGACCTGGCTTTTATGGATAAGGTTGTTTGTGTTGCTGCTTTGATGTTAATGGGATCAGGGATGTGTGATCCAGCAAATAAAAAATTACCAGAACTTTCTGAGGTGTTTTGAGGTGTTCTGAGGTGCAATCCTGCCCAAAAGGGTGGGAATTGCTCCCTCAGCCCCTCCCATCCCTGTCTTGCAGGCAGAGAACATCTACAACGATGAAGATCCCGAAGGAAGCGTGGATCCAGAAGGTCAAGGATCCTAGATGGCAACTCCTCCCTGTTTTTAGTCTTTCTCCTCCTCTTCCCTCTCCACCCTGGTATTGACTTAACACTGGTTTTGAGACACACGTAGACTTTGTGTTCAGCCATCCTCCCGTAGATCCCATCACAGGCTTTTCCACCCACACACTGAGAACCCACCACCCTCTCCCAAAAAAAATAAAGGGCTCAGTCCCCTCAGCCAGGTCTCTGCTGTGGCTCCTTGGCCAGAATTCCTACAGCAACCTCCTTTCTTGGTCTGGCCTGGCCAATTTTAACTGCCTTCATCACAGAGCAAGCTTGGGATTGGTTTTTTTTTCTCTCTCTCTTTTGCTCGCTCCAGCCACAAGCTTTTGCCTAATTTAAACAAAAGTTAAATTGGCAGAGCTGCCCGAGTGGGCTTGAGCCAACAGAGATGATCCAAGTGTTAATCCCCTGACAGCTCAGAAATGGTGTGGAAGGCCTTGTCCTCTCCTCGGTACAACTCAGAAGCCTTGGAATTCCTTTAGTTATCTGTACCTTGTGGCTTTTTCTGCCTTTGCAGATACAAGACTTGCAAGTTCTGACTTGAACTGAAATTTCTGTTATTTTTTTTTTTGGTCTCTCCTGGCAATTCTGGGTTTTTTTCTTCCTTCCTTCTTTCCTTTCCCTTTCCTCCCTCCTGCTGGGCGCCAGCGGTTTGGATTCATTAGCTATTCCTGCAGAGCCTCCTTCACCCTCCCATGTTTTTTGCTCTATTGTGTGTTTCTTGAGCTGTGTTTTCACATCATGTTTCTTTCCTTTCTGTGAAATGGTTTTTTTTTTAAAAAAAAAACTTGGGGGAGCCCTCAAGTTATAAAAGGTGTTTGTTTGTACCAACGGATGACCCCGGTGCCCTTCAACAGCCTCGGCAGCTGGTGGAAAACAAATGAAACGTGGATGAAACTACTTTTTTTAGGAGTTAGTCCTTGACCACAAGGTCCTGCACGTCTTCCACTCGGGTGTCCAGTGCCACCAGCAGCCTGTTACTCTCCATCTCCTCATGACTAATTTGCGTGTAAGTCCTTCAGTTGGAATAAAGTTTTTTCTACGGAAACGTTGCGAAGTTTGGGGGAGTTTTGTGCTGTTTCTGCATTTACTGCTCTGCTGAGGGTGTTTTGGGAGCCTTCCTATGTGTGTCCGTGAGGCTGGAAGCTGGTAGAGATATTTTTTTTTAATTTTTAATGTGGATATTTCTCCCCCTCTCATTTCTGCTGCTTTGTGAAATTAATTTAATGAGGCACTCGAACCCCCAAGCAGCCACCAAAGCCCTGAACTGTTCTTCCCTCAGGCCCTGCTGCTGTCTTCATTTTAACTCTGCCTTTAGCCCTTTCCACAACTGTTTTTTGTTATCCTGCAGCGTGAATTTGACACAAACACCTTGGCCTGACACACAAACTTGGGATTTTGAGATGCAGCTCTGAGAATGAAAAGGCTCCTTAAACTCTGACCTTTTATTTTCAGTGTGAGACTCGATATAAAGTGGAAACCTCTTCCCCACCACCTCGTTTCTGTGGAGCACTTCCCAGTACAGCAGAGACCCTTGAAATACAAAAGAAAATCCTCTTCAAAGGAGAAAGCTTCTCTTGCATGTAAACTTTAAAAGTCAAACCCCCCCTCACCCCCAACACCAGCTTCCAGAACTTTCTGTGCAGGCTTTAAAACAATCTGGAACAAGACAAGAGAACGTTTTCTCAAACACAGCAAAACATCCCTCAGTTATTCCTCAGCCTTTGTTCAGTGCAAAGATGGTTTGCTCTGCTCCTCTGGGGAAAAGCAGTTTTGCTACATGAGCAACAGCAGCACCTGGAGAAACAGCCAGGGCAAGGATTGTCCAATATTCCCAGCTCCAGGCAGCTGCTGCACATCAGGCAGGATAAAGCAGCAGGAGGAGACATCCCTTATAGATCCTCTGTCCTTTTTTTTGCTACAAAGAGGAAAATTCCGTGGTTCTAAGAGTCCTGCTCTGCTTTTTCCTCCGATTTGCAGAGGTGGCCGTAGATTTCTAAGCAGCTCCTGTAAGGGTAAGAAAGGAAATTTAGGCTGTGGAATATTTACGTGAAGGCTTTGGCTGGAGAAAAAAAGGAAAGGGAGATGTGCTATTTCTGGGGAAAAGTTCTTTCTTTTCACAGTGTGGAAGGAAAAGGAGTTGGGAAACACTTCAAGAGGCTCAGTCCGTGGTCTTGAGAGTGTGTGGGCCCAGCCCAGCCCTTCCAGAGCCCTTGGCAAACAGGGTCTAACAGAAGGGAATGTCATTTTTGGGGGGAGCTGCTGGAAAAGGCAGCTCAGAGCTGCACTTAACTCTGAGGGCCCCGGAGCAAATGTGAAAGCTCATTTAAAGGTGTCACCTTCAGGGATGGCAATCTCCAGATTCCAGGAGTTCAGAGACTCCACTGCTGCACTTGGAATTAATGTTGGTGTGTGATTTAGGAGAACCCCGGGCAGCAAGGTCAGGTGGGGTGGTTTTGGGGTCTGGGCTGAATCCTAAATGCAGTTTGTCCCCTTGGGAGTGGCTGGTGACAGCACAGGCTGAGAGAGCTCTTGGATAAAAAAGCTTTGGAGTGGGGAATATCCTCCTTTGGGATGGGGAATATCCTCCTGTGGGGTAGGGGAATATCCTTTGGGGTAGGGAATATCCTCCTTTGGGGTGAGGAATATCCTCCTGTGGGGTGGGGAATATCCTCCTGTGGGGTGGAGAATATCCTTCTTTGGGGTAGGGAATATTCTCCTTTGGGGTGAGGAATATCCTCCTTTGGGGTAGGGAATATCTTCCTTTGGGGTGAGGAATATCCTCCTGTGGGGTGGGGAATATCCTCCTGTGGGGTGGAGAATATCCTTCTTTGGGGTAGGGAATATTCTCCTTTGGGGTGAGGAATATCCTCCTTTGGGGTAGGGAATATCTTCCTTTGGGGTGAGGAATATCCTCCTGTGGGGTGGGGAATATCCTCCTGTGGGGTGGAGAATATCCTTCTTTGGGGTAGGGAATATTCTCCTTTGGGGTGAGGAATATCCTCCTTTGGGGTAGGGAATATCTTCCTTTGGGGTGAGGAATATCCTCCTGTGGGGTGGGGAATATCCTCCTGTGGGGTGGAGAATATCCTTCTTTGGGGTAGGGAATATTCTCCTTTGGGGTGAGGAATATCCTCCTTTGGGGTAGGGAATATCTTCCTTTGGGGTGAGGAATATCCTCCTGTGGGGTGGGGAATATCCTCCTTTGGGGTGAGGAATATCCTCCTTTGGGGTGGGGAATATCCTCCTTTGGGGTGGGGAATATCCTCCTGTGGGGTGGGGAATATCCTTCTTTGGGGTGTGGAATATCCTCCTGTGGGGTAGGGAATATCCTCCTTTGGGGTGAAGAATATCCTCCTGTGGGGTAGGGGAATATCCTCCTGTGGGGTAGGGGATATCCTCCTCTGGGGTAGGGAATATCCTCCTGTGGTGTGTTTGTGAGGGGGTTTTGAGTGGAGAAGAGGAAAAAGGAATCCTAAAGGAGCAGTGAGGCTGCAGAAAATGGTTAAGAGCTCTCCAGCTGAGGCTGGAATAACAGAACAGCTCCAAGCTGGGTGAGTAAAACAATCCACAAACTCGTGGACATTTTCTGGAGCTTTGGGAATTCACATGCAAGGAAGAGCTGAGTGAAACCAGGAGAGGACAGTTCCAGCATCCACAGCACGGCTTCCCAAAGCTACACCTCAGCTCCTTGCCACATCTTCCTAAGGAAACCACCACTTAAGTTGCCCCACCTGCTCCTCAGGAAGCCACTCCACTCCTCTGCAGGAGTTTCCAGCAACTCCCTCTTTGCTGTTGGGCAAAGGGGCTGGAATTCCTGCCCTGCTGCCCCACTGGGGACCAGGAGGAAAAGCCCGTGCTGTCCCACAGCTGTGTGACCCCACCCTGGACTCTCCCCCACCCTGGACTCTTCCCCACCCCTCCCTTCCCTCCTTCCAGCCCCTCTGGCCCCGCAGGGATGGGACCCAAACGCACTTGTAGATGGAGAGCTCCCGGTGGAGGCTGGTCCTCAGCTCCTCCAGCTCCTGGTTCTTGCGCTGCTGGAGCTGGACCCCGTTCTTGAGCTCCTTCAGCCTGTCCTCCAGCTCCTCCACCTGCTCCTGGAGGGAGAAAATGGAGTGGATGATCTGAGGGAGGAAGGTGTTTGTGCTCCACTGCTTCCCTCGCTCTCCTCGGGGATCCCCCTGTTGGGTGGTGCTGCTCTGGACAAGCTATTTCTGGGGAAAAGTTCTTTCTTTTCACAGTGTGGAAGGAAAAGGAGTTGGGAAACACTTCAAGAGGCTCAGTCCGTGGTCTTGAGAGTGTGTGGGCCCAGCCCAGCCCTTCCAGAGCCCTTGGCAAACAGGGTCTAACAGAAGGGAACAGCTGGGCTGCCCCTGCCCAAGCACCCTCTTTAAAAACCTCTGCCAAAAAAAGCTTTGTTTTAATACAAAGGTGGGAATTTGGGCTGAGCCGGGCTGGGTTTTGTCCTTAGGCTTCTCCTGGCTGCTCGGTTTTGTCCCCTAAACTACTTAGTGTGTGTTTTGAGAAGCTGCCAGAGCCCTATAAACCCGTGAGTCAGAAGAAGATAAATCAGGAATTTGGGAAAAGGAAAATGCGGAGGCACGCCAGGGGTCCGAGGGACCCTGAAAATCCAGGACAAGCCATGGCACGGGTGCTGGTGGTGCTGGTCCCCATCCCAGCAGGGGATGGAAGGGGAATGGCAGCTTCCAGAAACTGCTGGGAGGAGGCAGCGATTGCGAGCCGAGAACAGAGAGTGTTGAAAGGGGGGAGATTAATTGTGGAGCCTCTTTGCCAAATGTGCTCTTGGAGATATTGAATTGCCTCGTCCCTCAGGCTGAGGGGATGCCTGGCCCAGCCAGAAATAACCCTCCCCGGGGGCAGCCTGGCCTTGGAGCTGTGGGGATGGAGTGAGACCCTTCCTGGCAGTAGGAGTGGTAGAATCTGCCCCAGCAGGAGGGGGGTTCTGAAAGAAAAGCCACCTTTATTTAAAACTGGCTTTTCCAAGCGTCTCGGCTCAGTGCTGTGCTCGGAGGAGCTGCGGGAAATGTGCGGTGCCTGTGCTCAGCAGCACTGCTGAGCTTTGGGAAGGAAATCCTCGTCCCTGGAGCCATTTCTGAGGGGCAGGCCAAAACCAAGTGAGAATCTATTCAGGAGAAACCTCTTTTCCAAGCTGGGTGAAGCCCCAAGCTTTCCCTGGTTTTGCCTTCTGCCCAGGGGCTGCTGTTTCACCTGGCCCATGCCAGGATGGGGGACAATTTTGATTCCAACCAGCAGGAGATATTCCACATCCTCCCTATCCTCATCCACCCCACTCCTTCCCGGGGCCCTACAAGCAAATCCTGCAGCATCCACATTTCCCTGGACGCAAAGCACGACCCCCACTCTCTACAGAGGGTGCAGCGGTGCCCTTTGGGGCACGTACCCGGTACTGCCCGACCTCCTCATCCCTCTTCTGCTTGACCAGGACGATCTGCTCCTCCAGGCTGCGGTTCTGCAGCCTCAACCGGCTGACCTCGCCCTGCAAGGGCCTCAGGGCTTCCTTCATGCCCTGGATCTCGCCCTGCATCTCCTGCAGCGCCTTGGCCCCGGCCTCGCGCCGCTCCAGCAGCCGCAGCAGCTGGGGCTCGTAGTGCTCCTCCAGCCCCCGCCGGCTCTCGGCCACGAAGCTCTCGAACTCCACGGAAAGCCGGCGGCTCTCCTGGAGGTACAGGTTGTCCTGGCGGCACGGCGGAGCCTCCAGGCGCTGCCTCAGGACTTCCTTCTCCTTCTCGCAGGTCTCCTTCAGCTGGGACAGCTCCCCGGAGAGCTGGCCGGCCTGGCTCTCCAGCTCGCCCTGGTAGGCGGCGTGCTGGGAGAGGTCGTGCCGGCGGCTCTCCAGCTGGTACTGGCAGGCCACGCATTCCTTGGTCACCTTGAAGAGCTTCTGCTTGATCTGGCGGATCTCATCCCGCAGGTTGTCCCTCTCCAGCTCCACCTTAGCCAGCAGCCTGCAGGCCGCCTGGATCTCCTCGTGAGCGTGGCGGATCTCCTGCAGCGCCGGCTCCCGCAGCTGG
>VZTA01018776.1:1939-12885 GCA_013398855.1 Mohoua ochrocephala | reverse complement strand
TGCCGGCGCGCCGGGGAGCAGCCGTGGGCTCGCGGCGCTATCAGGACGGGATCAGCTGAATTAGTTACTGATTTGTTTTCCAAGTGGGATCCCAGCGCTGCCAGCGTCGCCTTCTTCCCCGGCCCCCCCGCTCCCACCCCGTGCCTCGGTTTCCCTCGCTGTGCCGCGGGGAGCGGCGGATCTGGGAGTGTCTGCTCCCCCCCGTCCCCTCGCCCTGCTCGTGTCTGTCTGTCCGTCCGTCTGTCCACGCACCGACCGACCGCTCTGATGCTTTATGCTCCGTCTCCATGGATGCCGCTGGAAAGCCGAGGAGGAAGCAGGGGGCGAGACCTTTCCTGCAGGGGATGAGGAGCGGGGAAATGGTCCCACGCCAGCCCGGACCCACCCGCGGAACAATCAGCCCCGTGGGGTGCCTGCTGAGCTCCCTCCGTGGTTCCTCCGTCGGAGCAGGGTGATGCCAGCAGGGAAGGTCTCTCGCAGCGCCATCGCCGCCATCCCGGGGTTGCTGATTCCCCCACCGGTGGCATTAAACTGTCCCCGTGTCCCCAGCCCAGCCTGAGCCTGGCAGGCGCGTGGGCAGGATCGCAGGAACGGGGTTAGCAGGACCCAGGGGTGGTAACGGGGTGGTTTTCTGCGGGATCCTCGGCCCTGCTGTCCCTCCTGCCCTTGGCTGCCGTGTTTCCCTCGGGCTTTAGGGTCAGCAGCCACCCAGGTGTGCGAGCCCAGCTGTCCGCAGGGTAAACACGGTCTGGAGTCAACTCTGCACGGGCTTGGGGAGCACCACCCCCGCCCAGAGGTGGGGTCCGGGATGGGGAGACCCCGCAGGCGCACAGGGAGAGGGTGCTGAAGTGTCCCGGCCGACACCATCCACTCGGTGCCTGGGGAAACTGAGGCAGGAGGGTCACGCACCGCCCACGGCCGGGCAGGGACAGCATCTCCTTCACTGCAGGCTCCCCACCATCCGCCTCTCCTCACCGGGTGGCCGCAGGCTCCTCCGTGCCACACTCGTCCTCATGTCGCGGTCTCCACGCGGGGAGGGCTCGGTGCCGTCGGACGGGCTGGGTTGTAGCTGCATCCCTGGCGCATCCTCCCCCTTTCCGCGTGGCATTCCTGTCAGATCTCCGTCTCCTCTCCATCCCTGCCAGCCTCGGGTGTCCCTTGTCGATCCCCGAACCAGGACAGTGCCACCCTTCCCCAGGGCCGGCTGGGAGAAGCCCCGCTCCATTTCGGATGCCCTGGAATGGGCGGGATGTGGGACTGGTACAGCCGGGGCAGATCCCGGGAGGCGAGGGCTGCCGCTGGGGCCGAAGGCCGTGGGGTGGAAGGTGCTGAGAAAACATGGGGCGAGTTGTGTTTGTTCTCTGCGACGGCTCCATGGCAACGGCGCGGCGGCCACAAAGCCAAAGAATTTGCATTGTGTCGCTTCAGCATTTCGGAGGGCGCAGCCGGGATCACCGGCTGGGGGCAGGGTGTGCCGGCACCCTCCGGACGGGCCCCCGCCGGCGCTCCCGTCTCCCCCTGCAAGACCCTGGGTGCCTCTGGGTTACGGGCTGGGGAATCATTGCATATGGCGGGCGGCTGGACCAGCGTCCCCCAGTTCTCTTTGGTGGCTGGAAGGTTGAGTTTGGCCCCGCCGTGCCCGCTGTTGGTGCATCAGGCCCGGGCAGGCATTGGCGGATGCTTTGTGCTTGTGCCGTGTGTGCGGCGGTGTGGGCAGCACCCTTCGGATGCTGAGGGGACAGAGCAGGGGTCCCCGGGGACAGAGCAGGGGTCCCCAGGGACAGAGCAGGGGTCCCCAGGGACAGGGTGGGCGGGCAGGAGCACGGCCGAGAGCTCCGGGGTGGCTCTGTCGGTGCTCCCTGCCTGGGGCTGCCCACTGTGCCCCACCAGTGCCGAACCCACGCACCCCGTTCCCATTTCCCCGTGCCACAGCGGGGCCTGGCTTGCTCCGGGGGGGCATCCCCAGCCTCTCGTCCCCGGGCTCGTTCATGCTGGGGAAGGTCCTTGAGCCCCAGGGAGTCCGCAGGCTCTTATCGCCTCCTTATCGGGACTCCCCGCCGGGCCCTGCTGAGTCAGGGCGCAGGAACGTGGCTGCTGGCCAGGCTGCGCCCCGCGGAGTCAGCGGGGATGCGGCTGCGGCCGGCGCGGAGCTCTGGGTGCGGGGTCACCCGGCACCCGCGTCCCCCTCGGTGGCCGCCGGGGCGGATTGCAGGGAAAAAATCATGGAATGGTTTGATTTGGAAGGGACCTTGAGGCTCATCGCGTTCCCTGCCATGGGCAGGGACACCTTCCCCTATCCCAGATTGCTCCAGCCTGGCCTGGAACCCTCCCAGGGATGGGGTATCCAAACACCCCAGGGGTGACCCGTGGCTGTGAATGTCCCCAGCAGCAGCAGCAGCAGCGGTGGAGCCCCTCGGCTCCTGCGGGGCAGCTCCAGGGTGGGCTGAGCGGCTCTGAGCTCTTTCTCCTTCGCAGCCTCTCTCCGTGCCAGACCCACGCTGGGCCGGCTCCGCAAACACCCGAGGGGGTGCGGATGAGGGCAGGGGCTGATCCCGGCGGGGGACACGCCGAGATTTACACAGGCTCTTTCTCCAGGCACCGCCAGGCCGGCGCACCAGCCAGCATCCTGCTGCGTCCGGGACATCCGAGCCCTTCCCGGTGCCCCCTCCTGCTCCCGGAGCAGGGGAGGAGGCGATCCGCGGGTGTCGTGGGCAGGCAGCTGCGGCAGCTCTGGGCTCTGACATGCCGTGCCGTGCCCGCTTGGCACGCTCCCGTCACCGAGAGGCAGGGATGGGACCTGCCCTGTGCCTCTGGGTTATCCCCCACCCCATCTTGGTGGCAGCTTCTCTCTCCCCGATGCCACATCGCCGTGTCCATCTCGATGGGGGAGGATCGGCACCTCCGCAGCGCTTCCTTGGAAAAGCCCCGCGGGCGGGAGCGGGGTTTGGGTGCCGCTCGCAAGGAACGGGGGATCCGTGCACGGAAAAACCTGCAACGTCTTGTCCTTAATCCGTCTGCTGGGTTTGCTCCCGCGCGGAGCCAAGTGCCTGCTGCGACAGGCAACGCCTGTGCCGTGGCAAAGAGCACCTGGGTGCCCTGCAAACAACGCCGGGCGTGACGGCACGGGCCGGGGGACAGCCAGCCCGGGGCACCGCGGGAGCTGGGGGACACCCCTGGCATCAGGGAGTGGCAGAGCTGTGGACTGTGGAAGGAGGGAAGTGGCGGTGGCCCACCCCGTGTCATACGTGCCACCAGTGTCACCCTCCGCGGCCCCGCGTCTCTTTCCAGGCTCTGCCCGCGGCCCTCTCCCGCCCCGCGCTCCCCATCTGGGATGTTGCCGCCCGGATCCGGCTCCTGGCTGGGGAAGGCTGTTATTTACCTTCAAACCTGTTCGGTGGCTTCTCCCGGGAGGGGACGAGCGCGGGGTGGGGACGTGGTGGGAAGGAGGCTCACGCTGGGCTGTTACAGGGGCTGGGAGTGAAACAGAGCCGGGCATTGGGGTGGTCCTGCCCTGAGAGCCCCTCCGGGCTGCTGCCGGCCCCTCGGCCGGATCTGGGGTAACTCAGGGAGCAGGAGACACTCCGGGTCACCTCAGGGCTGGCTGTGGGGCAAGCAGCGAGGTCAGGGCCCGTTGCACAACCCCGTGCGCTCCTGTCATGACAGCGGCCGTGGCTGGAGGCGGCTGGAGCCACGGCTCTGCTCCAAGCGGGATTTCACCCCGCACCAGCTCCTTCGCCAGGGCCTGTTGGCTCACCGAGGTGATACCAGGCAGCTTTCTCCGCTGTGATTTAGAGGAAGGAAAAAACACGATCCAAGTTTGTTTTCCCAGTTGAAATTAATTTTAGTTCAGCCTCTGCGTGGGATCGCGTTTGAGAGCCGAGCCAGCAGCGTGGATCGGGTGGTGTTTATTTGCTCGGTGGAGATGTTTTCCTGGCTGGAGCAGCGGCCCCCCCAGGTGTGGCCGAGGGCAGGCTGGCAGCAGGGGCTGTGTGGCCAGAGCCACCGTAAATATTATTGTGCTCTTATCCCGCCTGCAGTGATCAGGATCCCGTGGCGTGTCCCAGGGCGTGGATCCTATGCTGAGACAAGGGGTTGGGGAACGGGTTGGTTGTCTTTAGGGAGTTTCCAGGCACCCTAAGCAGTTTTAAGGTTGCAGAGGGACAGGATGCTGGAGCAGAGGGGCTGGATGGGGTCCCTTCCAAGTCAGGATATTCTGTGCTACTGGAGCAGAGTTTGGGGGCTCTCACAGCTCTATCGGGGTCCATCCATGTCCTGACAGCTCCACGGAGCTCTCAGGAATGGGGTTCGTGGTGCACCCCAGTGGTGTTATCCATGCCCGGGGCATCTGCAGGCAGCCGGGAAGCCGAGCAGTCCCCAAGCGTGGATGGTGCTGGGAGCAGCGTGCTGGGAGGGACCCCCAGAGGGGTGGGGGAGCACCAACCCCGTGGGGCAGGGGGGCTTCCCGGCCCGGGAGGAGAGAGGCAAAACCTCCATCCCACAGAGCAGCAGGACACAGGCGGGCTCCCCCGGGGACCTCGCAGCCCCTTCCCGCCCGCCTGGCAGCTCCCCCCTCCTCCCCATTTTTCTCCGGTGAGTCAGTGGCGGTGGAGGGGCGGGCAGGGAGCTGCCGCCTGCTCGCTGCTCCCCTGCTGCCGCCGCAGGACCCGCGCCGTGCGGGGAGCAGGCAAGTCGGGGCAGTGCCGAGCAGGCAGAGATGGATGTTTGCAGCCGAGCCCGGCCAAACCTGCTGCTCGCAGGAGGCACAGGCCTGGCGAGGAGGGGGACAGGAGCTGGGATTTTCTCCCCTGGCTCTCTCCAGGTGAAGAGCAGCAGCGTGGGAGCTGGGCCGGCAATGAGTTCTGTTTGCAGCGTCGGGCTGGGCGGCCCTGGCCATGTTCCTGAGGGGTTTCAGCTCTGCTCTCTCCCTTCCCATTCCCACTCCGGTATCTCCAGCACCGAGGCAGAGCTGAAGGCAGGGTACCTGGGCTCCCTGTCCCTTCCTATCACCGTGCCTTGCTCCAGGGATGCTCTGCTCCCTCCGGACCATCCCCGGCCCTGGCAGCAGCAGATGCCAGCTCCGAGCCGGGGAGACCATCCTTGAGAGGGTGCCCGTCACCGAGAACCCTCGGGCTCCTTGGCTCCTTATCTGGGAGAATCCCGCTGCCACGTGTGGCCAAGGCACGTGTGTCAGCTGAGCCCGGAGGGGACGGGGTGATCCGGGATGCACCGCAAAGAAGGAATGCACGGGGGCCGGGACACCGGCTCCAACCGGGCGTGTTGCTACCGGCAGCGGCTGCAGCTGCAGCGGCTTCCCCGGCCCACCGGGACCCTGCAGGATCAGGGCTCTCTCTCCCTCCCGGATTCCCCCCCTTTTTCCAGCAGGTTTTGCCCCGTGTTGACAGAGCCGGGGTGAGGCCGGCTGGATGAGGATGATGAGGTAGCGAAGGTCACAGGGAGTGGGAGAAGTGGAGGCTGCTCTTTGCACGCTGCCACGAGGCTCCTCCGTGGCCAGGCAGCGTCCTGCCCTGGCTCAGCCCCGGGTTATCCTTTGGGAGACGGCGGCCACCATCGCTGAGCTCCTCCTGCCCCATCACACTCGGGAGAGGGACACGGCCCCGTCAGTGAGGGAGGGATGTTCTCCAGGCCCTCCGTGTGGGCACCGGGCCACAGGCAGGAAGGTGGAGCAGGGCCAGGCCGTCTGCCAGCACCTGGGAATGTCCTCACAGCCCTGGAAGCAGCTTCCACGTGTGCTGCCATCAGCAGACGTGCGGGGCCGAAGCTCAGCTGTGCCTGGGCCCGGCACCAGCAGCACGGGAGGGGCTCTCCCTTTACTCTGGGAGCTCCCGGTGCCATGAAGGGGGGCTCCTGGTGCAGCCCCATCTCCGTGGGCAGAGCTGGAGGGCTGGGCCCTTCCCTGTGGAGCCGGGAGCAGCATCCCTCTCGGCTGCCACCGGCCGTGGCCTTTCCTTGGCTCATGACAGGCTGCCCAGAGCGGAGGGCAGCGCTCAGCGCGGCACGTGGCCGCCGGCTTTGTGCATCCTCAGCCCTTTAATTATGTTCCCTTTTCCACTTGTGCTGTGGAAAGAGCTGGGGAACGTCTGCCCATGGCCACCGGCACCTTCTGGGGGAGCGTGTGGGCAGCGGGGCCCATCCTGCCCGTGCTGGGGTAGGCACAGCCAGGGAGCTGCTGCTGTTTGGGGCTATGGCCATGCCGGAATTCCAGGGGAGAAATCCTCGCTGAGCCGGGAGCTGCCTGGCTGGGGACACAGAGATGTCCTTCACAAGGTCAAACCGTCCCTTGGGCTGCGCAGTCCCTGCCTGGGGCCCGCGGGGACCCTGAGCTGGGTGATGTTGCTCTGTCTGCAGCCCAAGCTGTGTCCTGCTGGAACAAACCCTGGGCACAGCCCTGGGCGAGCTGCAGGGCAGGGGGCAGAGGGTTTGGCACAAGGACACGGGCGCCTGCTGGGTAAACACTGGGTGCTGTTCACCTTTTGGGGGTAAAACACCTGCAAATGGAGCTCCTGGAGGTGCTGAGCACCCACTGCCCTGGGAGAACCTCCACGGTGGGGACAGTGCCCGGCAGTGCCAGGGCAGTGCCACTGTGTGACCGCCCGGCATTTGTGCCCCTGCTTTCACCTGCCCCCGCAGCAGCAGCTGGAGCTGCTGGTTAGACTGGTCCCGGACCTGGTTTTCCCCCGGTGCTGCCAGCCCTTGTGACCGTGACGTAGCCCCGTCCCTAAGGACAAACACCCTTTGCCCCGTCCTGGCTCGTGTTCCCTGCCAGGAATGGGGCTCTCCTGGAACGTCCTGGGGGGCACTGGGCACAGTCTAGGATGGGGAATGTGACACCGCTGCCTCTGCTGTGTCACAGCCCAAGGTGGAAAAACCTCCCAGTTCCTCCCAGTGGAAGCGAGCAACTGGTTTGCAGCCGCTGCTGCACCCAGCAGGGTCCTGGGGGGTGCCGGGGGTGCAGGAAGGAGGAGTTGGGGAAATGCTGGCCCCGAGCTGAAAGAACAGATCCCTGTGGTCTGTGCCGTGCGTGGGAGGAGGCGGGAGGGCCGGGGGGGAGCGAGCGGGAGGCCAGAGGAGGGGCCCCCTCTTTCCTTCTGCCGCGGCCGAGGAGCGCGGGGGGCGCAGCTGGGACTGTCCCCTCCTGCCACCGCGCAGCCGTCCCCGGGTCAGGCTGCTCCCTGCTCACCAGCAGCTGCGCCGGAGCGTCTTCGCCTGGCCGAGCATCCTCCCGCCCGTGCGGATGAGGACGGAGGGAGGGAGGGAGCTGGGGGCCGCCGGCATCCGCCCCGCCGGCACACGCCGGGTGAGAGCCGCTTCGGCACAATAGGCTGAGCCTCCTCGGGGGGCGGCGGAACCCCCCTTTCCCTGGGGACCAGACCCTCTCCTCGGCCACCATGGTGGTTTTCATGGGCAGAAACCTCTCCTCGCTTCTGGCTTTCTTCAAGAAGAAGGGTGAGTGAGCAGCGGGGAGGGAGGCAGGCAGGGAAGGAGCAGAGATTTGTCCTTACACAACCCCTGCCCGCCGGGACCCCCCCGGTCCGGTACGGGGTGCTCGCCCACCCGCAGCGGGCAGGGGGGCTGCCATCCCCGGGGGAGGGCAGGGAAGGTCACCCCAGCCCTGGCCTCGCCCGCCGCGAAGTTACGGGAATAAATCACTGCGCTCCTCTCCCCGCAAGGCAGCTCCGAGCGTGTTTGGGGGGGTGTCAGGCGAGGGGCTGCCGAAATTGGGCGAGAAAAGGGAATTAGGAACATGACGGAGGTGGGGGCTGTGGGTGTTTTGTGTCCCCCGCAGGGGTTTTGCACCAGCACAGGGCACCCGTGTGGCAGCACCCGCCGTGCCGGGCTGGCCGTGCCCCGGTGCCCGCTCGCACCGTGGGTGCTGGCGGAGGCAGAGGCCGGCATGGCGGCAGGGCGGGAGGCTCCATTGTTCCAGGCCTGCTCCTTTGTGTGCTGGAGTCGGAGCACGGCCGCCTCTCCGCCTGGCCGGGCTGGCCCTGAGGGGACGGGGGACACGGGGAACACGGGGGATGAAGGATGGAGCGTGGTGCTGGCGGTGCCGAGCAGCAGGTGCCCGTGGCCCCGGGGTGCCGCCGCCAGCCCCGACGGTTTCCTGCGCTCGCCCTTCCCTTCCTCAGAATTGTTTTTTTTTTCCTGGGCAGGAAGAGTTTGAGGCTTCGCTCAGCGGGCAGGGCTGTGTCACGGTGCTGCAGTGCCCGGGCTGGGTGATGCCAGGGCTGGGTGATGCCAGGGCAGCCCCTGGCCGTGGGGACAGCAGGGTGCTGGTGGTGGCTGTGGGAAGGGCGCTGCGAGGCAGGGAACGAGGGCTCCGTGCTGCCCCGGGCGTGGCAGATGGGGTGTTCAGCATCCAGCGGGGCTCAGAGCAGGGATTTGGGTCCTCTGGGATCTCTGCGGCTGGATGTGCCTCAGTTTCCCTCTTCTGTGCAGTTCCCAGCCCGCCTGGGCATGGAGGGAGTCCCCACTCTTGGGGTGACAAGCAAGGCCCGGGAATGACGCAACGCTCCGAAGGGAAAGCCAATGTGATTCCATCCACATTTAATCCCCCCCTGTGCTGCCCCTTCTCCCTCAATCCCTCACAATTCCCCTCCTCGTTAGCTCCTAACGAAGGCGCTGGGCAAGGAGGGTGCTCCCACATCCCAGCACCGCTCCGGCGGTGGGGAGAAAACCGGTGGAGACATCCCGACTCCGGAATATTGACCGGCCGGGCTGAGCCGCGGGATGGGATTTCTCTCGGTGTTTCCAGCGCCCGGGTGGGAGCCGAGCGGGATAACGTCATCCCGGGGTGGCTGTCACCGCCCAGCCCTTGTCCCCTTCGGGTTGGTGGCCGTGTCCCCCCAGCCCGGCTGACCCCCGCTGTCCCCGCAGGCGCTGGCAAGGGCGAGGGCGAGAAGCGGCTGAGCGTGCAGTACACGGCGGGCGAGGAATGTCCCGACAACGTCTTCTTCCCCAGCACGCGGCCCCCGCACCTGGAGGAGCTGCACAACCAGGCCCAGCAGGGGCTGAAGTCCCTGCAGCACCAGGGTAGGTGTCCCCAGCCCCCGGGGTGGCCTTGGGGACACGGCGGAAGGGCTGTCCCAGCTCCTGGCTGGCCGGGCGGTGTGGGCGGCGCGATGGGGCTGACCGGAGTCCAGCGCTGGTGGCCGGGCTGTGCGGGGGGCACTGCCAGCTCGGCAGCTGCTTCCTCGGCCGGGGGCTGCCCCAGCTCCCCCCGAGGGATTTACCTTCTGTCTTCCCTCCACAGAGAAGCAGAAACAGACCAAAAGTGCCTGGGACCACGGGGACACCAGCAGCCTCCAGGTGAGCCCTGCCCAGGCTCTGCCTCGTGGCGCTCTTGGGGTGCCCTGGGAGGGAGGGGACACAGGGTGGCTCTTCTGTCCTCCCTGGGTGGTGTTTGGGGGCAGTCAGGCAACCAGCCAAGGCGGCAGGACCACATCCAGGGAGGCTGTGGGGCTGGAACTGGCCGTGTGTCCCTCGGTGTTGTCCCTCGGTGTTGTCCCCTTTGCCCCATGACGAGCCGCTCTCCCCATCCTCAGCCTTGGCACGTCCTGCTCTGCCCCGTGGGGCTCTGCCAGGGTCCCCCCTGTGCCCGCATCCCTCTGTCCCCCTGTTCCTGCCCCACTGGAGTCTCCTGGGAGCCCTGAACGAGGAGGGGTGACGTGGTGGCGCGATGGGGGCTGTTGGTCATGTCCAGCCCAGTGTCTGTGCCCCTCCCCGGCTGCTGAGGAGGAGAAACTCCCCCTCTTTTGGCCAAGCTGAGCTTTGGCACAGCCCCGGGCTCTGACCCCGCTGCCAGTGCCTCACCCGCCTGTGTTTGCTCAAGCTGTTGCCTCTCGTTGGCTCTCAGCCCCTTTAACCCCTTGGAAGGGAGGGACTGGAAACCCCAGGGTGGGCAGAGCCACGGGGGGAGCGAGGCGGAGGGGTCAGGTTCACTCTGAAGTGTCTCATCCCGACCTCTGCCCGTGCCAGGGATGGTTTGGAGGGATGGGGTCACTGGAAGTTGTGCCACTGGCTGTGTCCAGGGATGTTTGGGGGTCCTGCCTGTCCCACTCCCTGTCCCACGCCCCTCTCCCAGCCATGGCAGCTCCCCAGCCCTGGGCTCTGGGGCACAGCAGGGCTGGGAACACCCGTGGGGTCATTCTGGCAAGCCCAGCGGTTCCTTCAGGTGCTCCTTGCACGGACCAGACCCCGTCTCTCCTGCTCTGCTCTCCGGGGGGCTGCAGAGCCATGCGGGGTCCCAGGGGCTGCTCCCAGCCCCGCTCCTGGTGGGAGGACTCTGGATGCCGGCGTGGCTGACTCAGCCTTTGGCCCTCGGAAGAGCTTTTGTCTCGGCTGCCGAGTCAGTTCGCGGCGGGGAAGGGGCCTGGCCGGGGCCGGGGCAGCTCCGTCCCCGCAGCCTGGGGTCCGCTGAGCCCACCCTGTCCCCACAGTCCTGCGCATCCTCGGAGGATGACAGCCTGTCCTTCCGGAGCCGGGCGGCCTCCTGTGCCACGGACAGCACCTCTGAGGATGCCCTCTCCATCCGCTCCGAGATGATCCAGCGGAAAGGTACCCGGCTGGGGGGCTGTGGGAGGGGGGGGACGTGAGCTGAGGGGGTGCCAGGGGGGTCGGGGAGTGTGGCAGGGCTCTGCCTTGGCGTGGCCACGAGCCAGTGCAGGGATTTGGGGGCCCTTGGGAGAGATGAGAGCAGCTCTGGCTGAGTCAGAGCGTTGGGGCTGGGCGAGGGGGACGGACAGACAGACAGACAGACGGCGTCTCCTCCCTGCTCACCCTGCTGGTGCCTCTCTGGGTTATTCCAGTGCCTGAGCCCAGCTTATCCCAGAGCATCTCTGGCACTGGGAACTGCTGGGGATACTGGGGACACTGGGGACACTCTGGCCAGGGCCCCCCTCACACCGGCTGGACCCTCTCACACCTCT
>VZTA01018775.1:0-102403 GCA_013398855.1 Mohoua ochrocephala | reverse complement strand
AATTAAAAACTATTATCCATTTCCCTTGATTTTCACTATGGATTTATAAAGAAAATCTCTTGAACCAATAGTTGAATCTCTTTTTTCTAATTAAGTAGATATATGCTCTTAATTCAGTGTGGGACAGGATATCTGTCAGGAGGGAGAGAATGATAGCAGTTATCATTGTCATATCACCCAGTTATACTCTGTGAATCTGTAGCTGTCATGGGTTACCTTGTAACTAGAATCATCTTGAGGCCAAGGTAAATATGTTTGAATCTGCTCTGTACATCAGAATGAGCAAGTAGTTGAGGATGTCAAATAACAATCAAAATACAGCAACTTTCTGGAGGAGTTTTCCAGAGTAGAAAGTTCTGAACTTATAAGATTATATAGCTGCTAGCATATGATTCAAAACAAACAAAGAAAAGAGGATGATTAATGAAAATGTGTATGTATAGTTGTAAAAAGTTGACTTAAAATAGTTTGAGAAGTGGAATTAGGTTGACATAAAACTTTATTTTGGTTAGGGTTAAAAAGCAAGGTGCACTGAACAAAATAAAAATTATAATAACATATTATAAATATTTTCATTACTGTTAACACATCAAGGAGCAATAATGCACTGAAATCAGCTGGGAAATCTCAAACTACCAATTTATGTCTAGCAAGTAATGAAGTTGGTACTCACCTGATGAAGCTGCAGATTTCATAAAAAGGGTTTTTTGGTGAGAGGAAATGTAAACTTACAACAAGCAAAAAAAGCAAGTAAATAATAGGGAGGCTTGATCACAAATAGTGTAAGTCTCACAGCTTAGCACAATTGCTTTTAAAGTCTAATAGACAACAGATTATTTGTTGTTATTTAATCTAAATTAAGACATCACGTCTCAAAGAAAATGGCCAAAGGATTAGTTGTCTTTATTTTCTCCAGATTTACTATAAGAATAAATCTATTTTGTGTGAACTGGTATTTCTTCAACTTCTGATTGAAAACAGATTGAAATTTTTTTGGCAAAACGTCTCTTACACAATACAGACAACATTCCAAAGCACAATACAACCTAAGTTTGAGTGGAGAATGAATGTAGGTGTCTTCCTCTTCGTGCAATATATGAATTTTTGGCACCATCAGCTCAACCAGCAGCAAAACTTAAAAGATCTCCATGTTTCCGTGAGTTTGTCAGCCTCAGACCCATTGCACTTTCTGCATATTTCTGATTCCAAAATACATCATCATTGAAACAACACAGAAATTATACTATGCATATATAGCATATATGTTTATATATAAAAAACTATGACATATATATAACTAATTTTTAAATTATCAGCTATTAATACATGAAATTATGCTTTACTACCAGTTATTAAAAATAGCAATAATTCTTTTAAGTTTTTGTGTCACTTTAAATTTTGCTGCATGAGAAGAACCAAAAAATACAATTTCTTTCCCTCTCCTATAATATTTTATGCTATGCCATTTGGCCTTATGATAAAGAATGTGCTTCTGTTAAAGTTGCTGTGTCACATAGTTGCCATATATAAATCAGTTTGCTCATTTATTTCAGCTTCTTCTGGGTGTCTATCTCACTTCCAGGGCTGAAATCCTTCCCATGAAATAATTTTACAAAATAATTTTTACATTCTGTAAAATACATATGTGGAATACAAAAGAAATAACTTTTCTTTGCTCCATTTTAAATATAGACAACTGAAAAATTGGTACCACTATTTCATAATTACATAATCTTCCATAGTACTGTATTTTTTTCCATAGCTACACGACTTTGCAGTGCAAGCAGAAAACTTTATTGTTTGTACTGTGTGCTTATACAAAGCCAACAGTCATAAGTTTCGCTCTTTTCCATTACAAGAAAATAGCAGCACTGATTAAATGGTAAGTTTTGAAAGTGCAAGGTTAATCCAGTGGAAATCTACTTTAATGAAAAAAGGTTCAGTCTTCACATAACAGCTGCAGATGTAACCCTTGAAGTATGAAATTTAGATGGAAACTCAAAATGTAGAAATATGCTGGAATATGCACAAATCACTATTAAACAAATAGCACTTATGATTTATATATAATTAAGTTCAGCTATTAAAATATTTCTGCTTGTTTCTGTGAAAAGCAATCTAATATTGAAGTACTCAAGACACAGGGTCAAAAAACAATGAAAAATGTGTTATATAGGATGTTTTTTTGTCACCTTAACATTATTATATCTGAAAGTCTAAATTCTAGGATCCTTATCTTTTGTTTATCAAGCTTCTTAAACAAAATATGTTGATTTAAAGGATTTTTTTTTTTTCTGAGGAAGAGGTCTAGATAATGTAAGAGTAAGCAATGTAAAGCTAAACTATTATTTTCACCTTTGTATTGATGTTAACAATTGCAAGTGTTAGATTGAAATAAAGTCTAAATGTAATTGAAGGTTGAAGTACAACTACCCTTCCATTTTCTGGCATGTAAGGGAAGGTTCCTTACTCAATACGATACTTTCCTTGTAGAACGTGTTAAGTCCCAGAGTTTACAAGTCAATTAACTGTTTTGCTCGTTGTTGTTTTTGTTGTATTTATTTCATGACTGTAACTCTTGACATATTTTTGAACCAGTATATTGATTTAACTGAGATTTTATTACACTGTGTTAATGAAAAAACTTTTAAGAATCTGCAAGTATTTCTGCCATTAATCGTTTTCCTTGGTCCTGAACAGCTGGGATAAAGATGCCTGTTTGGAAACATGACACAGAACATTTCCAGGATAGATGTAATTATTTAGTTTCTGCCTCTGAAAAATTGTTTGTTTGGCAGTCCATCTAATTGGAAACTTGAATTCTTCTACCGTCTCACCCAAATGAAAGTTATTATAGCTAAATCTTTGGCCAGCACAGGTCACCACACCTCAGTAACTGTTATGTTAAATATTGCCATTGAAGAATATAGTTGTTTTTGTTTAAACTGAAATAGAAATTTTCAGAACAAATTATTGGTTTCATAACTCTTTTCCTCTCAATATGTAGTCTGCTTGATATAAGAATGATATCTTAAATGGAATGGTGTCTTGGTCTCTGTATAACCCCTTCACGGTGATAGGACAGTTTGCTCATCTGCTTGGTCCCCTACAAAATATGAAACATTCTAGGCTGGTGCAATTTATGAGCAGATTCAGGGCTTGCAGCAACAGAAAATGACAAAGATGCAGTAAGACTAGTTTTGGACCTAATGATGATAAACTATGAGTAGAAGAATACCAGATATTTACATGGCTGTACTAACTTTCCATTGTGCAGGTGAGATCACACATTAAGACTCTTATTGAAGCTTTAAAATTTTATGTGAGCTTCTGTAAGGAAAAAGAAGGTAACAGAAACTGGTGAAGCATAAGAAGTGTCACCTACTATTCGCAGCAGTTTTGCCAGGCCCACTATAGAACTGGGATATAGAAATATATGGGAATGTACCACTATTCAAAAAAAAAAAAATCTAATAATCTTTTCATAGTACACTGTTTAATATAAAAATGAGTTGGAAGTGGTGAGACTGACCTAAAAGGCAACCAATTTCCTTCTCCTATTGGTCTGGATGCAAAACTTCTGCTAGAAGTCACATAAGGACAATATTGGAGCAGGATTTTGTGTTGTACCATTGTGGGGAAAAGAAAAAAAGTGATTATTACTGAACTAGAAGTCCTACTTCCAAAATTTCATTATTTTAATGGGCCATTATAACATTATGACTCATGCTAGAGTCCTCATATGGATAAAGCTTTCTTAATTTTTAATTACATTTTTATCTAGAAAAGGCCTACAAGGAAAGGCAAAACATTTTCAACATTTATTCATCATTATGTTCACTGCAAGTTATTCTGCATTTCTTTCTCACCATAAAGTTATTCTGAATTTCTTTGTCACTGCATGGAAGAAGGGGATGTGTTTGGCATACTTAGCCTAATCTTCATTTCCGATTTATTCAGTCAATTCACAAATAACTGCTCTAATTCCACAACTTTTCGCTATGAAAAGTAATTCCAATATCACAAATAAGAATTATGTTACTGCTGTATGACTCATTGGTATGGTGTTTGAAAGTCACCATATATTTCTTCATTTCTATTTCTACAGTCACCACTAGCAACGCTACCAATACTGTGAGATAATACAACAAGGACACACAAAAAAGGAGAGAAACAGAATAAGATGAGTGAATTAAAGTGTGTCTGTATGAAGCACTGCTGGCTGAAATACTCTCAGAACATGGAGTACTATACCTGTAGAATCTATGTCAGTGTGATACTGCACCACCATGACAAGAGCAAGGACTAAATGTGCTGCCATCATGCTAACACAGCTACCCTATTTGAAGGACCCAAGCTATCATTTTTGAATTATGCTTTATTCTGTGGACAAATCACCCTGTCTGGAGCTCACACAGGACTCAGTACAGTACTGTTTCATGCTATTGTCTAAGACGAAAAGAGAAGATACAGATTGTTGCTTTAATTTGCATCATAAAAATGCACAGCGTTTAAAGTGATTTTTAGTGGTCCGAGCACAGAATTCCCGTTAAAGATTATGAAGATGTTCACATATCCATATATGTATATATATGTTACCTATCCACACATCTATGTATCTATCTATCCTAATAGTGGTTCCAAGTAACAAAAATGCCTCACTAGATCTAAGTAGTGCAACTGAAACTATCAGACTTGAATCTTAATTATTTTTAAAAGTAATTTGCTAATCTGGAAAGAGAATACTTACTTTGAAGTTCAGATTTAGAATTAGGATATGTGTGGATTTATATGTTTGCATTTTTTATTATTAATTAAATTTTAAAAACTAGAAAAATAATTAAGAGCAGTTATTAGATATGTGGTTTTTTAAGTGTTATTTTAAATAAACAATTATTGATTATTGTTGTATTTGGGGACTGCCAAATATCTCAGATCATGAATTCATGCTAAATTTTGCTTAAACATGCAATATAAAAAGAGTAAAGTTTCTTAACTAAAAAAAAAACTCAAAGGTGAGAAATACATTATTAAATTCAGTTTTAATTTAACATTTGATTCTGATCATTCCTCTTAAAATAACAGGATTCTAAATTATGGTTACAACTAATCAGCATAGCTTCAATGGTGTTTTAGTAAAATATTAAGTGCAGAAGGAAGTTATATGTAGCAGCTGGTGTTTGAAGGAAAAATTACTACCCGTTTGCTATTAGGTGTTCTCAATGGCACCAGTAGCTGTTACATTACAACGTGCCCTAAATTTGATAAACATTTAATACATTTATGGTGTGTTGACCTTGGCGGGACGCCAGGTGCCCGACAGGCCTGTCTACCAGTCCTCTTCAGCTGGACAGGGGAGAAAAAAATCATAATACCAGGTGTGTGTGCAGGTAGTGAGAAGTAAAATCAATTCTTAAAATACCTTCCCTCCATCCCTCCCTTCTTCCTGGGCTCAATTTTACTTGTGTTCTCTACATCCTCCCTGCACAGTAGACAGGGCAATGGGGAAAGGGATTTGTGTTTGACACATTGTGTCTACTACTCCTTCCTCCTCAGGGGGAGCTCTCCTCACTGTCTTCCTCTGCTCCAATGTAAGGTTCCTCCCATGGGAGAGAGTCCTCCATGAACTTCTGCAGTGTAAGTCCTTCACACAAGCTGCAGTTCTTCATGAACTGCTCCAGCATGGGTTCCTTCCATGGGGTGCAGTCCTGCAGGAACGGATTGCTCCAGCGTGGGTCCCCAACGGGGTCACAAGTCCTGCCAGTAAAATCCGTTCCAGCATGGGGTCCTCTCTCCAAGGAGCCATAGGCCCTACCAGGACCCCTCTCCAACACAGGCTTCCCATGGGGTCACATCACCCTTTGTGCATCCACCTGCTCCACCACAAACTTCCATGGGCCGCAGGGGCACAGCTGCCTCTCCATGGTCTGCAACATCGACTGCAGCGGAGTCTCTTCTCCAATGCCTGGAGTACCTCTTCCCCATCCTTCTTCACTGACCTTGGTGTCTACAGAGTTTCTTACTCCTTTCTTTCGGCTGTTGTCGCACAGCAGTTTTTCCTCTTTTAAAATATGTTATCACAGAGAGAAAATGAAGATGTTATTTTTGTGATCCTACTCATGCATTAAACCAACAGTTTCATTTGGTCATCAACTTTATTTAAAGCCAATCTATATAGTAACAGAGCATTTTAAATTTACCAAGAAATAAATAACTTTCATATAAAACTTGTTTCTAAGTTTACAAGCCTTTTCTCTCTTCATTTCTCTTCGCTAAAATTATGGGAAGTCATGCTTACAAGTTTGGATTTTCATCATCTTGATATTCATTGCATTTTACTTTCCTTTTCCTTTTCCTTTCTATCCTTCTTCAAATACTTATTTTTATACCTCTATTTTTAGGAAAATTACTTTTTATTTAATTTGGTAAGGACAGTAGTATCCTGAACAACTTTGCTTGATTTTTCATATTGTCAACAATCATCCACCATTTCTTTCTTTTTTTTTTAATTGGAACAACATTCTTTTCCTGTATTGAACAGCACATTATTGCAAAAAATTGCAGTCTTGCCATAATTACTCCTGTAAATATTTTTTAGAAAATCTGTTCATTTTGACAGTCTATGTCTACATTGCCAAATAAAAGAAGATTAGATTTTATTAGCTGACCTGCAGACTAGATTTCACAGGCTGGTTTCTCTTGACCTGCTGAGGCTCTAGTGAAGACAAGCCATGTCGTATTTTTTCTCAGTCCCTGATCTCCTCTTGCTCCCAGTTGTGCACCTCTTTCCTTGAGGTGTTTTTATTTCTGTGTGTCCTAACCATAGCCAGGGGAAAATCCAACAATTAAAGAGGGTGGATGAACAGGAATTTCATCCTCTGAGTTGTTCCTGGTCTTTTATTATTTGGCAGTGCAGTAATTACTTGGCAGTGTAGATAGACCTGGTGGGACTCTTTCACTGACAGCTCTGAAGGGTCAGTGCTTATATCTGTCCTCACTGAAGAGGAAAATAAATGGAATACATATTCTGAAGCCATTTGTGCCAGTGTTTGTTGTGCCAGACAGTCATCCTTCCCGTCTATGCCTCTGCAATCCAGCCTACATTCAACCAATCCCATCAAGAAGATGAGAGGTCTGGGGTGTTTTGTAATTAAAGTCAAATAAAAGCAGATTACTTTAAGCTGTGTTAAATCATGTTATTCACATTTGATAAAGCGATTTTTTTCAGCTATTGAGATTTAAAATATTTATGATTGGAAAACAGTATTTAAAGTCTTATTAATTTAGCTACAATTTGGCTGAATTAGGTAGTTCAGCACACACAAAGGAAAAATGCACTATTACCTGTGTGAAGGCAACAGCTTTTCAGATAAAGTGGTTTGCTAAAGGAGCACTTACTATTTTATAACATTTTTCAACAAAAGGCTTTGTAGTTTTTTCTCTGTCAAATGAATATCTACCAAAGTAAAATACTTTACTCAGCAAATTTCATACACTCTTTAGTGCTAAATAGACAATGTATGGTTGTAGGCTATTTTCCATCAACACATTTTGTATTCCAAGTGACAGCTTTTAGTTTTTATTAAGATGTCATTTTTCATTTTTAAACTATTTGACAACCTTGACATTAACATGTACTGGAAAGAATATGCAACATGATGCTTGTCCACTTACAGGACACTTGACTCAGGCCATAGACAGTGACAGATGAATCAGAAAAAAAAAGGAAACTGATATTTTGATGGTGTGGTCATTTCTTCTTCCCTTCCCTTCCCTTTCCCTTTCCCTTTCCCTTTCCCTTTCCCTTTCCCTGTGTTTGGACAGATGCCATATCATTTCATTAAGCAGTTACTTGTACTACTACTCCTAAAAACATTGTGACAGCTATATACAGCAGAAAATATTTTGAAAAGTTCTAATGAAAGCATAAACTGAAGTTGAAGTTGAAATACTTTCTTTAAACTTTTAAAGCAGAGCTAATAGAAGCATGACTCTGCAAACTTGGAAAAAACATTTGCATTTCAAAAAGAAGACAAAGTATAGCAATACATACATACAGTAAGTTACAGAAAAATATATTTCAGGAAGATTTTTCCATTTTAGTTTTTCTATATCAAAATCTGTCTTTTCAGCACTTTTTCTTCATGTTCCCACTTTCTGATCATTTCCTTCATAATTCACATAACTTTTCTCCCCTCAGTTTATCCTCTCAGAGGTTACTTTCTGAAGATCCTCGACTTCCTGAAAGTCCTTTTATGTACCCAGCTTTTTTTCACTTCACTGCTGTCCTGTTCCCATAAAAGTATATCTTAGTGATCAGTTCACCACTTTTTGTCATATGACTCCTGGTGATGCATTCTAGATGATTTGGTTTCAAGCCAAATTGTCAGGTCAAAAGGACTGGTAGCAGGGAGGCTGTTCATTTGCAGAGCACATGCCAGGTGTAGTGAGATTCCAGCAGCCAGGAGGCAAAGAAAGTTGGATTCACTCCAGGCAAAAATTCTGTCCTACTTTTTCTGCCAGTTGCTGGACACCAATCTGACGCTACAAAAAGAGACTTAAAAAAAAAAAAAGCTAAATTTCACCGATCACCTCTGGGTCCCCAAAACAGTCAGAATTGAGCTGAAACTTGGAAGATTCTGTTCTTTTACAGACTGTATTTTTTTGCACGTGTTGGAAGGTAGAGTGGTAAATTTAAAGCAACTGAAGAAATAATTATTCAATTCTGCCTTTTATATTCAGTGGAGTGAGATATGCACTCCATAAGACAATTTATCTGTAGAGCTAGGTAGGTAACTAGGATAGATCAGACTGAATTTCCCCTAAAGATGCCTATTTTTCTCAATTGAATATAAAAGAAGACAAAGGCAGGAGCATCAAATATTGATGTTCATCTATTAGAATCGAGACACATTGAAACTGAATATAGATATCTGTATCATTAAGAAATTTGAGTTTACTGTGATAGAAACATTTAGATGACTGATAATTCAGTCCAGTTTCCAACTTCAAAACAGCACTGCTTGACTATCATTGACAATAGACATCACTCATTACCAGTTGTTATCACCGTCTGTTTGAAGCAGGCATTCTTTGATGATCATCCTCTGAGAGCACACAGTACCCTGGAATGGATGGTCTGTAGTTCCTGCTGACGGCTATGGACCTTGCCATGATTTTAGTCACTGTGCTGGTTTTGTCAAGGTAGAGTTAATTTTCTTCACAGTATTCACTGTGGGGCTACATTTTGGATTTGTGCTGAACACGGTGTTGATAACACACCCAAGTTTTAGTGATTGCTGAGCAGTGCTTACATGGAGTCAAGGTTTTTCTGCTTCTCACAGCACCCCACCGGCGAATAGGCTGGGGGTGCACAAGAACTTGGGATGGGACAACTGATCCCAACCATCCAAAGGTTGTGATACCCTTTGGTACCACATGATGTCATGCTCAGCATAAAAAGATGGGGAAAGAAGAAGCAAGGTAGGGACATTTGGACTGATGGCATTTGTGCTCCCAGGTGACCATTACATAGAGCCCCAATTTCCTGGAGATGACTGAACAATTGGAAGGAGTGAATGAATTCCTTGTTTTGCTTTGCTTGCATGTGTGTGGTTTTTGCTTTACCTATTAAACCTCCTTTATCTTAACCTACAAGTGTTCTCACTTCTACCCTTCCCATTCTCTCCCCCAAGCCAGAAGGAGAGAGTGAGTGGCTGTGTAGTGCTGAGTTGACATCTGGGGTTAAACCATAAGAGTCACCAAGTGCAAATTTGCCAGATGTGAGAGTTCTTTGATGATGGGGAAAAAAAAAAAAGAGGTGATCAAACTCATCCCATCATTCTCATCACTGCTTTTTTATGCTTCTTCACTAAAAGACAGGGAGGAATCTTATTTATTCCTAACATAGTTCAGCTTATTTTGGGGACTAAGAATGGTTCAGAATTTGTCAGGTATCTTTCCTCGTTCTTCTGCATCTATTTTTTCCATCTCGCAGGTTTTACTGTTTGCACATTTTCCAGTTCTCCTTTTGAGCAATTCTACCATGAGTTTTGTTTTGCTTCTTTGCCTTTATATGTTACTTAAATACTTAAGCTTAACTATGTTGCAAAATGTCAATGCATTGCTGCTGGACATTCTAATTCAGTGTGCTTATTTCAGGGTCCAGGGCAAGTAAACACTATTGATGCTTGGCTTAGTTTGTGATGTGTTCTGTTTCCTGAATGCAGCAGGCCTCTACTTTGGCTACTAACCTGAAGCAAATCCGCTTCCTTCTCCAAATATGTCAGTGCACCGTAAAATCCTAGAACAAAATATTTCACTGTTACTACTTTAAAGATTAATGTATCTAGATGTGCAAACATATTTACCCCTGTGAAAACAAACAAACAAAAATAAATTCTCCTGAGAGTATAGATTCTGTTTCCACTCTTTCTAGATAGCTTAATTTGTAACCCATGATACTCAGACAAATGAATTAAGACTACATACAACATCTACTTTCAAGTTAAAATCATGACCATTTGTTTCCTTTCTCTGGGTAGATCAGTTCCTCTGGCAGTCAATAACAGTTTCAGCAGCAAAGGTATTTTTTAACCACTACAGATAGTTTAAATGCCCTATCAGCTTGTCATTAACTTGTCTGTTGTCACTTGAGATGTGTCAGGTCACACTATTCATAGTTTAAGCATTCCAATAGCATCAGTTAGTCAGGGCACTATACCATATAACCTATACTGTCCCCTGCAGAGTATTCCAGGCAGAATTTGTATGGACAGATCAAG
This sequence comes from Mohoua ochrocephala, assembly GCA_013398855.1. Lineage (NCBI taxonomy): Eukaryota > Metazoa > Chordata > Aves > Passeriformes > Acanthizidae > Mohoua > Mohoua ochrocephala. Next base: position 91,619 of record VZTA01018775.1, on the reverse strand, counting down.
CTATAGCAGAATCCTATTGTTTTGATACTGCTCTAGCCCCTGTGGTACAAGAATTTTAGCTGATAGCCGAAAACAGCTTTTTCACAGCTCCCGTGGAGTTCTGCTCAATGGCCCGGCAAGAGAGGAGAGAGAGTAGCATTCTCAATATATTTCCCTGAAAACATTTGAGGCTGACAACTTGCCTTTAGCTGTCAAACTGTAAAACTGCCTCCACCTAAGTGACTGACCAGCCAAATACATTTAGGTTTCTATTTATGAAAGGGCAGGCTTTAAAATAACAAATGTAGTTTTTCTCTGTCTAGACATAGCCACAGGAAGCATGAGATATGACAAAAAATTATTCAGCATGTGTCACTACTCCAGCAGATGTACAGGTGCACTTGGCAAGAGCCTTTTAGTGAAAGTCACGGCGAAACCACACACAATTTTGTTAGCACCTGCTCTTTTGGTGAGCACCTGTGAACTGCTGGCATGTATCTGGAAGAAATGGTGAGGAACTTAGATAATAATCCTTAGCTCTGTGAATACTACTGTCTTTGGAGAATTTCATCAACTTTGCACCAAGTGGATTTGACACCCTCCATGCTTTTAGAATAAGAAACATATTGCATTTCCAACAGACTTTATTTACACTTACATGTGTCAAATTAAGTAAGAGTAAAAATGTGATTAGTAAAGGAAGCCATAATTTAGAAAGAGGAAAAGTAAATTTTTCTGTAGATCTTGAGCCACCTACATTTTTAGAATACTGGAAGTCTGTGGGGAGAAGGGGTTCTTGTGATTCAGGTGAGGATGCAAGTTTTGGCCTCATGCTAACTTCCTTTTATAAGCTCTTTGGCATTAGTCTAATATTTCCTGTTTCATCGCTCTCTTCTTTGGGGGAAAGAGGCAAATAACTTTTCAAAACAAAAGTGTTTCATAGTGTCTTGAAAAATAACCCAAATATCTTAATTCCTCACTGAACAAGGATTAGGAAATAAACACAGTGAAAATTTGTACGGGAAATTCACGTAGCCTTACTGAGGACCTTCAGAAGTATCTGATTTATGCTACTTCTACAGATTGTCTCAGGATGGGATTAGCTGTCTTTAGGAAGAATTTCCCTCAAGAAGTAAGAAAAATCAACATTTCTATCTTAAAGCAGAGACATTACTTTTAAATCCTTAAAGTTGCATATTATTAATTACACCCTGGGGTTTATTTCTAAGGACTTTTAATGCTATACACACTTTTTCAGAGCCTTTCAAGATGAGGGAATTGTGCCCAACAGGCTACTCTATATAATTTTATTGGATGTCAGCATTTCCAAAGGAGCCATCCATAAAAAAAGCCAGCAAGTTTGTTCTAATCAATACATTGTGCCACTTTCTAGGTTCACTTCTTTTATGAAATCCTAGAGGAAAAAAAGTTACTTTAAGAAAAAAGGGTGATACCCAGTAGAGATATTTGGTAAACACCTTTTATACAGACTTAAATGAAGCCAAGGTTTTGATTGCTCTAGCTTGGGAACAGAAAGTAGTTCAATAAATTTGTCATTTTGTGCATATTTATCTGAATTAAGTTAATAATAATTCAAAGCAATGCAATAAAAAAAGAAAAAGAGAAGATTTTAAGGATAGGATTTGAACAACACACTGGATATTTGTTAAAGCAAAAACATTTCTGGCAGTTTTTAGAAAAACCCCAACAAAATAAGAAACAAAACCCCACAAACTAACAAAAGCAACAATAACAAAAATGAAACCCAAACAATCTTGTTCTAAATGTATTATTTTGATGGTGTTGCTTTCCCAATATAAAATTGCTTTTTCATTAAAATTTTTCCTAACCAGATCTAAAAATTACTCCCCAGTTTAGTTTTTTTTAGTTAAAAAAGTTCGGTATTTATTTTTTATTGCTAGAAAAACTATATAGTGGAGTGGATGTTTGAAACAATGTGGGGTTTTTTGAAAGAAAAACTAGGTGTCCAGTAGCCAATTTTAAAGTACTTCTAAATACTTAAAATAATTTAAAAGTTTTAAGAAACTGAATTCTACTTTCTACTTTCTTTTTCCCCCATTTTTATTTTTTCATTCAATTTCTCTAAATCTATCACTTGTGTTTGCTCTTAGTTTCTTATATTGTTAAAATTTTATATATATGTATATAATTTATCTAACCTTTGCATCCTAAGTTTGTGTCAGATATTCAAATTCTCATTCTATTCCCTTCTAAATTATCCCAATTTTCTTCTTATATATCTTTCTTCTCTGTGAAAATATTCCACATAACTAAATCAAGGTTTTTAACCAGGGCACTTTTCTGAAAATTCAGTTTATTACTGGAGCAATTCATGTACTGACATTAAGAAATGTATATTTACTGCTCTTCAAATTTTTCTTATTCCCTATGTCTAAATGTTGTTCTTCTCAGCTAATTCTTCTATGTATGTTTCTCTTCTTTTTACTCCATACTTATCTCTATTTCATCCCTTGCTTTTCCCCAATTTTGTTTTTTTTCTCTTTGTTTTCTCACATTTCTCGCATCTTACAATATTCCTGTTTTATCTTAAATCTTTTATTTCCATTCCTCTAGTGAGCTCGTTTTTTCAAAGAAGCAGTAAGGACTTTGTTATTTTGGACTTAGCTTCTAAACAAGCAAATTAGGTGAGTGAAGTCAAAACTCTCCCTTCTCCTTCTTTGTGATAAAAATTCCTCTTTCCACCAGCTACTGAGTCTGGAGTGTAAGTGAAAGATTTTTTTCTGCTCTATTGTTAATAATAAGAAAGGCTATTCAGAAAGAAAGCAAATGCTATAGATAAGTTCTTCAAGCAGTCTTATTCAACAAATGAGTTGCTACAAGACCGAATATGGGAGATAGAAATAGAGGTGAGGTACCCACTGTTCTAAACAGTGATTTTCACCCATTCTCTAACATAAAATGTATTTTTAAGGCCAATGACATAAACATGAAACTTCAAAGTAATTGCTTTTTCTAGATTTTACGTTGTTATATTTTATTATTTGTTTGTTTTAGCAAATGAAAGTCAATCACATAATATGAAGCTATGCCCTTCGTTATGTTGTGCAAAGAGGTAACTAGGGTCTGGATGTAAATTTTAGCTAAGAGAACAGACCATGAGAAACTTCCAGACATAACATTAGAAATGTCTGGATATTGCAAGTAATGGAGCAAGAAATTGGAAAATAATGCTGTGGGAGATGAACAGGTAACAATATGCAAGACAGGGGTGACAATATGCAAGAGATGGCTGAGCTTTGAGGAGAGCACTGGAGGCCTGCTGGGGACAAGAATCTTACAGATTCTTTACAGAGGGTGATGATAGCACTTGTACTAAATTTTCTGCTCACATGCATGTTCTGATTAATATTTTCATTATCAGTCAGGATAGGGGCAAGGGGAGTTGGAACTACATGATCTCTAAGGTCCCTTCCAACCCAAGACATTTCACGATTTTATTATAAGAAGACACGTGAGTTAGGATAAGGAGTCTACTGAAATTAGTCTTAATGTAAAGGAAGCTAAACTGACTTGCATAAGATGTGGAAAATGATGGAGGGAGGTGGGACGGAGACCTGAAAAAACCCCCTTCTCTGAGCCACTGGCTGCAACAGAGTTTCATCAGGCTGGGCAGAGATACAAAAGTGACCTTAGGATTTTCACTGATGAATGTATCTTAAAAGAGGAATAACAAGCTTTCTCCCCTAGAGGGGAAATGATTCCTCATTGCTTTGTTAGTTGGCACCATCTCAATTGATGAAAAGGCACTTTTGGCAGCCTGTATGGAGATTATGTTTTCACCCTTCCGGCCGAAATGAAAGTAATGATGAGAAAAGAAATCAGAATCAGCAGTGACAAAGCTCAAGAAATGTTGAGACAAAAAAAGCAGCAGCACTTACTTATCCACCAGGACAAGATTCAGCCTTACATCAGGAGAAGACTAAATCTGAAATGACTGAAAAAGGCCACTAATAAAAGAGAAATTAGTAAATACAAAAGGCCAACATGTTCCTACAGTGCCTTCTTGACGGTTCTTGAAACTTTAAAAAGCTTTAAGATGTCTATTCTCACACCATTATTAGTATGCTTGAATTTACAGATTTCTTCACATGGAAATCAGCAGAAGACCAAACAGAACTGTAGAATCACATCATCCTAGAACCTCTTGTGTTGGAAGGGACCTTCAGAGATCATCCAGTCCAAACCCCCGCTATGAGCACAGATGTCTTTCACTAGGTCATGTTGCTCAAAGACTCATCCAACCTGATCTTGAAAACTATCAATGATGGGGCATCCACAGCTTCTCTGGGGTACCTGTTCCGGTGTCTCATCACCCTCACCATAAAAGATCTCTTCCTCATGCCCAATCTAATTCTATTATCCTTCAGTTTAAAGCCATTGCCCCATCACTCCTGTTATTCACTACAAGGTATAGTCAAAATCACAGCAAATGCCCTACAAAAATCCAGGTAGATGACATCTATAGCTCTTACCTTCTCAACTTATGCAGTCTGCCCATTGTAGAAGGCCACTGGATTAACCAGGTATAATTTGCCCTTGGTAAAACCATGATGTCTTCACTTCCCTATCTTCCACATGCTTTGCCATGTCTTCCAGGATGATCTATTCCATGGTCCTGCGGGGCACAGAAGTGAGGCTGGCTAGCTGGCGCTTTCCAGTTTGTCCCTATTACCCTTCTTAAAAATGGGTGCAATATTCCCTTTTTTCCCCAAGAACTTTGGCTGACTGCCATAATTTTTCAATATGGAAAGCAGCTGAGTGACTGCATCAGCCAATTACCTCATGAATCTCGGATGCATCTTACTGGGTCACACAGACTTGTTTAAGTTCAAGTTCCTCAAGTGAACTCAATCTTCTCCCATGATGGGAGGGATTTTGTTCTCCTAATCTTTGTCTTGAGGTTCAGGTACTTGAAAAATGTGACAGGACTTGTCCTGTATTTGAAGTTTAATGGCAATGGAAGCTGATGATTTTATATTTTTCCATTTCTAGTTATAAAGTTATTCAGAGTTCGTTCATATTATTAAATAGCGATGATTATTGAGCCCATTGGAAAAAAAAAAAAAAAAAACAAATCAAAAACAGTTGATGGGAAAATACTTTTTTAAAAAAATAAATACATAATTTCTAAAAAGCTTTGATATTCTCTATGCTAAAAGTCTTTGTTGAATTTATAAAAATGTATGATATTTTCTTTTTATTTGAACTGTATTTGTTGTTCAGTTGTTGCAGCAGTAGTTAAATTCTAACTCATCATATAAGAATTTTCCACATCTAGTTTTCCATATTTCCAAGTTTGTCCTGTCTTATGCCAGTTATTTATTTCCCTTGTTTGCCTTGGCCCACCTTGCCTCACCTCACCTCATAACACCTTGCCTTACCTGGCTCATAAAAACTCAAAACCTTTTGTGAACAACATTTCATGCTTCATCTTCTGTCATCGAACTCATTCAAGTGTTAGTTGATGTAACTTGGCACACATGTGTGTCAGTGCTCCATCTTCCTCCTTCCTCATTTTCCCTAAAGAAAAATTTTCACATAAAATGTTCAATCTGTTTGTGTGCTTTTCTCCAGGAGGGAGTAAGACATACAAAGATGCTTCATCACAAGAGTACTGGATTTTTTGGGTTTTGTTTTGGTGAAAATTGATCATGCTGTCATGTTTACAGTGAACCATAAATACTTTAATAGCTACTCAGAAGAATGTGGGTTTAGGGTTTTTTTTTTTTTTTTTTCTTTACCCATGTAATTCACAGCCTTTTCAAAGCAAATTTGAAATAGAAGAACAGTTTTGAACCAAGATTGATGGGAAGAAAAATGATAAGAGATCACCTATTTCACCAATGTTCATTTTGACAAACAAAATTTCACAGTCTAGAAAAAGTGTTCCAGTTCTCAGTTATTTTAAAATTTAGAATAGTTTTGACTTTGTTTGGGTTTGGGTCTTCTTTATTATTTTGCTTCTCTTTAAATCGACCTACAGGCTTCTTTTTTTTTTTTCTTTTTTTTTTTTTTTCTTTTTTTTTTTTTTTTTTTTTCTAAATTTTATATTATCTACTACTTAGAACCCAACTGGTTTTTACACTCAGTGGATAGAAACAGCCATTGCCAGACAGCAGTTTGTCTCATTCTAGGAAAATATATGAATTAGAACAGATTTAGTGTCCTGGTCTCTCCAGCGATGATAAACAGAATTTAGAATTACTTGATTGGATTTCAGTGTTTAATTTGAAATATATGCAGTTCATCAAGATACGTTATCCTTCATGAATTCCGTCAAGCTAACAAAGCCAGCATAGAAGAGAAAGTAGAAAAGCAGATCAGCATAGCAGGGAAGGTAAGCATTTAATGAGGCATGAGATAGTATTCCAGACTCTAATTTCTACTTAGAAGAGAGAATTGAGTCAGATAACATCAACATATTACAGTAAGTAAAACAGATTTTGTTTTAGGAAAAAAAACCCCAAAAAAACCAACAAACAAGAAAACCCTAAAAAAGAAAGAAACAAAACCAACCAACCAAACCCCAAAACAAAACAAACCAAAACAAACCAAAACAAACAAAACAAAACCAAAACCAAAAATAAACAACCCAAAAACCCAAAACAAAACCAAAACCAACCACTTCTAGTGAAACTTTGAGAAGCAAACAAAATATACTGGCCTATTTGTGAATGAAACAATCATTCCAGGATATGGTCTCAAGAGCAATCAGTACAAGCTTTGCTACCAAAAGGCATATGCTCATTGACATTTATGACTCTAGCAACACCACAGTTGGAAGTAGTGAAAGTTTTGCAAAAAATCTATTCAAAAAGAAAAAACAAATGAAGCAAGAAGATAATGCAAGAATAACATCATTTTGTATGTAGATGAAAACTATTTTCTTTAAATTTAAATAACACGGCGTTAAGAATTTAAATCTCAAGTATGAACACAAAGCAAGACCTTATACTATAGATCTGGGATGTTTTCATGCAATTTGATAATCTGGCTTCAGAAGGAAAACAAATCAGGGAATGAACAGTGTTGGGTAAGACTTTGAAGGCATCAAGGAACAGAAAAAAACAAATAGACTTTCTTGTTTTAAGAGGAGACTCCCATGTCCTCCAGCACCACTCCACCTGCAAGATATTTGCAGGATTTTGTAGAATGATGTTAAGCTCTTTTTGTTCATAGGCTTTGATAGCATTGTATACACGCTCTGATTTAGCAGATGGTATTTAATTCCAGTCTTCTATTCTGTGGAAAGAACACCATATAAGTGAAGATTTGCCTTGAGGTTGTCCCTGCAACATTTCATTGGCTGACCTCTCAGCCATTCACTGCATTTTAACAAGTGACAGAAGAGCGTTTCAGGCAATCTCTCTCCTGATATATGTACCAGATGCCTGGACAAGAATAGACAAGCCTGCAGGATCATTGTTTTGATGCTTGGTATTTGACAATATTCTAAAATATTAGTGTTTTGAAGCTTATCCTATTGTTTAATACCACCTAGGGCATGAAGAAAATATAAACTAAGATGATTGATGCAGTGGCTGAAGACTGTTCAAATTCTGCGGCAGTACTGAAGAATGATGATTAAAACTGGGCCATGACAGATTTTAAATCAAATAGGGATTTTATTAGAACTTTAAGTATATACATAAGAGAGAGCACTCACATTTATTTTTTGCTCCTTAAATGTGACCAAGTGTTGTTAAGACAGCTACCCAATAGAGAGCATTTCTGTATACATCCCCTGTCTGGCAGAACATCTTGAATTGAAGGAAAAAATCAGAACGGCATCTCCTTGGGTCTTGTAATTTTTCCTTCATTTCAGAACTTAAGTGGAGAGTTTTAGGCATAGCACAAGTGCTTTTTTTTTTCCCACCCATACTCTACCTTTTCCACCTCCAACAGCACACATCCAATTTACCTCCCAAGAAAGGCATTTTCAGAGTAATAAAATTTATTTTATATTCAAGTATGTTTTTCCTGGCATTTGTTTGTTCTTTTTAAGAATTAACAAATATGCCAGATATCGCTTCTTCCCTCTTTTTAAAAAAAGTATTACTATGTCTTTCAGAACTGTTTATTGACACAAATATCTTTGTGCTGAAATTGGAAGCTTGAAGACAAAATGTTGTTTGTCTTGAGGAGAGTGGTGAGACACTTTAACAGATAGTCCCAGGTATGCAGAATAGGTCTTTGCACACAGGAAAATAATTTTTTAAGGTTTTATTGGTCTGTGTACATTCACTCTTTGCACACTTTTTGCTTCCCTTATCTGTGCATATAATTAACATTAATACTTGTGGTTTATTTTATGCCCATGATTTCTAAAGAATGTACTAGCGAGGGCTTATATTCTGTTGATTTCTTTTATGATTTGAGATACTTGATCTGTGGGGGAAGTGCCTCAAAAACATCAGACCATGAAAGACCCATATTTAGGTATAACCCAAAGAACATACAGTATATAAACATAAAGTTCAATGGTTTAATACAAGGTTATGTTTTTGTAAAAACATAGGCTTTTGCTTCATATAGATGTGTATTTTGTCATAGTGGTTTGATGGGAGATTTAAATTGACAGTGATGAAGATGCTAAACATGAAAAAAATCACACTAGAGTATTTATTGCCACTGAAGTGAAGAAAAATCTCTTTCAAGATCAAGATATTTCCTTCGCTTTCCTCCAAACAAGAAAGAGGGGTGTAGGATCTAATAATAACAACCTAAATGATCCACTGACAGTTTTACCAGCTAGGAGATCCTGAGCGCGATGTGTAGGTAAGGTCAATGAACTCAACACTGCATAGATGACTGGACTCACAATAAATCTGATGTTAAATCAACCGCACCTACAGAATAAAAATTATTTGTAGAACTTGCTTTGAATGTGCTGATCAGCTTACACTGGCTGCTGGTTTTCAGGTGGAGTCTGAGCCAGAAGGGTCCATGCTTTAAGTTGAAAATAAATGGGTATCTTTCACCTTCAGTTCTGCAGGAAAAAAAATCACAAATATCTATAATTCATCTTTGTAAAAAACCAGATAAATATTATTGTATTCCAAAGGTCTTTAATGCAAGTATACTATTAATGGGGTGGAAGATTAATATGTTCTAGTTATGACAAAGTGTTATATTGTGATTCACACAAACTTCACTTATTTCTTATATATTTACCACGCAAAGTCTTACATGGGATTTAGATTGGAAAATATTGTGTAACTTAATACATATTTTCTGGTTATCTTTGAAGTTGGATTAATTAAAGCACAGATGATAATAATAATAATAAGGAAAATATAGCAAGTAAGAATCCTAATGTAGGTTTCTATATTCTGTTTTACTTATGAGCTCATTGTGCAGGATCTTTTTTTAGTCAGTGGGCTCAATTAATCTGTCTTAATATTGATAGCTATTTTTGATACGCTGGGGTTTCTGCAGCATTAACACAAGACTGGCAGACATTACAAAGGACCTGTGGGAGAGTTGCATTCTAGAGTGGCAGATGGAGGACAGAAGAACACTTAAGCTCATAAAATGACACCAGACATCTTTGTCCAGGCAATTTATTTTTCTAGCAGTCGAGAGATTCAAGAGACCTCAGATATTTGGTCAACTGAACAAATGTAGTTGTCTATAGCCACAGTGTTTCTTAAAGGATGCATACTTCCTAGGACCTTCATCTGTAGTTGAAGGTAAAAAGAGATGTTGTCACCTGTATTAGTAATAGTAAATTCTAATTATTAAATTTGGCTTTCTGAAAAAATAGGAGTTTCCTGCTGCATATGTATTACCTCGTTATAAGGAAGCACGGAGCTGAGAAAAATAAGCAAATTTATTTTAAAATTTCCATTATAAAAGATAATTTTAAATAACTGCAAATTATGGCACTCACTCTCAGAAAGCCTGTTTAGCTTCCCAGTCTTTAAAACTTCCATTAACATTTCTTGCTTTTCTGTTATACTGCATAGATGTCTAATTTCAAATTCTTTTTCCTTGTGTACATACCCATAGTCTGTGATTTATTCAGGCATTTCATCTTGCTCAGAATAAGCTTGATGTATGCAGAGCTTGAATTGCTCACAGTAAGGCACACTTTCTGATCCTGTAATGATTTTATTGTCTTCTCAGAGTTTTTTTATTTGCTTGGTTTTAAATCTTGATATTCTTGAAATGGTTCCCTTAAAAACCCAAAAGGATCCTTTTGAATCATTTAAATCGGAACTGGACAGACCATAGTCATTACAACACTGATTGTTGAAATAATACATTTCTGTTTAGTATCTCTGTGATATTATCCTATTTCCTAGCTGGTTCTAGATGGTCCCGGTAGAAATACTCGGATTGGTGACTTTTTAATTTTTTTCTCTAGGTATTTCAATTCTGCTTTTGGTTTCTGTGGAAATTCCACAGATAAAATCAAAGGCTGTGCTTACAGAACAATTAATATTACATCTTTCACAACCTGTAATGGAAGATCTAAATTAGGACCTCTGACATCTCCTATCTTAAAGGAATGGTTTTCATTCTGCTCTGTGAATGAGATTAAGTCAGAAAATGTGCCCCTTTCTTCCACAGATTCACTCAATATAATAGCAATTAAATATGTGCCTAAATCTGTTGAAATGTCATCACAAAATGACATGGAATAATTTCCTTATTAAGGTAGACAAACACTAAGTTCCGTAATATCTTGATTGTTTTTCAGTGGGATGTTATATCTTTTCATACTGATCAGCTCTGACCTACTTGTCATGAACAAAGCATCTTCATAGATGGTTACCATAGTAAAATAGCAGATATTAGCATGGAAGATCAATTTTAAACTTCAATCTGACATTTTAGGAGACTGAAGCAAGGAATATTGAAGCTTAAAGAATGCATGTTCAATTACTTTTAAATTTATTTCCCTCTGACTACACCTAGGTGATACTAATGTTACCCTCTCTGACTTTCACATTTTGAAAGTCGAGTCAAATATCCAAAATATGTATTCCATCAGTTAATCTAGGAGAGCCTTGCAGATGGATTCTCATCTTTGATGCTCTCAATTGCATCTGGATCTCATAATGAGAGAGATTACACGGATAATATTTAAGCAACACAGTGCCTGACATTTTAAGACATATGGGTGTTAACATTTTTTCGAAGTATGTTTTTCAGAGGAGGATATCCTTTAGTTAAAAAGAAAAAGCAGAAATAACATAAAAAGTTAGTTTGGGGGTTTGTTCTGTTTTGTGTTCCACATGTATGTCCTGAGCAAGGCTGCACAGCTGTCTGTGCATCGTATCCCTAATAATGTACTCGTGTAGCAGAGACTACAAAGAAAACTGAGTAAGCAGTGCACAGAACTTCAGAAAGCAGGAGTTCAAAAAACATGAAGCCAAATCTGTAAATAGTACTATAAAAGAGGAAGACCTGACCTTACATGTCTGAGAGAGAGATTAATTAAGAGAAGAATATTTACTTTGATTATCAAGGCAAGTTATTTTGGACAAAAAAGAAAGGCTAGGTTTTGTAAATATGTTTTGCCTATATTTAAGCATACTCATGTGGTGTTCGCACATTGTGCGAGATTGCGTTTCATTTAATCATAGAATCATAAAGCGATTTGGGAAGGGACCTTAAAGATCACCCAGTTCCAACCCCCCTTCCACAGGCAGCTATGCCAGCCATTAGACCAGGCTGCTCAAAGCCCTGTCCAGCCTGATCTTGAACACTTAAAGGGCTGAGGCATCCATCACTTCTCTGGAAAACCCATTCCACTGTCTCACCACACTCATAGTAAAATATTTCTTTCTAACACCTAATCTAAATCTGCCCTCTCTAGCTTTAAAGAGATTTCCCCCTGTGCTATCTCTACATGCCCTTGTAAAAAGTCCATCTCCAGCTTTTCTGTAGGGCCTCTTGTGCTGGTTTGAAAACAAACCACTGAGACACTCTAAGTCAGAAAAACAATTTAATAGGAAAAAAATAAAATAAATTAAATAGTACAAAAAGAAACCACTGACAGAGTCAGAATACAACCTGACACCCTGTCAGTCAGGGTGTTGGTAGCAGTCCAATAAAATGGTGGCTGCCGTCCTCCTGGAGTGATGGTTCTGTTGAAGAAAGGCCTGGTCTTCACCTGACAGTCCAGCGGTAGCTCTTGTCCTCTGGGAATCCAGCAGGTAAGGGCTGCCTGTGGTGTTTGAAATCTGTTTATAGCCAGGATGGAATGCTTGGTTCCTCCCTCTGGGCGGAGCATCTCCCAATGGGATAATGCTGTGAGACTGGATGGCCCATGAACAGAAGATATCCCCCTAGAGGGAGGATGGGTCATGGGAGAGATGAAGAACCCTGCCCCACCTGGTTTCAACAGCTGGCCCATGAACAGGAGATAGTCCTGAGGGAGGAGGCAAGGAACACCACCCCACCTGGTTTCAACAGCTCATGAAGATGGTAACAGAGTACACTGCAACCCGGGACACCTCTTTAGGTATTGGAAAGCTTCTAGAAGGTCTCCACAGAGCCTCCTCTTCTCCAGGCTGAATAGCCCCTGCTCCCTCTGCCTGCCTTCACAGAAGGGGTCCTCCAACCCTTTGGATCATCTTTATGACCCTCCTCTGGACCGGCTTGCACAAGTCCATGTCCTTCTTATGTTTGGGCCTCCAGTGCTGGATGCAGCACTTCATGTGGGGAATCATGATAAATCCCCTGAGATCCCTCTCCAGGCTCTGGGCACCTCCTGCTGGCCCTGCCATCAAACTGTTAGGAGAGGGACAGATTGGCATCCCCTGGCAACTTTAGTTTAAATCCCTCTTCATCAACTTATCAAGCCTATACTGAATATGCTCTTATACTTTTCTGAAAGATGTACTCCCTCAGTCCCCAGCAGAACATCTTTCTCAAAGTCAGTCCCATGGCCTAAGTAGCTGAATCCCTGGCTGTAGCATCATCCATGTGATGATTTCAGATTTCACTGGCCCTTTCAAACCCCTTTTCTCTGATTGGGAGGACTGACAAAAAACTACCTGTGCTCTGGAGCCCCTTCCCACCCCTCCTAGGACTTTGTAATCCTTCTTGACACTCCTCAGCCTGCTCCTGGCTGCATCACCAGTGCCCATGTGAAACACAGCAGCAGATCAGAGTCAGTGAACTGTACAAGGCTTGTTAGTTTTTTGTTGACATCCCTGACATGAACCTCTGGTAAGCAGAACACCTCTCTGGATAGTACATCAGCCCAGCAAATGCCTCCATACCTCTCAGAAGAAAATCACCTACTACTCTTTGCCTTTTCTTAATTTCGCCTGTTGTTATACGAGGAGCAAACGGGGCTGCCTTCCTCAGCTCCAGTGTCTGTCCTGATGTGATGGGTCTTTCCTCATCAGTCTGCAGAGCAGAGAAGCAGTTCTGCAAGGGTATTTCAGGCTTTGGGGGAATTCTCTTTCTCTTGCAGGTCCTTTCCATTGCCAGCTTCCATTCTTCTGCGTTTTTGCCCCACCTCCCTTCTATGTGTGTCAATGGGGGAGGTTTTGGTTGTTTGGTAGTGGGTTGTGGGTTCACTGCAGACTGCACTTCAAACCAGCTGTCTAAGCCCTTTCAGCCTGCCTGATGCTACACCATCATGGTGTAGCAGGAGAGCCTCCCCACCATCTCCTGCAGCTCAGCCACCTGCTGCAGGAGGTCCCCACCCTGGGCACAGCTTTTGCAGGCAGGTCTGCTGCCCGTCCCTGATGCACGAGAAAGATCCAGTGCCATGCCACGCTCTGACTGACCCACCATGGCCACGCCGTGCTCCTTTGCCTCCTCTATCCACTGTACTCCTGGCCACAGTGCTCCCCAGGGCTGTCCTTTGTGGGAGTGACAGGAGGCTGTCATTAGTCCTCACCCACCCCACACCTTGTCAGCTGTTCTCCTGCTCATGGTGGGTCTCAGTGTTTCTCTCAGCTTTCCCCATCTCAGGAAAAAAAACCCAAAACACATGGGCCATTCCCAGTAGGAAAGAAGGTAGATAAGATAATGCTAAAGCTATTTTAGAGACATTTGAGTAGTACCATATGCCATGCCAAAAAAAAAAAAAAAAGAATTCTATTTCTAAGAAGTTTGCATGGAAAAAAACCCTGGAAATTTTGAGGAATTGAAACGATGCATATCAAAAGCCAATGATAGAAATGCTGACTAAATTTCTCAATATCTATGATTTAGATGCCTAAAAGTTAAAGTTCTTAAAAAGGATTCCTATGAAAATATTTTCTATAGCAGCTCAAACTAAATTTTTGTTTTTAATAAATTTCAGTACACAAAAATGCTTCACTGACTTCATTAGAATACCCTTTGAAATTAAACTCTATACAGGTTGATATTGAAGTGTAGTAGAAAGTGATTAGTCTAGAGCACTTGGCTCATAAAGAAGAATGAACAGAGCTATTGTAAAAGTAATACCTGCTGTAGGAGACCATACTGACATTTTTATTAGACTTATTTTCACTTTTCATGGGAATATATTCATTTTTCAAGGTTATATGAGATGCTGAAAAGCACTGACTACAATTCTAATGAATACTTTTTCATTCAGTTTCCATTGTAGAAATACGAGGTATTTAAAACATTATAAATGCATTGTGTGGGTTTTTTTCCTTTTTTCCCTTTTTACTTTTTACTCTGTTTCTATGACTAAAGTGCATCACTAGGTGAGCACCATTAACAGTGAAAGGAGAAAAAGTAAATTAATCACCAATTATTATTCAGAGAAAGTTCCCATTTATTTCAAAGTTTCGAGGGGACTGGTAGGTGGTTGATCTATGAATGTCCTGCCTGCTGAGCTCCTGCTGAGAAAAGGTCAGTGTCATTCATTGTGTCATTTTTCTTTTGTGTTGTTTTCGCTCCTTTTCGGTTAGTCAGCAATTCTAAACTAAGATAATTATTTTCTTACTCTAGACGGTTTGCTGGACTTTGGCCCTAAATTACATGGCTGGTGTGGCATGAATAAGCATTAGATCCCAAATTTCAGTAGAACAAAAACAAACAGGTTCTAGTAAGTCCTAGGATTAAACATGGACAATAGGGCTGACGTTTAATCTGTAACCATCAGTAACAATCTGGTTTGATGGTAAAGCAAGTAGAAATCAAGACATCTTTTTAGGCTTAGGTGAGGTCTAGTGACCAGCGATCTTTGCAAGCAGTTACACCACCATATCTGATGGGCCACAGCGCTACAACACATTCAGAAATAACTAGATGTTTCAAATTTTTTCACATTTGTTATATCATAATAAGAACGATGTTCTTGATCTGCTGGCACCCTAGAATTTAATAAAGAACTGAGTATGGTTAATAAATTAGAAGGACATTCAAGGAAATCAAACAAGAAAAGTTTGGTGCAATACAGTGTTACGGAAAGAAACAGTTTTAGATGAACACCTAAGGGAACAGAGTGTGGCCAGAGTCCTTTTTATTGTGTTTCCTATTGAAAAAGCCAAGCCCCATATTCTGCCCACTACTCCAGCACACATCAAAATCAGCTTTAGCCCACAGCCCATGGTTCAAGATCCTCATTTTACTTTTCCCCAGTTATCTTTACCAGGAAATGTAGTTGCTACATATGGCTATTGCTAGTTCATGGCAAAGGCTAACAATTTTAAGAAATTCTGAGATTTTAATAGTTAGGGAAATAATTTGTGATTAACATTTTGTCCTGCTTAAGTTATCCTTTTGGAGCTCATTGTAATTTCCATAAAAAACTAGAGAAAGTTTGGGGTTTTTTTGCTTAAATTACAACTAGATGAGAGGTACTGACCATTCTTTTGCACAACAGCCTAGTGATGGAAAAATTTGTATAAGAAGTACACATAATACAATACATAAATATAGTACAAATAGGTTTTATAAGAGATATGCTTCTTTATACATGTATATATTATTTAAATAATGTTGTAATAAAAAATAACTTTCTTGTCATGAGCTGTGGGTGCAGAGCAGGGACTCTGGTCATATATTAGAAGAACTAAATTTGAATTGTTATGTGAAAGCATATTCATTCAAAATGAAGTGTTAAATGTGGATTCAGAGTGCATCAGCAATTCACATAAAGCTCTCAAGTGTATAACTAACAAAAGACAACTGAACTGAAAAATATCAGAAATCAAATATTTTGTTGCATAAAAGGTGAGCAGAATGAAAAGTAGAATCTGCACCATTTTAGAAAGGAAGAGCAAAGATTGTTGTTGAAATAGAGATGGTGGTCATGTGATACTTTGAGACTACACAAACATCATACAATTACACTGGTTAAATTTTCAGGCCATAGCAGTTTTTATCTCTTGAAAATGTTTTACCGTTTTATACAGACTTTCAGGGTCACCGCCTGCAACCCCGTTTTTTGAAATTATAGTCTTAATAAACCATATCTTTTACTCTGGTCTTAACTTACTTTAGTTTAAAAAAAGATTATTAGAAGCTATGGAGTGGCCTTTGAAATGCAATTTGCATTTTAAAGAGAATAGAATTGCAGACCAGTCAGAAATATTCTTTCAAATATATCCAATCATATCCACCAGATAGAATAATTTCCTAAGCTGCTCAGTTTTTAACCCAGCCCACTCCTGAATAATTTTTCAGGGTTAAACCTAATTCTTACCTAGTCCTTATCAAAGGGGAATTGTTTGTTTCAGGCATTTTCTTCTGAAGGAATACAGCGAAGACAGGCAAACAATGATATGTTAGTAACAGGGAGTAACAAGTGAGAATTTACTAATGGTAGCACACTCACAAAAATCTATCTCATTTTTCTTGACTACTCTGCAGAATCAAAACTAGCAGTAAGAGATTTCTCATTCAGATGCTATCTACATTTCTAATAATTTTCATTTTCAATTGAATACAGAAATCATTTTATCTTCAATAGCAATTTTAGCTCTGTACCGTAATTTTGAACATAATAAGATTCTTCAGGTAGAAGCTAAGACAGACTGATGTGAGAGTAGGGGAGAGCACAGGTAATACGAAATTCTGGTCCTTTCTAAGGAAAAAACAATAAATAATGAGAAACAATGAGTTTTCCCAAGATTCGACTATTTTTAAAAATAGAATAAAATTGCCTTTCAGATTCCAAGAATGTTTCCATGAAGATTTATAAAACTCTCACTAGATATGAGAGCAAACTACTTAAAGATGCAATCATTTTTTGCAAGAAGTATTATAACCATGTAGGTTTTTTCTACTATTTTTTAAAATAGCATTTAGAATAAGAAATGCTTATGAAAATTTGCTTTAATGGCTGGAAAATGTGAATTATTTGTTTCAACTTATTTCAGAAGATGTTTTCCCCAAAGTTGTTGACCTACCCAACAGTTCTAGCTGTCACAATTTAGAGATTTATTAAAATTACGATAGAATAAGCATCTACATTTGTAAAGAGCAAAGCTATAATACAATTACTTTTGTTCAAAGTATGTGGAAGTTATTAATAATGTTCAGATGATTTTAGGGGAATTTTTAGTATGCATTGAATTTAATGAAAATATGAGTATTAACTAGAAGAAATAAACATGTAGATGAGTTTGGGAACGGGTCCTTTTCAGTGAACATTTTTTCAATTACAACTGATAAATGAAGCATTAAAAGTACCTCATGACAATGAAGATGATAATACTACTAATAAGAAAGACAAATATTTCATAGTAAACAAAGAAGTATCTTAGATGTTTTCCTAGAGAACTGCAGTTCAAATAAATGTCAGAGGAATAACTAACATGCACACTTTCAGGAAGAAAAACTGAATGCTTTCCTTCTGCATATGTAGAAGATAAGTTAGAACTGTGGTTATATTATTTATATTTGAATATTAAAATGAATTAAAACAAAAGAGTGTAAATATACACATTCATACAGAAATAGGACAAGAGAATTTAAAGATAAAATAGTGTTTTTCAATAATTTTAAGAGTATTCAATTTAATTGGGAAGACGTGCCTTATTCTTGATTAGTATGTGTGAAAAGGAGTTTAATTCATTTGCCCACATTTAGCATGATTTATGGAGACTCAGGCATGGATTTGGCAGGCACTATACAATAACTATGGAAGACCCTCTCCACTCTGAAACTGCAAAAAGCCAGACTCCATCAAAGGGAGTCCCATAACATCACATGCCTAGGAGTGAGAAATTTACACGAGCTCACGGGTTGGAGTTTCACTTTTGATTGTAGACATATAAATGTAGGGCTTATTTGAACGTGGGTGACTGTATATGGAGCATGTGTGATGTCCTCTATAGTCAAGGGATAACTGGAGATGTGCTCAGTTGCTTCTCTGCCTTCTGCAAAAATATGGATCTCCCAAAAGTTCCGTAGTAAGTCCGCCAGTCCTTTGTGCATGTTTCAGGTGCCACATGCTATCTCAGACAACACTAGGTGCATATATTTAGGCAAACCTAATGAGCTTTTGGTCAACATTGACAGTTGAATTTGGAGAATTAATTGTCTCTCTGAGAGTAGAATACAGTCACTTTCTTCGATGTAGGATCTTGTGCTCTCCAAGCTGCAGGCAGCCCTTTCAAGCATCCACCAGAGCTGTGATGCACGACATAAGACCTGGCAGGCAACTGCTTCCTTCTGGAGACAGAGTGTAAGTCTGACACTTTAAATATTGAAGAATTATGTTTATTATGACTGGTCTGACCTCCAAATGTGAAATATATTAAATCAAGAACAATGTGACCATTTATTGACATTAAGAGTGGGCTTCAGATGTCTAAATGCAGATGTTTCATAGCCTTTTAGAAACATCGGGATATGCTGCCTGGTCGCTACGTGCCTCTTCAGATCAGCACATAACTACCAGTCCTGTCCGAATATCACTAATGTGCCAAGTAATTTGAAATGAGCATTTATTCTCTACACGCGATAGTCTGCTGATGGGAGTGAGAGGTTACCAGGCGGAGGCCACATGACACTTCTTGCTGCCTCGGCCAAGTGGAAGAGGGAGTTCCACTGACACATCACAGTTCTGTTCCACCACTCTGCAATACCCAACAGCCTTTGCAAACAAAACTCTCAGTATCTCTCCTTTACACATGAAGTGGCTGCCCCCAGGGGTTTAGTATGGCCACAACAGGACATTTGACTGCAGACTCACTTCCACGTCTCCCAAAGGTAGAAATTTGTCGTCTGGAAACCTCCATGACAGAGGAGAAGTATGACACCTCTTGTTGCAGACAAATTTTTGGGCAAATTTTGGACTCTGTCCTTCCCCAAACAGGGATGACTCTTTCATAAGATTTGTGCCTTCAACTGTGTAGGAGGATACCGTGGTGAAATCAAGCCTAAGTGATGGCAAAATTAAGCTGGTAAAGTTAAGCTTAATGAATTACCAATTGATTGTTCTATTTTTCTTTCTTAAATATTTAGTGTTGATGCCCCAAGTACATTTATCAACAGCAATTCTGAAATTGTATTTCTATTGCTTTGATAAACTGCATTATTCATAAATGTGTGATTGTGAAGATCTTTATTGAACGCAACCAGATTTGTAATAAGAAATTCTGCCCAGCCACTTGCACCACTCTGATATCTGAGGACCACTTGGCACACAATGGGGTGTATTTTCTGCCAAATTTCTATGCTCTTAATGCAACACAGAGTTGTCATAACCTATGATTATATTAGCATAAAAATATTACTGTGTATTTTAAGATTGGTAGGGAGACTACAGTCTAAATTTTGCCACAGTGGTTTGCCACAATTTTCCAATTTCAAATTCAAGCATTTAATCCCAATCTTGAAACGGTCTCCAAAAAAATTTAAGATTTTATCACAGTTAATGGAAACATATGCAGTTTTTGAAGAGATTAAGCTTTTCAGAACCTACTTATTACTAGGTAATAAGACAAATTTTTGAAATATAAAAATTATTTTCTTTAACTAATAAGAAAAAAAAAACCTCAGCCAAACACTAAATTCCCTACTTGGGCATTTTGAAAAATCTCTGTCTATAATTTTACAGAGAAAACATCAGTGGAATAAAAGAAATTAGAAAAACAAAACATCATTTACTTTGCTTTCTTAGAATAAAGTTGTAGAACTAAGTCTAAAGACACTAGTCTTGTAGGTTTCTTCCTTTAATCATTTTTAGTAAATTTTAAGTCACCTTTAATAGTTTGTGGTCTGTAAAACTTTGGATGCTGTGGTAAATAGGAATATTCTATTCCTAGCTGTGTAAGTATAGATGGGAGAAAATACCAAATACCTTTTTTTTTTACACAACTTCTGTACACACTGAAGAACAGCCTTGCAATAAAATAACAATTATTTCCTTCATTGGGTATGGGATAACAGTTTTCTTCCTTGTGTATGTCTTACATATCCTTCAACAATTTCATTAGGTACTTGATATGATAGTTTACTCTTTTTAAAGAACACCATTGGTAGGTTTTTCTTACTTGATTTTATCTTTTGTTGAAAAGCGTAGGCTCATTTTTAGCAGTAAACTTAGTACAGAAAAGGACCATGGTAATAAAAGACCCATTTAAAGCACAGAAATGCCTGCCTGATATATCCCCTTAAGTCATCTGTGACAATTAAACATTGAATGAGGACATTTTGTTGAATTTCCGAAGTGAGCAATAATGGATCTGGCAATATTACTATCAGTGGCATAGAAGCAAATGTAAAATCGTTGCTGAAAAAATATGCAGATAGCACGAAGATTGACGGAGCATAAAACAATGAACCATACAGGGCAGTCACACAGCATGAACTGGGTCACTGCTTAAGCTGAGTTCATTAAAACAAACCACGATTTCCATCTGACAAACCCAAGTCTGCTTACCCATACAAGGAAGAGTATTCTGGCTGGCTAGTGTATAGCAAAAAATGCTGGGGTCATCATATACAAATAATTGAATGAGATACCAGTACAATGGTGTGGTACAACGCCATAGAATGTATCTTACTAGGAGTTTCATCTATAAGGTTCAAGAAAATTCACAGAAGATCCCGTAAGATGATGTTACTACTGTGAAGAAAGTAGCCTTCCGAGCAAGAACTGAGTGTGTTCAGTTTAACAGTGAGAAACTAAATGTTGCCTTCTTTATTTATTAGTCTCTTGGAAGAAAATGCTAAATTCTCACAGCCTCTTTATTATTCTAAAGCATGACAAGAATTGATTTCTACTTCTGAAGCTGAACAAAGCGAAAAACTGGACAAATAATTATTGTCAGAGATGTTGGCAGAGGTGATTTTGTCATAATTAGTTATTGGGGTTCAGTAAAGGGTAATGGTGTGAATGCAATTGTTTGACATAGATAAGGTCAGAAAAAATATTGCAATAATCATATATTATCTAAAATAATGTATGGAAACCATTATTTAAATTACTGTGAATCTCACAGATTATGCATCTTAATATTTTCAAGCTTCTTTAGAAATGCTGTTCAAATCAATGAGACTAAACAAGATAAACTCACAGTTCAAAAGGGAAAAAGGTAAAAAATCCACATGGAGGAAGAATAAATCTAATTCTATAAAGGATTTTGAGTTTACAGAATTTTTAAAGTATGTTTTAAATTGAACATTTCTCAGCACATTTCTCAAGGAAAAGAGTTCAAGAAACATATTTCAAATCTTAGCAGTTTGTTTTTGTTGTACAAGTTGAAGACTAGTTTAAACAAGAGCAAGAATTCAGACAAGTAGTTTAAGAGAAAGCGTTAAAATGGTACATTCTGATACCTTTGAAAAATTTTTGTAAAATTAACACATTTTCAAAGCTTTTGAATTTCTATTAGAAATATTTTTATTTTCTTTCATCACAGTTTTACTGTTTATAAGAAGTGATTGACACAGGATTAAAAAACCAAGTCCGTCAGTTTTGCAACTATAGATCATTAACACATCAGCCTGTGTTAGTTACAATTCATTGTAGCTTGAATTTTTCATTCTTATTCACACATGACCATGCAGCAACATCCAACTGTTGGAAGAGCAGTGAATGATAATTTAAACTTGATTAGTTACACAACACACGACAGGTTGACTACTGACTATTGTAGTGCAGGAGTGTTTCAGGTGGGCACGGTGGAACAGGTAAATGTGCCTTCATGGCATCGATGAGGAGGCAAATATTAAGTTATCACACATTTTCTTTTTATAGAAAAAAATTACTTTTTAACTAGTTCAAATTGGTGCATACAAAGCTGATCAGACCTGCATTGGTATACAAGAAATTATAGGGAAAGACTGAAAGTTTATTTTAAAAACGTGTACAGTTTTGATAGCAATTTTAAGGCACTTAGGATTTGCAGATACAAAAGGAAAATAAGATCCTCTTTAACAGATATTCTTATTCACCATCAGTATAAGGTCCAGGTTCACTTTAAAACATTAAGGAATGGAGATTTAATTGCAAGAAAAATTATTTATTCAGTACTAGATCTATCTGCATTCTAATGAAACACTTGTGATAAAATAGAAGCTCTGTGAAAGAAATTAAGGCTCATTATTTGCGTTTGAAATCAAACATCCTATGATATAACTGCACGACAACGTATATCGCAAGGGCCTGTTGAGCGCACACAGCTCAACAATCAGTTCAAACATCAGCTTTGATATCAAGATCCTTTTGAACTACCACTTACAATTTCTTCACAGAGAAAAGAAAGTAGTTTTTTTTTTTAAATGAATGTAAATAAATACGAATTAGTTCTTTCATAAAAGCCTCATTTGGGGAAATGTCATCACAGTTCATTTTCCTAAGTATCTTCAACATGAGTATAATTTTTGCAAATATAGTCTTTGGAAGTGATAGGTTTTTACAAGATATCACATCAGGCTCATGGGTAAATGAGATTCCTTAACTCTAATGGCATAACACACAGTGATGAGAAAAGGGTGGAGGGGAAGTTTGTCAAATCTTCAGGGTGTTCTCTCTATTATGGAAGAGAAAATGCAATGCATACTTTAACTGAAATTGCACTGAATCACATGGTCACACATTCTATCTCTTGTGTTGTTGAAGCCTTCAGCCTGTGTTTTACATATAATTTTTGCAAGCATTATACAAGATGAAATGGCAAAATAAAGTGCAAGTTAGTCTTGAACCTGGAAACATCAAGAGATAGGGAAATACTGCTGACTCCCTCAACATGCAGTCAATCCTACTGTATCATTAGGCATTAAGTCCAAATCTGTGTTCTTTATGTAAGAAGTGATATTCTTCACTTCAGAAAGTGTACTGAATGAAAAACAGATGGCAAGAAATACGTAAAAAGCTCCTTTCCATTTGCCAGGAACCTCATAATTTTTACTCTTTTAACTATGAATGGGCTTAGAATGATTAATGTTGTCATGACTGACACCTTCACCATAATGAGTTCTTTTTTTCATGTATGGTCATCCCTTACTTAATGTCAAAACATTCATTAACCACCAAGCTTGACCTGAGGCTAGATCTGACAACAAATAGTAAATCTTTCAGTAGCAGCTGGGATTTTGTAATCACTTGTTCCTATGCTTGTCCATTGCTACCTAGCAATATCTAGACTTAAATTGTGAAATTTGTCCATTTTGTTGCAATGCTTGTCCTGTGAATGTCTCAGTGGTCCCTGACAATTTCCTGTGGACACCAAGAAGTCTGTTTCTTCCATTTCCATGGTGAAACGGCACTTAACATGCCATGCTACAGGCAGAAATGAGCAGAGAGGGAGCCACAGGGTACCTGGAACAGATTTTCATTCATGTCAAACACAGGACAAGAATTCTGAAACATATTACAACAGGAAAATTATTGTATTTTTTCAGCTTTGGTTTTTTTAGTTTCTGTATTTGAGATAAAAAATATTTTTACTAATGGCTGATTTACTGAGCTTCTAGCAATGGCTAAGAAGTCTGAGAGTTGCTTACATTTTAACCTTAGAGCACTTCTAAAGATCATTATCTATGCTGCCTTTATTAGAGGATCTCTGAAAGTGTTTTTATAAAACTGAAGTGAGTAGAAGCACAACTGAATTCACTCACTGGAGACATAATTTCAACATCCAGCTGTGTCAATCATTTCTTCTGAGCTTTTAAAAGATCTTTTTTCCTTTTTGAGAATTTTTTTAAATTATTAAATAATTATTAAATTTCTGGAATCTAATTTCTGTTTTAAATTATTAAATATCTGGAATCTAAAGGAAAAAATAATGATGCACGAGTTAGATGATTACTACATACATAGCCAGAAGAAGAAATAACTGAGAGGAAATGTCAGTCCTCTATATAGCTGAACAAGCCTTGGCCTCAGCAGTGAAGTTAACCCTAGTTTCAAGGATCCTCCGTTCTTCACATTTTTCCCTATGAATTCATAATTTTGTTACCTCTTTTATAACCTTTAAACCTCTCCTGCTGTAGAAAACTATTCTTGTTAATAAATAGTCTGAAGTGAAATGAGGCCAAATGCATTTTTGAAGCAGTGTCACTAGAGATGAGGTTAACTCTAAAGCTAAACGTAATCTCAGGATCCCAAAACTACAGCTAATCCCATTTTCAAATGAGATGTTAATATCCCTCATGTTCCTTGAAGCCCTATGATGTTCAACCAAAGTATTAAAATAGCTCAACAGTGTCAAAGAAGTTTCTTGCTTCAAGAAACTATCCAGCTTTTGTATCTATCCTCTTAGGATGAGCTATCTGCCTTCCTCATTAGTTCCTCTCCATCGCCAGTAACATATGGTGCAAGTCCTATACCCTGGAAATCCATCACAGGAATGCTAACAGAAATCTTATATCTGTATCCCCTCTGCCTCTTTTTTTATATGTTTGGTTGTACCTGAACAAAGATGTGCAAGATTCATGTGAGTCACTACGAATATACAATTATTTTGAAGACATAATGCACAGGTATAAATACTTCTCTGAGCTGTAAACTATAAATGCAGATTCTAAAATCATTCTGATTGCATTAATTTATATTGAATTTTTTATGGTACTTTTGAAAGACTTTGTTCCACTGTATTTGAGACTGATTTTTGACTGGATGTGAATAACTTCCATTTATAGGTCATAGTACCTTATCTCAGCAAGACATCTCAAGGTGCTTTAAAAGAGATGTACAATAATTAATAACACAGCTTGCAGTGCCAAGCTAATGATGGGAAGCAAAGAGAAAAACAAGTCAGTTTTCAGTTTTGATTTAAAGCACTCTGACATTCGTGGCATTTCTTGGCAGAGAGTGTTAAACCAAGGCTTTTAAATATCTGAAACAGCAGCATCCCAATACAGCATGGAGTGAGATACTAGCAGGACAAGTACAGCACCTTGATACGATGTATTAGTGAAATGTGTGAGTATTGGAAGAAAATTATATGGGAGGGTTTTTGGGGGGTTTTGTTGTTGGTTGGTTGGTTGGGATTTTTTTTGCTATCTGAGCCTGTGTGATTCTTAAAAAAGGACCGTTAAATCAAGGTTGTTTGGAAATTAGTAAGACACAGTTCTGTCACATTTTTAAGGCAGAATTGGAGTTATATGCTACAGATCTCCAGTCAGAATTCTATAAACATTATTTTATTTTGTACAAGCATGAAGGATGTGCTTATCTGTGCATGGCACAACTGTGTGAAGAAAAAGGATTCTAAAATAACTAAAGAATCATGTCTACCTTCAGCATTGTATATTCCAGTCTTCTCAATATACAGAATATTGTGGAATTCTTCATGGACACTTTTTCACAAACATAAAGTGTTTCTGATACAAATCACTGAGAAGTATCAATATAAGAGTAGACATTTGCCTAAAATTTCTCTAACAGAGAAACTTAGAAAAGTAACTGTCCAGACATGGCTGGCTCTTCCTATTGACTACATTGACTGTATGCAAATACCTCGGATTTATGAGGAACCTAAATTTATGACATTTGATATGATGGCACAGGTGAAAGATCTGTCTACTACATCTAATCCCACTCCCTATCCATAATAGGGTTGTCCTGGTTTGAGACAAATTCAGAGGAACGTCCAAAATGAACATCCTCTGATAGAAGGCAGTTTACAGCCACCCCTCCCCCACCAGGTTCAGAAAGAGTGTTCCTCAGAGGAAAGTGAAAAAAACCTATTTATTTAACAAGTAAAGTGCACGTAGGCAGGGAAAAAAAGAATAATGCTAAACAATAAAACCTCTCACTGTGGACAGAACCTAGGTAGATTTCAGAGTCCTTTGTGGGTGTGGCTTTTTCCCCTCCGGAGCTGGGGTTCGGCTTGGGCCCCTCTGGGCTGCAGCGTAGGGCCTCCCAGTGATGTTCTGACGTTGCTGAACAGTCCATAAGGGAAGAAGAAGAAGAAACCGAAGTCCCAGGGCTCCATGCTTTAGGTAACAAACAAAAAACTAGCTAAAAATCAAGAGAATGCCACTCTGTTCCCTGCTGTGGAGAGCAAAGAGGTGAGGAAAAAAAACCAGGAAGATGTTTTCCTTGGCTCCGAAGCAGCAGAACGCATCATCTCTGTTTTGAACACAAACCTCCAAAAGAATTCCACCAGCTCTCCCTGCTCTCCCTTAAAGGTACAGAAAGGCACAGGATTCACGACTGGGCAGAGAGCAGGCAATAGGGGATACAGCATCATAAGGTCACCCCAAGACAAGTGTCTAATAACAAATATTCAGACAAATATTATAATGAACAGTCTATATCTGATGCACCATCTCAGCTTCTGAAGATGGTGATTCCTATATGAACATCTAGATCATAAAATTTTATAACCATTTCTATATTTATAATAATTAAAACTCCACACCATCTCATGCATTTTAAATGAATTCATGTGTTTTGTCATTTGCATCTTTTGGCAATGTGCTAACTAATTTAATTACAATTGGAGTGGAAAAAACACTGTTTTGATTTGCTTTCAGTCTGTCAAATCAAGCCTAATGCAATCTTTCTAAGCCATGATAAGTTGTGAATTACTATTCTTTATTTATTCATAAATACATCATTCATAATTCTATCATCTTTCTAATGCATTTCCCCACATCCATCACTTCTTCTAGCTGCTTATTTATATTCTCAGAAGCAGACATATGATACATTAATTTATTCTTCTTTCCGTCTTCTGTAACTTTTTTTCAGTTTAGAATATCTTCTGTGAATTGAGTGGGAACACCAGAATTTATTTGATTTTCAAGACACAAGTCCAACATGGAACTATGGAGTGGAAAACCTATGTCTTTTTTCCTCTTTATAACAATTTATAATACTGTGGTGTATTGATCCCACCTGACAACTAAGCCCCCACTCAGTTGCTTGCTTTCTTCCTCTCAGTGGGCTACGAGAGACAATAAAAAAGACAAAAGTGAGAAAAACTTGTAGATCAAGATAAAGACAGCTTAATGTGTAAAGCAAAGCTTCAAGCAAAGCAAAAGGAAGAATTCATTCCCTATGTTATGTTGGCACGGAGATGTCCAGCCAGCTCATGGGAAGCAAGATCTCATCACGTGTAGTGGCTACTTGGGAAGACAAATAATATAACCACAAGCTACCCCCATCCTCCTCTTTTTCCTGAACTTTTATTGCTGAGCACGTCATATGTACTGGAATATGTTTTTGGTCAGTTGGGGTCAGCTCTTCTGGGTTTGTCCTTTTCCAAATTCTTGATCACTCTCCAAGCCTATTCACTGGGATGACAGAGTGGAAGAAGTTCAAACAGAAACAAAACTAAAAAAAAACCCTCAATGCTATGCAAGAACTGTTCAGCCACAGTCAAAACCATGGTGTTTTGATCACAAATCTGAAATGCAGCACCATATGGGCTGCTATGAAGAAAATGAAATCTGTTCCTGCCAGAGCCAGTACGACATTCTAGGGTTTATGGCCTCTGCTCTACTCTGTTGAGAAGACTATGTAGGATGACTCTACGACACCTATCTTGAACTGTGAAAATTAATTAACAACATATCACTATATATATGTGACTATAGTTGCTTCTCCTCTTCACATCTGCTTTGAGTATAAAATATTGAATTGCACTCATCACTCAGTCTTTCAAACTTCTGAGCTTCTTCCAAAAATCTTTACTAGCATTTTAGTTTTCATTACTCTAATTGTGCCAGTAAATCTTGTTGCCTTGGGTTTTTTCCCTCCCTTTCCCATAAACTTTATAAACATGTTAGCAACTTCATACTGCTCTTTGGACAAGAAAGAGTACTGTACCTTATCTCCTCTATGGAAGTGCCAATTTGTTCGTCCTTTATTTTCACCTTTCAAATATATTTTACTAATTGAAAGACATTTTCAGACACTTTCCCTTTTCTGTGACTGTTAATTTAATTAATTTGGTAACAAGACAACTAGTTTTTATTGGTTTTGTTGTTTTTGTTTTTTTTTTTTTCCACAGATCTACATATGGCATGGCTGTATCTCCCCTTACATATTGTCTTCAGCATATCATGTGGTGTTCCAGGCCATCCTCTGTAGGCAGCAGTAAGGGAGGAGAACACACAAAAATTCTTGGTACTGTGATCTTTCCCTAGTAGTAAGCGCAATTGTGACCATGCCATCTGGTCATGCACCTGGGGATCCTACAGTAGCTGACCCTGTTTGATCAGGGCAGTTGTACAAGTTGATCTCCAAAGGCGCCTTCTGACCTCAGCCTTCACATGACTCTGATAAACTGTGCAGAAGGTCCTAGGAAACTGGAAGTGTTCCTAGATAAGTAATACAGGAGCACTGAGTGGATCATTTTTCTTCCTTCATTTGACCACTTCTTAAAAGGTTTTTGAGGCACCAATTACCTGCGAAAAATTTATTCTTCTCCAAATAGACAATACTTACATACAAAAACCTGTATTTATATTCCTGCTATGATTTCAAACATTGTATCTGAAAGTCAATTTCAGGTTTGGATTTGTTTCAGTGCTCTGTTCTCTGATTCCTGTGTCTTTTATTTTACCTCTGATTCTATTACCTGCTACATTTCCTCTGCCCTATGGTTCCTCAGATTAGCCAAGGCCTTTTTAAAAAAGTAACATTGAGATTAGGGCCTTCTATTCACCTGTGGAAGAGTATTTGGCATGATAGACACCACATTTAAATGTTCAGCCAGTTTAAATCTGACTTCTTCTAGAACTATTGTGTAAACAATCTCTGGTCCAGGCAATGTGTTCATTTTATTAATTCTGTTTTAAAGATGCCGCTATTGATATAATTGAGAAAGTTTTTGAGACTTATCTTCATAAAGATGAAGCTTCAGCTTTAAGGGATGATTTATTCGCATTCCTCAATAGTAAATATGTGTCAAAAAAAGTAATTTCATGTTCCTACTCTAATGTATCCCATCTCCTTGGTGCAGTTTGTTAAATTTTTGTTTATCTGTGAATCCATTCAGCTCTTTGTATAGATCTTACGTCTAGTGTGGTCAAAGAAAATTTTATTCCAAACCAGTTTTACTGTATGTCTTGTCTCACATGCCTTAATATTTAAGTTAAAAATTTTATTGTCTGTCAACTTCATTTTATATGCACTGTTCTATATATTGAATGATTTTTTTTCCTTCTCCAAGATTATGTGTTGCTGTTCAGTTTGTTCGTTTTTCCATTTGACTCTGCCTATTTTGTCGTTTAGCGATACACTCTTGTTCAAAGTCTCTAACATGCTGAATTTAAAATTAGTTATTACTACAGCATAATTTGGTGGGGGAAACTTATCCTTTCCACAAAGGAACTGAATTTGAATACCTTATGGCTATTAGCACACTGAACATCGGATTCATCCTTGTGTTGTTAAGAGTTAGATCAAGATGTCCTTTTCTTCTTGCTAATCCTTTAATGAGTTGCTCGAAGAAGCATGGTCCACAAATGTCCAAGTTTTTCAGCAGTAGTGCTTTTCTCTCTATACAGGTCAACAGGTAAGGATTGTTTTCTGTATGACCGTGGGTTTTAT
Source organism: Mohoua ochrocephala (assembly GCA_013398855.1). Classification (NCBI taxonomy): domain Eukaryota; kingdom Metazoa; phylum Chordata; class Aves; order Passeriformes; family Acanthizidae; genus Mohoua; species Mohoua ochrocephala. The sequence goes on along the minus strand of VZTA01018775.1, from coordinate 61,723 downwards.
GATACAAGAGTAAGAAAAATCCCACATACCTATAGCCATAATTCAAGCACTGTAGTGTTGCAACACAATTTTAGTTATCAAGGTGATATTCACCTCTCACTACCTCTGTTATATGAAGTTTATCATGCATTCTGAGCCAGTTGTCTTCATTTCTTCTAATAGCATCAGTGAGAAAAAGATATAGTTCCCAAGAATACTTTACCTTCCTTGTAATGGGAAGATGGATTTTGTGAATTTCTTACTATCTCCCTGTTGTATTACAGACTGCATAGATTAATAGTTTGGATTTTCTAGTCCTAAATTTTAACCTCAGATTTAAGTACCTGAACTTAGGAGACAGACATCCTTTCATTGGGGAATAAGTTTTTTCACTATAGTTGCATTGATTACAAGGAGTCATTAATAGCTTGCAACGAATGAGACATCAGTCATTCTGGCCACAGTCCAACAACGCAATTAAGACCATGCTTAGCATTAATCAATGGAACTGACTTCAGAGAAAGTACTCACAAACTTAATGTTAACGAGGCATTTAAATATACAAGGAATCAAGTGTTAGGAAAAACTAAAATCTGGACTTCAGAAATTCTCTAGACAGTACCCAGTAAAGGCAAGAATGCAGCACAGGTACCTATGAAAAGACATGTGGTCTAAAGTTTAAAAAAACCAAACACATCTCCTCCCCCCCGCCCCTGCCGATTATATAGTGTCAGATTCAATGTTGGAAATAATTATTTAAAATGTTCAAGGATAAATAATTTTGCTGCTGCAAAATTAGAAAAATAAACAGATCTAGTGGGATCTTCATGGAGACTATGCAAAGGCAAAAGTCCATGTCTCGTGTTGCATGACAAAAGGGACACTGAGAGACTCTCTTTGAATGAGTAGTAGATGGAGACTCACAAGTTGCAACCTTTTGTTAGAAAAAAAACAAAACATGGAATCCTGATGGAAACAAAAGCCAGCAATGAGTCCTTGCAGCACATAAATACAAAAGCATCCTAGGATGCATCATTAAAAGCTTTGCCAACAGTTGAAGGAGGATTCTTCCTCTCCAGTCAGCACTGGTGACACCAGATTTGGAATGCTGTGTCCAGACCTTGGTTCCCCAGTACAGGGAAAGCGTTGAAAAACCGGAGAACATCCAGTGCAGGACTACCAAGATAACCAGGTTTTGGAGCAAAAATAACATGAAGGGAGGCTGAGGAAAAGGGATATGTTTGTCCTGAAGAAGAGAAGGCTCAGAGGGAGACTGTTATTGCTGTCTTCAGCTTACAGAGAAAGTACAGAGAAGTTAAATCCAGATCACACTGAGGAAGAAAAGAAAACAACACCAAGTTGGAACAGGGAAAATCTGTATCAGACTTTTTTTTCACCATGTGAGTTATCAAGCAGGGGAACAAGCAACCAGAGAGTCTGAAGAATCTCCATCTTTGGAGATATTTAAGACTCAAATGGACAAGACCATAAACAACCTTCCGTAACTGTGATGTAGTTCTGCTTGAGCAAGGAGTCTCTCTGGATGACCTTCAAAATTTCCCTTCAAACCTCAATTATTTTGACTGTATCCTACTCGCATAACTGAAGTTATGATTTTGAACTAATAGTTCACTGGAAATCTTTGGATTAATAGTTCATGACTGGACAGGGTATATTTCTTGACCATGTAGTTATCACTGTCTGTGCAAGAATAACAGATATTGCCATATTGGCTTCCTTTATATCACTGGCTTCTCTGAAAGACTCCAAATAGGTGGGAAGAATTGGCATTAAGGTATATGAGAATTTAAACCTCTCCATGGTTTAAGTGCATCAGGATGTGAATGGTGACAACAGAAATGGACACTAGACAAAAGAGATTGAACTGACACGCGTATACATTTCTCCTTATGATTTAAGCACATAACCGAAATACCATGCAACAGACTTGCTTCATTCTGGGCATGAAGCCACATTAGATCTAATTCCAAATCTACCATCAGCATCTTCAGACTAAGCATTTTTACTGCTGTAGATATTTTAAATTATGGATGCATTTGCTAAGGGATGTCAGAGGGAAATTATAAAACTGTCCTTGGCAGTGACTAATAGACTATTGTTTCTGTTTTGGCATGACTTGTTTTGGTTAGCCTTTTTTTATATTATGTTGTTGTTTCAATAATCAAAAGATAAAGTGGTCTTGAAATTGACTATAAGACATGAAGTGGCTTAAAAATGAGAACCCCTCCATAAACTTGGGTCAACAGGAAGACAGATTCAGATGAAGCATTAGTGAGGAGCAACTTTTATCAACAAGTTAAGGATGCAGAAATATTGCATTCTCCCACTTTTGCTTAATTGTGAAGGATTAGCAGAAAGAGCACAGAGAAAGCCACTCACAAGTTTCTTTTTTGCTCAGAAAGTGTGGCCATGTGTCTTTGTCACATTGTTTAATAAGATGTGTATGAAGATGTAGTATTTGAAAACTACAAAACATGAACAAGAATTCTGGGAAGAGCAAAGATATGTGAACAAACCTCAAGCAGTATTGTTGCTCACTGTGCCTTGTGGTAGTCGTAGTGAGTAGAGCTTTTAGGAAAACTTTCTTAATTGATGATTTATGAGAACATATAATTAATAAGAGAGATTATTTCTGAATTATTCCTGCCATTATTTCTGAATCATATAGCCTTTTACAAGTACTATATTATTTGTATTTGTGAAGATTTAATAAGTAAGATTTAAGTTGATGCTACTGCCTGTGTCAGAGCTTTCTGCCACCTTTGTATTTGTATTATTTATTACCATATTCTAAAAAGTTATTAATCGAAGTAAAAAGTGTTGGTTAAATTAAATTTAGCCTATTGATTACTCTTTTTAAAAATTCATTCTTTCATTAATTTCATGTTCGTTTTTGGAGATGACAATTTAATAATTAATTTTAGAGAGGGATAAAGGACTTGAATATTTGACATTAACCTAGTCTTGTACAATAATTTCTAATATTTAATTCTTCAGTTGAGATGGCATTTATCTTAAAATAACATAAAACTGATTTAGAGGCAGTAGCTCACTTCCTTGGTTCAGCTTTGCAGATCTGTGAGTTATTGCTCAATAACTTTGTACTGACGGTTTAGTTATCTGGCTAACTTGGCATAAACTGCTTAGCATTGTTAACATTTGACCCTAAATAATATGTTATGACATGGAAAGACTTATAGGGAGACGCATGTTAGAAAATAAGTCCCTTCCTGGTATTATAGCGTTTCTTGAATAAAGCTTCCTTCATCACTCTCTTAATGCTGGTTTTATTTACAAGTGACATGGTTTTGTTTCTGGGTTTTCGTTATTTGGGTATTTTTTCATGATGATTCAAGTTAAGGTGTTCACTTTAAAATCCCAAGGGTGTTTGTACCATAAAGAATAACACATGATAAAAATTACAGAACCACAGATTTGCTACATGGGCTGGACGATGTTCTCAAAGAGGAACAACCTCCCTGCTTAGAGCAAGGCTGGGTAAAGCAGGATGTTCAGGACCACGCCTAGTCAGTTTATACTTCCATGAATGGCAAAAGGTGTTCTCAGTGACCTCTTTAGAAAGTAGCCTTTTGTTAAAAATTGTTTGAAATTAATTCAGGAAAATACATAGGCTTGAATTTTGTAGCATCAATTTGGAACCACTTATTTCTTCATATATCTCTTTTTAACTAGGGAAAAAAAAATACTTAAGTCTCAATATTTTCTCCCCTTCAAGGGAATAAATGATAACTTCTGCCAGAGGTTGGTTTTTTGTTTATTTCATATGACCTACTAAGATTCTAAGAGGAAAATCCGCTCTTCAAGAAGTTTCATCTAGAGCACAAATCATTTTGTTCTTCTCTGTTCCTCTGTTTTTCATCATACCATTTTAAACACAAAAATAACAAAATTATATTCAGAATTTGAAATCTAACAATTCCTACACCATAGTACAAAGGTAAAATCTCCACTTATTCTGCTTATTTCCTGTTTTAGATTCAAGAGTAGTATTAGCCACCACTGTCTTAAGACTTCTCATCTGTATAGACAAAACTGATGTTTTGGGGGTTTTTTTAATCCCAACTATTTTGAAAGTCTGAGGAACATTTTAGAAATCATGGATGGGAGTGAGGGCCTGACTCCCTTTGTCTAGTTAATTTACCTTTAGGTTTTTACTATTAGACATAGATGATACAGACCAGTCCTTCTCACAGGACCTACTAAAATCCTTTCCACTATTTGTGAATGTTTCTCTCATCTTCCTGTACGATGCTTTGATCTAACTTGCAGCAGTTGATTATCTCAATCTTCTGTTTCTCAAGAGACTGGAAAGTGAAAAGGGAAAGAAAGATAACACAAGAAGAGAAATCAAAATGCAAGAAGCCAGAAAACCTGTCAAAGTGCTATGAAGTTCATTTTTATAGTTGTAATTGGGAAGAGGGACCATCTATCTTGCCTAAATTTGACTCACATTGAGTACAGCAGAGGGTTACTGGAAGTGTGAGATAGTGATGAGTTTTTTGGTTTGCAGCTAACCCTAGAACAACTCACCATTGCCCTCTGGTACAAATATGTGTTCATCAGAAAAGAGCAACCATCCACCACTGATTTTCGGAACAGTCTCTATTATGCAGGCATGGACTTGTTCTTGATATGTCTTTTATTTTAGATATATTAAATTGCATTGTCTTTGAATGGACTTAGCTCACCAAATGACCTGGTTATCTCTCTTTGATTTGTTCTTGTTATTACTCTTCACTGTTACAGCCCCTTTTACATGTACAAGTGTTATCTGTAGTGATTTATATTTCTGTCCAATTTTTTAATTAACAGCAGTGCAGGTAGCCAGAACACAACTGAAAAATTCCCACCAGGTGATGATCCTTTTTAGATAAATAGTTATGGAGCTATCCCCATTAACTCTTCTAAATCATTTTAACTTAATCTTTTTTCACTGGTCAGTGTTATTAATCAATCAAATCAGTATATGACAGCCACCTGCTTATGAAAAATACTGTTGATCTACAATTTATCTGCATAATTTCTTTGCTAATCAAATCTGTAGTCTCATCAATGAGAAAAATTAGACATTTTTGTGGATTTTTTTAGCTTGAAACCTAAATTGACTGGTAGTACTTACATTCATATTTTTAAAATCTGTCAGACAAATCAAAGGGTCTCAGATAACAAATTAAAGTTGTTTTCTCAGTCCTTCCTCATTAAGCAAAGCACAATCATCTGGCAGCATTGGTTACCCTGACTCACAACTGTATTCATGTGATCCTTTGTAAAACTACCTTGAAAATTCCATTTACTTGTCTTTTTTTTTTTTTTCATTATTTCAGCTGCACTGTGCTTTTCAGAACAATACCTTTGGATTGCAGAGATTTATGATGTAGTGCAAGACAGACTGTGTCTTTGTCTTGTTGGGCAAGGAACAACAAAGCACTCAGGGTCTCTCAGGACAGGACCTGGCAGCCAGGTGCAGGGCAGCTGAGGAGAGCTGGCACAGCTTCCACCCCAGCCCCGGGCATAAGTCACCTCCCTGGGATGTGGCCCAGCTGAGGCCCAGTCTGGGATGTGGACCTGTGGATTGGGGTCAAGATCAGACCCTGGAGAGGGGACCCATGGTCCCTTCACCAGGATGGCCTGGGAGGGCCGTGGAAAGGGGGACAAGGGCAGGCCAAGCCAACACCTGGTGGTGGGAGGGATTTCAGCCAATGGGTGAAGCTTTAGATTCATATTAGCAGTACCACAGACAAGCAAAGGCAGGGTAAGATGTGCCAAGTAAAGGGAGGGAGCTCCTGGAGAGGTTTTTTCCATACCTTTGTGGAACAACCCTTCATGCCAGTCTCAGGTCAGACGGTTGCATATTTTTACCCAAAACCAAGGGAGGAGGCTTGGGGCCCTGATGCAAATTCTTCTCTTGGCCATGTTCACTCAGCAGCACTATCTATCAAAGAGATGCTCCTGCTTCAGTTCTGGGATGTCAAAAGTAGAGACTGAATTTTTAAATGGAAGGGAGGTGGAAGGAATGCACCGGTGGGAATGAATGGCTGCAAGCACAGGCAATCAGTTCTGCTAACAGGACAAGGCCCGCTCAGAATTACACTAAAATTTCCCCATGTGTATTTCCTAGCGACCAGGACTTTCTGTATCAGAGCTGAGACATATGGTGAAATTCCACAGAGCTGAGAATAAGAGATAACATAGTGCTATAATTAATTCTAGAAAGTTTATCAGGTATACCAAATACGTCCATTATACGATAAAAATGGGAGCTATCAATTAATATATGGACATAAAATTATTTTAGATTAATTACCTAACTAGTTATGATATTAGAATGTAAAAATAAATAACTAAATAAAATCAGAAATTGCTTCTATTTGTTGGAATATTTTCTAAATGATAAAAGATTTGGAGAACTTTCCATGTCTATTTTTTCTTCTAAGAAAACAGATGTTTTGGTGTGAAGTTATTCAAAAGGTATCTAATATCATGATATTATCGATGAATTTGGTCATTCCAAAATATCTTCACTCTCATAGAAAATTCTTCACCTCACTTGTCTGAGATGCACAAATTCATTGCTAGAATAATTAAATTCTGTGCCTTGGCAGGTTCTCTGGCAAATGATCCCATGTGATAATTTGCAGAGAATCTAAAATGACAACCAAGTCACGTTCTGTTTTGTCAGAACTTCAGAACTGCGGCTCTGCCAATGTAATCATACAGACAACGAACACACATGCAAATAAAAAATTACATCCATGAAAACTGCTCCAGTTTTTTTCAACGTTTCTTTCTGCCTTTAAGGACTGTGAATTCATAACCGTGCTGGAACTTGCTATAAGACTGTGCAAATTTTTTACATAGGTTATCATGAGCATGATTAATTTCTACATTTAGGAAGTTTGTTTGGTCTTCCTTGTCAATAGTGTTATTTGATCAAGAGTCCATTTGCTTTAAGGGTAATTATCATGAAACTGGCTTTCACCCATCTCCTCTTGCCTTAGGCAACAATAAGACTGCTTTATTTATAATTGTTACTAATTTTATTGGGTCTTGAAACACTGCTGAAATAGAGAGCACCCTCTGGCATAATTTTCTTAACTCCGTGTCAAAATGCTGAACAGTACTTGCAAACCAATTTGTATTCTAATTATGCAACTTGGGAATGACCTTGTAAGGTTGATATCTTGCCAGTATTTTAAAGGATTTATGTAAATGCTTTCCATATATGAAGCTGGAGAAAACTACACAGTTGGTAAAAAAAGCATCTTGTATATAGAAAGGCAAATTAACCTCTTAAGTGTCTCAATCAAATGGAAGAGCTGTTTCAGAGATGTGTTTGAATTTTTTATGTATAAATAATAAAAAAACTCCCATAACATGAAATAGAAAAGTCTTTTGTTGCTGCTACTTTTTAAATCTGGAGAAAAATTTTTTTTTCTATTTCATGAAAGCTTCCCTTAAATGATTTGACATATGGTAAATGAGTTACATGCGTGTTCTTTATATTATTGTATTCTTCTTTGAGAGTAAGTGGGCAACTGGATTTTTCAGAAGAAAGGATCCTGCTTCTCCCCTGGTGAAAAACTATGCCTGTGAGTAAGAGAAGGCACTACAGATTGCACAATATGACAGTAGCAATGAGGAGCCCCTGCAAGAAAATGCAAGACTGCACCTCAAAACAATGCTGATAAGAACAGGAAACAGAAAGTAAAGGATCAGAAGAAATGGAGAAAATCCTCCTATGAACAGGAATTGCACACTTAGCTCCCAGTTACTCACTGAGCTGACTGAAAGAAACTGAAATTAGGGATACAAAACCACAATAGGCAGGATATGGACTGTTTTCAAGCCCTTTGTCCTTTTTTTTTTGTTTGTTTGGGGTTTTTTTTAGTTCTGTTTCTGTGCTGCCCTTCTTGGTCATTTCAAGATTTCTCATTTAAAATATAATTTTTCTATTACATATTTTGGAATTTATTTAATATTTTATGATGTTTGAATAGCTCACTATGAAGAAAAGATCTAGGGTGATCCATCTTAAAGCTATGGCTGATGTGCCTTCTGTGCTTCAAGCATCTCTCCTCATTGTTCATCTAATTCTTTATTCCCTTCAAAATACTGCTCTGAAGGTGCTGCATCACATCATTTTTCTTTCAACAGGTAGCTGATGGTTATTGTTATTGCTAAAATTGTACTTATTAACTGGATTTTTTTCTCCATCTTTCTGACCCATATCCTTGTATTCTCTCAAAAATTATTGTTATTGATCTGCATCTCATCATGCTCTGGCCTGAAACTGAACAGACAGTTTAGGACAGGGGCTAGATCTGCTCCAGCAAAATCCGAAAATTTGGAAGGAGATTTCATTAGACAAAGTAAATACATTATATTGCATTGAAAGTCCCTCACAAAATTCAGATTTCCCATTTTCAGAAGGCATTTGTGGCTACAAATAAGTTCATCCCAGTGATTAACTATGGATGTAACTTCAACTAAGAAAGTTGAGTTGGAAGGAAAAGGAATAAAAGCAGATAAATTTAGCACTGGTGCATTATTTTTTCTTAGAAATACAGAAGCTGACAGATGGGCCCCAGAAGTGAAAATCAAGAGCAGGATATAGTTCACCTTCCTACAATAACCTGAAAATCATTTAAATTAAATGTATTTGCTCCCACTCTTGTCAAATGAGAAACAGACATCCTCTTTGCCACATTTACAGGTGATTAATATTGTGTGGCTTAAAAAAAAAGGATTTATACTAGCTAAAGTTTCAATGAGTAAGGGTATTTGTACTATTTTTAAAAGAAAGGGGAGAGGTCTCTTCATTTTTTAAATATCATTAGCAGTCCATATTTTCATATTTTACATGCTGAACCTTCCGGTGAATTAAAATGTTATGCAAATACTGTGGTATCAGATGTCAAAGTAGAAAACATTTTTTTTAAAAAAGAGATTAATCCTTTTTTTAATTAATTATGTTGAAGCATCTAAATATATATTTGTTTATACAGTTATATAATATGGACACATCTTAAATATAGAGTTATTTATTACATTACAGGATGCTCAAATCACACTCAAACCAGCAGTTTGCAGGAGGCAGGTGTGCACACCAAGTTCTTGAAAATGAAGGATGAATCATGTTGCTCTCAAGTTAAGTGATAAATGCTGGTCTTGAGCAGTGGTCTCTCAAAACAGATAAAATGAAAAAGAGAGAGGAAATATTTTTGTGTCATTTTAAGAGATATAATCAAGGTGATATAAGAGTAACACCAACTCTGCTCCCCTTCTGGGCATCTGCCAGATATGAGAAAATACAGATGTGCCAGGATATGTAAGGGATGGACTTGCTTCAGGTCCTGCTAAGTTCCAGGTCACAAGGCTCAGGCTTTGAGAGATGAAGAAGTGCATCATATTGACCCAAAACATCTTGGTGGATCTCCTGCTTCTGGGAACTCACACTGTTCACAAAATACAAAATCATTAACATAAGAGATCAAACAGGACAGGCAAGATGATGAATTCAACCTTCATGACTTTTGTGTTCAAGGACAAATTATCAAGATACCATCAATGTTAAATTTTATACCGTAGCATATGTCTTCAGCTAGTTATTTTAGAATATAAAAAATGCACAAGAGTAACTATATTTAAAAAAGGAGATTAATCAAAAGTTTAAATCAAAATTTTATAAAGCTTATTAACTACACATCATAGAAAACCATCAGAGATTCAGGAAGCAACCATTTCTTCTTCTAGAGTTCTTAAGCAGTACTTATGATAAATTTAGAGCCCGCATCTTTATAAGAACAGTTTTATTAAAACTTAGCAGCTATCTGCCATAAGTTTATCACTACCCTAATTTAAACTCATAATTTACTTAAAGGTATCTATTGTAATGTTATATGTAACAAAAATTTGCAATCAGAATTTAATAAAATTATCTTTATTCTGCTTATTTTGTAAGTTCTCCGGGCAGTTTGGAGGGAAGTGTTCCTTAAGGATCACCTCAGAGTAAAATTATGTTGCACCTTCACTACTCTCAAAGTTTCAGCTCAGTCGACTAAGGAATTTCCATTTTATTATAATATTCCAAGTGCATACTTTTAATTGTATTTTTACTCCTAAATTTCAAAATTCGTAACTTCCAGATTACAATATTGAGACGCCCCTTTATGGATAAATCAGAGTGAAATTGATTTCTGTCTGCTTTTTACCTTTTTGAGATTATCGCCAACACCTTTTCCCTTATGTGTTACTATATCACTCACGATTTTATTGCACAAAGTCTCGCACTTATTTATTTACAGCATTCCAGTCACAGCATTTGACTGAATTTATAACTTTCTGTACTGTTTTGGAAGAATTAAGACGGAAAATAAGAAAAATAAATATTTAAACAGAATATACTTAATCTAAGGAAAATTTGTAATTCATACATAAAATATTATTATTTCATGTTTACTTAGAGCCAGGAAAAATTGATTTTTTTTGAATCAATGACTCAATGATTTCAATCTGTATACTGTATTAGGAATTTTGTACCTCGTTTGTAAGGTCCTGACAAATTAGGTGGAATGGTCAACCTGTGTCAGTGATTGATATCTAAGGGAATAGGGCTTTCCTATGTCAGTTTAATAAGAACATAGATATGCTGTATGTGGCAAAAAATCTCTCTAAACCGTGTTAGGTTTCATGAGATCTAGTTTCAACTCCTTTGTATCTTGCATCTTATTTGCAGGTAATCAGACTATGTTTTTAAATGGCTGTGAAAAAAATGTCAACTTTTCCAAGGCTGTTGCAGTCCGAAAAAGACTGTGTACTTTTGAAAGCATTCGGCAGTTTGCTCAAAACTGGACATAAGTATTGTTTGGAGAAGGGAAGGGTTTTCTAAAACCAGTAAAATAACAGTGCTGGTAAATATAAATAAGAACTTTGAAAATTTAAGAATAACCATTTGTAAATCTAAGCTTGTTCTTGATATCCTTCTTAAGGGTAAAAATTGCTTTTTAGAAAATCTTGACTTTTAAAAACTGTTAGTGATAGTAACATCTGTATCACTAATAAAGATCAGGTCATGTATGTAACATGGGATAAGAAGAAAATGTATCACTTGCCCCAACCCCAAAATAAAGAAAAGAAAAAAAAGCCTTAACACCCAGAGGTGCACTTCTGCTTCTTATACAGGAAGAAGTTGCAGATACTCAAATTTTACTTTTTAATACTTGTGATCACTGGCATCAAACATATTTTGAGTGACTTTAGATGCAAGGAAGTTAAATTGTTTTCTTTTGTGAAGGTGAGTTTTATATGATATCTGTTTATTATGACAGGTGAGAAGAATGAGATGGCAGGCTAGATAGCAAGGCTAACAGTGCTCTCTCCTTGTCTTGTCTCCCCTCTCTAAGGGTCTCAAACTTGTGCAAACCTGATCTGTGAAATGTACAAGATCATACCATTTAGAAGGAATTCAGGATGTTATTTGAACGTATATTTCTGAGAAATGTGTTATAACAGCTACAGGTTGCTTTGCCAAATCACGCTTGCATCTCAGTGGAATGAAATACCTTGTTACTCTCAATGTGACATTATATCTGCTATAAGGCCCAAGTGCAAAAGTAAAAAAGATTGGCCCATTTATTGTGTTATTTCCCCGCAGATTGTCTCCCATTCCATTTTTGCCTCCATGTACACCACAGAAAATACATTAAATAGAGGGGTTCTTTAGTTGTATGTGCAGATATAGAAAATGCAGGAGCAATTTAACAGGAAAAGTGTCACTTAAATTTTCTCCTCCGTATTAGTTTCAGACAGCACCCCGTATGCTGGTTGCCTTATGCCCTTTACAACTTAGAAGATGCTGCAGTTTTGTGATGTTCTCTGTATGTAATTTGTGAAGTGCTTTGGGATGAAAAGGGCCATAAAAATGTAGGGTATTATTGTAGTGTACTTTGCTTGACTGGAGAAGCTTCATCAGGAAGATTGTTTTACTGGGTTATCTCCTAGGTAACTGTGATTCACTGTAATGATAGTGACTAGCAGTCTTTAAATTGGACAGTAGAGGCACAACTATAACCTAACGGGAATAAAATTACATAGCACCAAGTTAGGCAATGTTGATTAACTATGTACTAAATGGATGTAAAATTATAAGCTCTGGCTTCTTAATACACGTACATTTGCAATTCAATATTAAAGGCTGTATTTTTCAAGATTCTCCAGAGGTTTTGGTAACTGCAAGAAGTTACTGCACTATCATATTTAAACCTCTGCATTTCAACTGCATTTAAAATATTTAAATCATTGTACTATTTCTAAGTTAAAAGTCACAGCAAAATGCTTTGCTATACATATTTTATATATACAGTTGTAGCAATTGCATGGCAATTAAGACCTCAATTCAGCAAAGCTAATAAGGAAAAAACTCACTTTTCTTGTTATTTCTGGAGGACAATTCACACATTTGAAGTTCATATTTGCATATTATGATAAGAAGCCTTTGGATAATCAGATGTCATATTCCCCCTCCCACTGAACCACTACACCAACACAAATTTCTTCTTTCTCTCACTCGTGCATAACACTCCCTCTTTATAATTACTCTACCAACTCATTTAAAATGGCCTTAGCAGTACAGGTAATCTATCTTTGCTGAGTTCCACATAGGATGCTTAAGAAACAGGTCACTAAAAACAGACAACAAACTGTACTATGTATTCTCTGGGATACCAGACCAAAGCCAAACAACTTGTCCCTTATTACTATCACCTGTCTTTATCAGCACCAGGGAACAAAAAGCCTCTTACTTCCTTTTAAACTTCAGCAACAGGGACACGTTCTGATAGGTGCTTGATTTTTTTTTTCTATTGCTGCAGAAAAATAAACATATCCTGGCAATAGAAGTAATTGTCCCCTTGGTACAATGGAAAAAGGTTCCTGCATGACAGTGAGGAAGCTGAGAGATACGTTGATAAATTGTAGGTTGCTGCCACAAATGCAGCCATACTATAAGGATATACTTGCAGATGAAAGAAATAACACATCTAAAGAGATTTCTAACAATTGTGTGACAGCATCCTTGGAAGCTTATCATGTAGTAGTGAAAGACTCTCTCGATCCTTCTCTATGCCACAAGTGCTATACAGAGTTTGAAAAATACATTCCAGGTGCTCTCCGGGAGTACCTATTAATTCTCATAGTTACTCAACTGGGAAATAAAAATTGCCATATATTTAGATAAAAAGGTTAGATCTTAAATTGGTGCTGGAGAAATTTAAATAAATAAGGTGTCTAGTTATTTATCTACCAGTATGCCATCTAGATTATCAGAATTTGATATTTCTGACATATTAAGACATAGGAAGACGAAAGAAAAGTGGTTTACAATGAGAAACTTATATTACAATTCAATTGCACAAACTTAAAGGTTTTAATCTAAGCCTGAGCTAGTAGAATTCTGTGTCCTTACAGTAGATGAAAAGAAAAGAGAATAAGCACTTAATAAATAAACAATAAATTTAATCATAAGATCTTAAAAGTTAGTGCAGATGCACTTCACTTGGGCTATTGATATTGACGTATTTCGGGAGGGAAAAACCCCAATAATTATGTGACCATATTCAAGCTCTTCCATGGTGTCTAACGTATCAATAACCCTTGTGTCTCTGCTACAATATGGATCTCCCTCCCCCATCTCCACTGAAACACCAGAGCAAAGGTTTTCATTAGCACATCGTCCCTCAAACATTATTGTGCTTCCCCCAGACTTACCTCTAGCCAGATTTGTTTTATCCCATTTCCCCTTCAAATCTAGCTCAAAGCTCTTTTAATGAGTTCTGCTAACTCCTGTGCAAAGATAGTTTTACCACTTTGAGACAGGTACACCCCATCTGTCACTATCTGGCCTGGTGTTATGTAAACTGACCCACAATCAACACCCCTCTCCCCCTGCATTCTGTCACTGACACCAGACTCTGAGCCAAGTGTTTATCTGCTGACTCTTCCTGATGTTTCTCTCATCACTTCCTGCAACCAGAAGGATGGAGGAGAACACTGTTGTGCTCCTGATCCCCCAGCCATCTCAAAACTTCTCTTGATTGTCCGCAGGCTTCTTGTAACTTCATTGCTGCCTACCTGAAATAATGGACAGTGATCTGAGGGCTGTACCCAGGTAGGAAGCTTTCTCTTCACTTCTTCAATACAAGCCCTGGGCAGCCAGCAGACTTCACTAAGAAGAGGATTCAGGCTGCATATGGGACCTTCTGTTCCCCTCAGGAGACAGTCTCCTATGAGAGTGACAAAACTTTTTGCTTTATGAAAAAGTTTTGGTACAGGGCATAGGCTGATTTAACCTTGGAAACACTTCCAAGCTCAATGAACCATTGTACTCATCAATGTCTGGTTCCACTTGCAGAACCTCCTATCTGTTATGCCAGGGCACCTGGGAAGGATGGGCAGTCACAGGGGAGATGTATCTGCTGCACCAGAAAGGAATTTGTTGCCATTGCCGCCTATGCCTTGACTCACCATATTGATCCAGGTGGACAGAGGATAGGGAAAACTGTGTCATGAATCCTGTCTGTTGGGCCTGCCACAGGGAAAGTAGGGTGTGATAGAAATGATAGGAAGTAGGGAATAAAGTCTTTCATTGCTCTATTGAAGTTCACAGCTCTTGTTTTCCCTGTTAAATTGCCTTTATCTTGCTCCACAAGTCCTTTTGCCTTCCGTTTTCTCCTCAACCACAGAAGACAGGCAGACTGAATAGCTGTGTGGGTATGTGAATGTCAGTTGTGGTCAACTCACCAAACTTAAAGTCACACTTTCTAAGAAACCTAATAAAGGAAATGTGACGGCATAAACTTTTTTTCCTTTGACAAACTTCATGTGAAAATTAAGGTATAACTCATTGAAACAGAATACTAAGTACAGCTATTGGCAAAGGGCCTTTGTCAGTGCAGTTTGACAGGTCTTGGCAGGTAAGAGTAAAACTTCGACAATATGTATTAGCTGGGAATCTGGCCCATCATATCCTTCTCTTAAGAAAGCTGCATTGTGATTACTTTAGTCTCTAACTGAGAAACAGTGGAAGCGGTTTGACTTGCAAGAAGAACAGATTAATTGAAGGCTCAACCAATAACAGATGTAGCATGAAATCAGAATGTTTCACCAAATTACTGCTGCTCTGCTGTCATTAACTGTATAAAGAAGCAGGCACTGACCTATTGCAAACCTTATGTATTTTCAGGGGAAAATTGAAGCTATGCTCAGGGCTCTATTTTTTGTCTGAGAGTAATGCAAAAAAAGTATTTCTGAAGCTACATCATGTTTTTTCCAAACTTAGATTAAAAAAAAAAAATCAACTTTTTTTGAACCTAGGGTAGTTTTTAAATGTGTTTGATCTGATTTAATTTATTTTATAGTAATGAACAAGGACAAGCATATTTATGGTGTTGCTGTTCTGACTGAAATTGTAACTCACTAGCAGATACATTTTTGTTATTGCACTAATATTTGAATTATTATTTTGTTCAGTTATAGATCAGATTTCAGGAGGTGCTAGTTTTCTATTTTCTTATTGTTCTATTGAAGATACCCCAAAATAAATATAAAAATAAATAAATCTATAATGCTTTGTATAAGGTTTATAACTGGGTGTTTTTCAAACTGACCACATAGTTATAGCTGAAGATAAAAATAATCAATTTCCTCTTCAAATAGTAATTTTGGTTGTTTTTTTTTTATTTTTATCATACTTAATTTATGCTACTCCCAAGGTACAAAGTCTTTGCTAAGTATCCTTGTGATATTTTACTAGAATAAGTAAAGGATGCAATACATCCTCTAACAGCAGAGCATCATAGAATCAAGGTCAGTAAAGACCTCGGAGATCATTAGGTCCAACCTTTGAACACCACCATGTCAACTAAACCATAGCACTAAGGGCCATGTCCAGTCATTTCTTGAACACTTTCAGGGATGGTGACTCTATTACCTCCCTGGGCAGTCCCTTCCAATGCTTAACTGCTCCTTCAGTTACAAAACTCTTCCTCTTGTCCAACCTGAACCTTGAACAGATACAGTAAAACTACTTCATAGTGGTAATAAACTAACATTAGAGTATGTGTAGGTAAAAGCCAAAAGAGATGAACAAATTTCTATGGATTTTGTTAGTAGTCTGTGCAGAAGAATAGTGTTGAACAAGAGATAATGCTCTTTTTCCTGAGGCAGTGGCTCCACACATGCCAGAAGGCAGTGTCCCATTAAGAGCTGCTGCTTTATGGCAACAGAAGCATAGAAGACAGAGGCGAGGACACTTTTCTACCAAACACAGATTATGTAGAAATATGTTGCAGTAGCTGACAACCAGAAGTGCGGACTGAGACATGGTATAGGGATGTAACCCAACCCTCTATTCCCCCTCTCTCCTTGTTGGCTGAAGTTTGTGTAACCATGCCCCCTTGAGCCCCTTTTTACACTGGTCCCCAGAGGCCACCAGCCCTCTTGGCACCGGGACTTCACCAAATAAAAACCTTTTGGACTTCCCTAGCCTAGAGCCTCCTCTCTTCTCTAGTGGCACGTGGATCCATCAGCATTCATGGGTTTGGCAGCACAGGTGAGGATTGGTAGCGGGCAGCGCGGCCGCGTGCGAGAATTTTCTCTGTGAGAGGGATTCCTCAAACAAGCCGCTGCCAGCTCGCTTTGCCGATCCCGCGCAGCGCTAAACAGAAATATGTCAAAACACAATAGACTGTGAGTTGTTTGATACCTGATGATTACTTTTGGTATATAATACACCCACTGCATCATTAGTAATGAACAATTAACCAGCTAGATGTCCTTTTCTTTAGTGGGACATGGAACCTTGGGTGGTGGTTCTTTCTCTCTTTTTAAGGGAAGCTACTCTCTTTCAGAGTGTGGATACGACAAACCTAGGAATCAAATTCCGCTACTGTCTAGGTAGATATGGGAAATTCACTACACAGATTATCAAAATATGTATATTTGGCAAGACAGTGAAGTCATCCTTCACCTCATCCTGTTTTTGAACCAAGCTTTTCATATCTACAGCAGTTTCCCTTCAGTAAGCTAATATCTTAAGTATTCCCTAAAAACCCTGTGCAGGAAAAGATTAACTATATCTGAAATTATCAGTAAAATAAGACTGTAACTGTTTATGTTGAAATTTTCTGAGTGATGAGGAAGTCTGTATGTCACCTCATGCTGCAGCATAGATCCGTGTTGGCCTGAGCAGTCAAGTGGCAAGATATTGGCACACCTTCTGCTCATTTTGACAGATTTTGTAGCTGGGTTATCAGGAGTGAGAAGTCAGGATTAAAAAGGTGTAGATCTTCCTAATAATACATCTGCTCAATTAAGATGGGTTGGATAAGTAAATCATGTGAACAAGCCTATGGCTGGTTCCACAAATAAAGGAAAAGAGAAAAAAGAACCAGATTTTAAATGACTCATAATGTTGTTCTTAAGCTTTCCTTAAAGCTATTTGGTGCAAGCCTATAAACTAAAATGAAAGCTGACTGTTATTTGCAAGAATGAACACAAGTTGCAGCGGTGTGACTTCTTCAGCTGTTGTCCATCAACCATTTTGAGGATTTTTACTAAACATACATTAGGAATACAAAAAAAAAAAGGAAAGAAAAAATATAAGAAAAAGGGAAAAGCCTTTCTAAATAATACAGATAAATCTATAATTTCTACAATTGTTTTAATAGTCTTATAGTATTGATCTCTGGAGCCATCATTGTGGTTTTTTTATTCCATTGAATTAAAGGGGATGTGCATCAGGATTTTGTAGCTGTGGTTCTAGAGTACTTCAGTCTAACAATGAATGATATTCTCTGTAATGCATTTCAATATTTTTGCTGTTATCTTCTCATATTTCTTAATTCTGATTAAAGTGCAACTCTACACACTGAAACTGATGTCTAAGAATTTTGATTATTTTTAGGCATACATAACTTCTCAATTTACAGTGTCCACATACTTGTTGCTTTGCTTCAACTACTATCTGAAGACAGAACTCTTCATTTGTCAGTGTAATAGATTCTGTGCAATTCAAGGGCAGGTGACAGAACGGAAGTTTCTTTTACTGATCAAAACTTAACTGTCTTATGCTTTTAGTAATCCCTTTAGATATGAGTTATTCATCAAAAATTATTAATGAAAAACAACATCAGTGGAGTCAAACACTTAAAAAGAAAGGTTAGCTTCATAACTCGTGTGAATCAGTTATCATTGTAATTTATTCTGCAATAATGTGCAATGAAGATTGCATTTCGCAATTGCTCTTCTTGATATTTTACAGGTTATAATGGTGCATCTGACAATAGTTCTAAAAGCAAAGCATTCAGCACCTGACCTATTTTGTTTTATTTTACAGAATGAATTTGAAAGAGGTTGGAATGGCATAAGGTGTGGGAGGGAAAAAAAACCCACATTTTTTTCTAGGATTTTTTTACATTTATCCATAACTGTTTCATAAGACTGTGTCCATCCACAATTCTACCATAATATATGTGTATTGACTGTCTGTCCAAATTTAGCAGGAACATCTTTAGTTTATTATAGTGTCTCAAGGGGACAACACAATTTAAAAAAAATAGTTAGGATTTAATGGTAGAGATAGGTCAGGCTTTGCCTCTGTTCTAATGAAGTTAACACTTTTTCCTTTCATCTATGTCATCTGATATGTGAACTCTTCAATGGCATGAATTATCCAAATTGTCAGAAAGAAAGACAGACAGACAGAAAGAAAGAAAGAAAAATATGGAATCCATCCTTTGCACCTTTAGAATTCAAATCTTGTTTTACAGTCAATTTTGATGTGAAATTAGTCTAGTCTAGCTCATTATGCTACCAGCTGGAAGACCCTATTTTGTCAGTGAAGCATAGAAAATTGAGGTTGATGCAGTGAAGAATTGAGCTTAATATCCAGAAAATGTTCCACTTCTGCGTTGTTCTGTACTGCCTGGTGCAGAATTCATGTTGACTATGCAAGTAGTTGTTAACCTGTCATCTTAGTAGTACATGAGAAGCTATTAATCTGCCCTTCTTGTACCAGGATGGATAATATTTTAATTCGGATACTGTAGTGGTGCAAACATGGGAGAAATAACCATAGTTCTAGATAAAACTGGGATTCACATTAAAAACAGGAAAAAAAATGGAAGAAGTGAAATTTCTCACCACTGAATCCGCCTGTTAAAATATTCTTTACTTACCTTTGTATTTGGATTTGGGGCTATAGGATGTCTATCTCAGCAATCCTGTGAAGATCCAATGTATGTAGGTCTAGGAATTAGCCAAAGACAAAATTCCTCAGCTCTGCCTCTCTTGCTCCACAAAGCAAGAGCTATAAGTTATTGCAGATGCACTACAAATGCAGATGATAACTGACCCATTCTGGAAAATATATGCAAATACAGTGGTGTAATGGTAATAATCCTGTTTAGCTAGCATCATAAATGTGATGTCCATTTTAAACAGTGGTGAAAACATGTAAAATTAAAAGGTGATCCTTGGTTACTTGTTCTTTCTCCTGTTCTTATTACTCAAAAATTAATTCAAGGCAGTTAGCTCGGATATCAAATATGCTTTGTCATGAAGCTGCATCCAGGGTTTTGGCTGTGGTAGTCACTCTTCATAGTAGCATGTATGGCATTATGTTTTGGGTATAAACAGTGCCAGTGATGCAGTAATGTTTTAGTTATTGCTTAATGATGCTTGCACAGCATTGTGGTGGTTCATCCCCCCTGATGAACCACCATCATCTTTAGCTGATCTTTAGGACACCCTATAATCTCAAGATCAGGAACACTGTCCACACCAGGAACTTCTGGAACTTCATTTTGCATCCCTAGTCTTCAAAAAAATAAAGTTTTAAATTTATTCTGATCTGATTTTTCTTTCTATGTTTCATTAATGTAGTAAGTAATGGAGTGGACCTTGTAGCTGAACATAAAGTGTAGTTCATGCTTTCACAAATTTATATGCGACCTGTTTTTGATAATACCTTTAATGATGATGTTTTGAGACCTAAAGCACTAATTCGTGATAAGTATCAAGGCCTTCTCCATTTCTCATGCTGCATCCATAGTGAGGCAGCAAAAAGTTGGGATGGATCAGGAAGCTGGGAGGATACATACCTAGGACAGCTGACCCCAATGAACCCAGTTCAGCTGAAACAAAATCTATACCATATCTCAGTTACCACTTGCATTTAATCACACACACACACAGAGAATATTCTGAGTTGGAAAGTACCTAAAAGGATCATCAAGTCCATCTCTTAAATGAATGATGCCATCCTCAGCAGTAAAAACTAGCA
The DNA here is from genome assembly GCA_013398855.1 of Mohoua ochrocephala. Classification (NCBI taxonomy): domain Eukaryota; kingdom Metazoa; phylum Chordata; class Aves; order Passeriformes; family Acanthizidae; genus Mohoua; species Mohoua ochrocephala. The sequence continues at coordinate 41,364 of VZTA01018775.1, read as the reverse complement.
GGGAAGAAGGAGGAAGTAGAGGACATTTGGAACTTACAACATCTGGCTTCTGAAGTACCTGTTACACATGATGTAGCTCTACTGTTCCTGGAGATGCCTAAACACGACAGCCTGATGGGAAGTAGTGAATTAATTTCTTACTTTGCTTAGCTGTCATATGCACCTTTAGCTTTACCTCTTAAAATGGCTGTACCTCAACACATAAGGTGCTTCACATTCATCCTTGTTATTCTCTTCCATGTCCCAGATTGGGAAGCAAGCAAAAATCTATGTGTTGATTAGCTGCCTACGAGGGTTAAATCACAGCACTCTCTAAAAAAGAGGTAACAAAGTCTTTAATGTTTCAAGTTCTTAGAAGTGTGACAAGAAAATAGCATGTGGAATTCATTGCTTTACTGTCACAAAATATAATATAAAGTCATCTACAGCACACCAGCAAGGACATGCCTTTTGAGTGAGACGGTTTTGAGAGAAATTAAACATATAATTGTTAGTGGGAAAACGATGTCTTCAATACTAGCAATTAATTTAAATAATCACTATGAACAGGATAGTGGTGTTTAAATGGTAATGAAATGGTGATAAATTGGAATTATCGCCGAGTGCTAAAACCAGAGCCACAATAATAATGATTTTAACACTTAATTGTGAAATTTTTATGTGGAAAAGTAGCAAATTTTCAACTATTTAGTCATCGGAAAGTATGAAAAAAGTTATAATAATATTCTTGTATTAATGCTTTAGACAGGCCATTGACTGGTATACGTGGGAAATCCATTTTGGATTTGAAAACCATTGTCATAGAACTCTTGTGTTTATCAATTCCAGTTGCAAGCACCTATTAATATTATAATATAGCAAAATAGCTGGTAGTCCTGGTTGAAATGGCAAGTTCAGATTTTATGAAGTACATGTTATCAAAATCCATTAATTCACGATGCTACACTACATTAGCTCTGAAAGACAAGAAGAAGTTACAGGCACTTTTTTCTGCTGATCTTTGATAAGAGATTTTAATGGCTGAGCCATTAAACCAAAGTGTAATAATGTCTCAGGGCATACCAAAACTACTGCTCCTTTTTTTTTGTCTTGTAATTGGAATTACACGGTGGAGGTAGACTTCTAGTGCTCAAAGCAGGGATTGTGGTTTCACCAGGCCTTCACATAATCCTACTACTTCTAAGAGATCCGTCACCTCACAACAATTACACCCATAGTACAAATTAGGAACAGACCAACTGATGTCAATATTTGCTAAACAGACCTCACTGGGAGATTGGAATGACACTTTCAGTGTTTTAGTAACTTCTTATACTGCAGAGTGGAAGACTGTATGCCCTCATCCACAATATCAGGCTGTAATCATTAATATTTTTAAACCCATTGAAGCTACAAAGTTTAAAGGATGGATGATGAATATTCCTCTGACTTGAAACTTTTTTAACACTAGTAATTTACTTATTTACTTAAATATATATATATTCTGCGCCTGTCTTTTACTGTACTTTTATATCTGAGTTGATGAGATAATCTAGTTTAAAAGAACGTAGTTATTTTTAAATTATGCATGTTTCCTTTGATTTAAGAGAGAGCTTCTGCACCTTATTTATTCTACTTTTATATAAAATAAATACTGTAATAACAACTTCTAAATTAAATACTGGGATAACACATCCTTCACAGAGCCTATAACATAAAAGTCACCACAACACCCTTCTTTCAAGCATAAAATTCATTTAAATCAATGTCAATAATGTAACCTTTGATGTCAGGTGTAATACTAGCAATGTGTATAAAATTGATATTTAACATTTTGTTTAATGTTTTGAGGTATCCAGTATAATAAAAAGTTACCTTAGGGAAGGAAGAAAATCCATGGTTTGTAATCACATTGAACTCTAAACCAGGTTAAAGTCTATGCAAACAAATTAGAGAAAAGTAATTACAGGAAAGTTTGATTAAATCTCATTTAATACTGCGTACAGTCTGGTGTTACATTTTAGAAAAATGACTGTTTGCTCTTTCAGACTACCTGTTACTCATGTTTGAAACATAATCTCTTTATTTTCAATTGAGCTTTTTTTCAAAATAGTGATTATACCAGGAATTTATTAAAATTTTGCCCGTGGAAGACACTTCAAGACTTTTAAAAATTTTGTCTGCAGGGAAGTTTATAATAGTGAGTTCTATATTAGGAATGTGGATTTAAATAGTGTATTTCTGGAAAATATTGATACAAAACTGATGGCAGAGTTCAAACACAGGACAGAACAGTTCCTATATCAATGAGATTTCCTCCATTAAATAACCGAACAAATATCTATAATTCTGTTAGGTGATCATTACTCTGTCAGAAATTCATATTTCATACATATTGGAATAAACCTGAAGGCAGATAGACAACACTGGCTTGACAACAGCTGTGCAGATAGTCAGCATTTAGCCTACGTGATAGCCCTGAAAGTTCTGACTTATTTCAAACTGGGTTTGAAATTATTTTGACTGGGTTTTGACTTATTTCATTTAGTTAATCTACTTCAACTATTGCAAATATTATTTTAAGAAATAATTAAGCCTAGATAGTCTTCCATGGAAGAAACTGATGGCTACCACTTAAATTATTGGTTTTGTCTATCCAATTTTCTTTTAATTTTAAGAATGTTTAAAATTCTTTTTACTACACAGATTGTTCTTTTCATTTTGTAAGGATCCATGACTGCTCAGCAATGTGAAGCTCTGTAGAATTTTATTTCTTTAACTTTTTTCTTTTAATCTCTGAGTCCTGAAAAAAAGGTGAAAGGGCAGTCATGAGAAACTCTAAACCCAGCCACTTCCAAACCTGATTCTGCTACAGGCACTTATTTTCCAATGTCTTTGTTCCATTTCTTTACTCCTCTTTTTTACTCCTTTATTGCAATCTCCTTTACTCCTCTCTTTCTACACTTGCCTGTCTCAAGCTATATGCAGTTCTTTCTTTAGAATCAATGATAATTGAGGTGGAGGCGGTGTTGAAAACAGCCTCACTCATTGTATAATTAATATAATTATATTTTATATTAGGCATATTATATCACATATACTGCATAATTAATAATTCATTTCTATAGTGTTTCCCATGCAATTAAGCTATAATTTATTGCAGGATTCATAGTTTAAAATTCTATGGTGTGTGCATGAGGGCTGATGAAGACTGGAACAGTAGAAAGTTAGACATAGTAGAATAACGAGGAAGTCAACTCTGTGCCACAGCCGTTGAGCTAAGAATACTCATACTTCTGTCTGTCTCAATATTTATCTATTGATATATACATAATTATTAGAAAGATAAGATTTTCCTCAATTGAAGCCCATTTCTTACCTCTCCCAGTAACTGGATCTAAAGTCCTCTCATCCTAAGAGAGATCTGAACTCCAGGGTACAATTGTCTTTTATAGTGAAAATGTGGCTTTTATACGTTTTCTACACAGCGAGAACCAATACAAGAATACTTTACAATCCTCACCATACAGCTTCAAGAATCAAAGGTCCAAATAATCAAAGGTCATTTCAAATTTTGAAATATTCAAGCTATTTCTTGAAATCCCATTTTCTTTTGCATATGCTAGCCATCACTACTCTCTACCCTTTGAGCGAGTATATCCAAGTTGTCTGTCCAGAGGTGCACTCATGGCTGCTGCACATTAGGTCACAGGGGCAGTCGTAGCTGGTACACACTGAAGTACAAAGCACATGCATTGCTGACACATACTGCATTGCTTCCCCTGGTTAGGACCCATTGAGAAATATCAGGAATATACATTAACATAAAATTACTGAAAATAAACTCCTACCTGTTATTCTCCTCCAGAAAACCAGAAGTTTATCTTCACTTCTCTGTGATTTTCAGAAATACTGGTAGTGGTTCAATAGCCTTCGAGATGAAGGAACATGGATAACCCAGGCCAAGTGGAGGTACTGTGCTTCCTTTAAGAGTTCGGTAGTCAGCTTCTTATCAAACTGTATATCCACAACATCTTTATTCCTTTGGAATTATGTGTACCTTTCTAATTTATCTTGCTAAATCCTGATTTAATGAAAGCACTTCATTAGATCAGCCATTTCAGAAGCACATTGATTTTATATCCCTCCTCATTTCTTATACTTCTGTTGCCTCTTTAGCATTTTCCTCTTGATACAAATGAAAAGTTATTTGACCTCTCCTCGCCTTTTAACCGTCCCACACTGGGTCTTTTTGAGAAAATTTTACTAAGAGATTATTTAAAGTTATACACAAATTAAAAATAAAAAGCAAGTTACTTATTTGCTTCATATGAAGTTGGGTCTAATGAACTAGAATGTTCAGCACTATTATTCTCACCAATTCAGTGAGATCTTTGTTAGCTAGGCGGCTGCCTTGTAGGAAAAGATGATGCCTGAAACAGTTTGATTCTGGATGCTACTGATTAACCATCCTCTGAATCTTTTAGTTTTTCCCTTTCAATGCCACTGTTTTTTTATCTTGAGTCCTTGACTTACCAGTTATACTAATCTCAAAAATCTTACCTTCCTCTGAAATTTTACTTTTCCTGTCTTGCAGGGATGTAGTCCATATGCTTTGTCACAGATCTTTTTCACAACCCAACAATTCTTTCCAGAAATTCAAGTCAAGATTATGCAGCAACATTGCTAAGTGTTGGAGTACAGTCAACTGAAGTACAGGAAGGTGGTGTATATAATTGTTCTGTCTACTGTCAAATTAATTTGAGAAGACGGGGTTTGAGGGAAGGATAAGTAGTTTTCTGAAATGAAGACTCAATATTGCACCTGTTTTTTCCTACTATACTTCTAATGTGCTTTGAAGGAACAAAACTGTAAGATGGATAAACCTTTCAGGACTTTTCAGTTTCATCAATAAAGAGTTCAGAAGAAGTAGAGGAAAGGTGATATAGAGAGAGAAGAAAGAAGGGAAAAATGTTTTGAAACTGTGGAAACGTTTCTGAGAGATCTGTAAGAATAAACTTCACTTCTATACATTTCTTTAAGCAACACTTCCAAAGGGACTTGAAAGATAAATTTGATAATATTCATGTTTTATTTTCAGTGAAAATTAATTCCTGGATTTAATTATAATCTTTAATATTTATATTATGATGAATAATCACAACATGCACTGAAAAACAAATATTCTGGATTTGAACTGCATATCTGCTGTGTTTGAGCTGAATGAGGAAATGATTCAATTAGACACCCCCTGCTTCAACCCCGAGGAGACATGTCTACCAGAGGAGAGAAAGTACAGCTATTCTGCATCACTGAGCTGACTAATTCAACTTTCTGTGCATGATTCAGACATCAAAGCAGCTCCACCTTTTTTTGAAAGTCTCTCCCAATATTCTGAAGAAAAGTTTGGCTGTCTCTTTCAGAAAGTCAGCTAGAATTAGGAGTATATAAAAGAAACCCTCATGATTAGTCTAGAAGAGTTTTTCCTTTTTCTGCTATGAAACATTGTACATTACCTGGAATATTCAAACTAATCCTATTACTATTGCAATTAATCTACATAGTCTTCTACTAAATTGCATGCCAACTTCCTTGAAACTGCCAAAGTTAAAGAACAAGTGTTGCCAGTAACATCATCCCGTGAACATTTTTGAATCTTCCATTCTGTAAAAGCCACAGATTTCCGATTATAATTATTTCCTGAGTGCTTTATAAGCAATTTTTTGCTTTCAGGTGTCATTCTCAGTGTCACTGAAGATTTAATTAGTATTATTAAAGAGTAATTTACTTCTAAGCAACACTCTTCATTATATCAAAGACCCTTTTCATGCTATCAAGTATAAATAAATGTTGCTTTAGTAAATAGATGTACATAGCCTTTCTCTCCTCCCCAGGGGAACAATACTAGAATGGCAAGGAGATTACCATTTAAGCGAAGCCCAGCAGATGAATTATAACAACTTATTCAGTCTTTCTGACAATATTTAAAACATTAAATTAGGAGAAAAGAAAGGGTGATAGATAGCCCTTCATTGGAGACATTTGCCTCCTTTTTTGAAGAGATGTGAATAATCAGCATTTTCTTTTTGTGGCCATGAAAATCTGATAAGATCTTGCAACAGAGCATTGTTATGAGCAAAAGCATTGCCTTTCCCCATTTCTATCTGTTATGGAAATGTCACCGTGTTTATCCTAAGGGAAGATGTAGAGAAAATGTTCCTCCAAATCCTAACAGATTTAATCTTTCTTGCTATGCCTGAAAAAGAATGTTTTTGACTGCTGTGCTCTGTCTGTGAATGGACCCACCAGGAGTACATCATCACTGTGCCCAATTCATTCATCCTCTTCCAGTTCACTTCACTGGATCCCAAAGAGGAACATGGGCATGCCAGAGGCAGTAAACTCTCCACAGAACAGCCTCACTGTTTACGGAATTTCTTGAGAGAAACAGCATTCTGTGGATATGAGAAAAAAAGTGAGGTTTTTCACATAATTTTATTTTGGGAGAGAAAGAAAATGGGCCACTTCTACACATAAAATTATTTTCTCTAGCCAGATATTGTACTTAAGGGACTAAATAATTAGATAGCATTCAACTCGTGACCTGCTTTTTTAGATTTAATTTAGAAATCTTGATGATGCACACAATAAAAAAAAAACAAACTAGAATCAGGCATATGGTTTGTCATATTCCCCATTTTTCACTGCAGTCAAAAATGAGGTAGTGAGGGGGAGGAGGTTGTATAAAAAATGGTTTTTGACAGCATCAACAGTACAAGTGTGAGAGGTTGCTGAATCCAATAGCCTGATGAGTATGAGACCTCTGTTGCTCTTTGTCCTCAGGTCCAGCCAGTGGCAAGGGTGAGCACAAATTTCCTGATAGGCAAGCATGCATGAATACACAGAAACACAATCTATATACACATGGCTAACCACATGGATCAGCAGAGACAAAAGACACAGCACTCAAACAAGCGTGGATGGGCTGATAGCTGTCTCCTGTCTCCTGAATAAGGTTGAAATCTGCTGACAGAATACCTACACTTCTACATATACAGATATTTATATAAATTATAAATTGTAGAAACTCAGCCAACCCATTAGTTGCTTCCAGATCCCCAGATCTCTCAAGCTGTTGGCATTGAAATGTACAACGTCCCATGACTCATTATTAGCCCCATTCCAATATCAAGTTCCTAGACCTAAGGTCTCCCCAGTGTTTGTCTCCTAGCCTTTCTTGTCATCTACTCCCTAACTACTCTGGCTTGAATTGCACACATTGAATTGCACAAGCACAAATGTTAAACAAACATGTCACACAGACGCCAATTACTTTTATAGAATCATAGGGAAGGGATTCACAAGGATTACTGAAGTCCAACTCTTGGTCCTGCAGAGAACATCCCAAAGAATCACACCATGTGCTTGAGAGCATTGTACAAATGCTTCTTAGACTCTGTCAGGCTGGTGCTGTGACCACTTCCCTGGGAAGCCTGTTCCAGTGCCCGACTACCCTCTGAGTGAAGAGACTCTTTCTAATATCCAGCCTAAACCTCCCCTGACACAGCTTCAGGCCATTCCCTCGGGTCCTGTCACTGGTCACCGGAGAGTGAGCAATCAGCGCCTGCTCCTCCCCTTCCCCTTGTGAAGAAGTGTAGACCGAAATGAGGTCTCCCCTCAGTCTCCTCCAGGTTGAAGAAGCCAAATGACCCCAGTCACTCCTCATAAGGCTTCCCCTCCAGACCATTCACTGTCTTCAAAGCCCTCCTTTGGACACTGTCTAACTACTTTTTATCTTTTCTTACATAGTGGTGCTCAAACCTGCACACAGCACCCAAGGTGAGGCCACACCAGCACAGAGTAGAGGAGGAAAATCACCCCCCTAGCCTGGCTGGCAATGCTGGCAGTTTTATGCCATTGCTCCCTGGTCAAGCTGGCAGAGCTACAGTCCTCTTCCTGCACACCCTTCTGTGGTACATAATTCCGTGTGAAGTGCCATGCCATGCCCTCACTGATGTGCCACGCCCCAGCTGCCCATTCTTTTCTCAGCACTCCTGGTCACTAGCGGTACTCAAAAGCTTCTTTTACTGAGGGCCAGGGGCATGTCTGGGCACCATTGCTCCTCTCCCTGACAAGTTCCATCAACTACTGTCACACAAGCTACAGGCTCCAGGTAGCTCTCTCTGCTCCCCTGAGGATTCCCCAGTTTGGGAAATCCTGCCATGCACACGCTAGGACGCTCCTCTGTGCGTCATCCTGACACCAGATCTGCTTATCAAGTTACAGATCAAGTCCTGTCAGCTTCAGAATAGATCTTCAGAATCACATCAGAAAAAATTAAACACATTTCAAGAGATTGCTGAACTGCTGGAAAGAAGCTTCTGTTATTCCCTCCAAAATTAACACCTTTTAACACTGTTCTGACATTGATAGGTAAGAATTTCATTAATACATGAAGATATTTCCTTTTAGTTTTATAAAAAAACCTCTTCACTTATTGCCGTGTTGAATGAAAAATTCTCAATAAAGTAAATAATAGCACCCTTTGATTTCCATTTCCTTTGAATTTCTAAAAGGAAAAGATTAACTCAGATTCTTAGTGAAGGATTAATCTCATCAAACAAATATAAATTGGCAAGGTGGATTAATCTCACCTAATTGATGTCCACAGCGCAGAATCTTTATCTGAACTAGTCATGTAAAACTCTCATATAATCAATAGACAGAACAGGCACTTAGAGGGTCTCATTCAGCTGACCTATTTTAGATACTTACATTTGAACAAATATATATTTCTCTCCAGTGACTAAGAAGGGAGCTAAGAATGACTAGCTCCAATGTCAAGCAAACATACTTCTTATGAACAGCAGAATCTAATGGACTAGGATCAAATTAGGACTTGACTTATTCTCACTGATTTATAAGATTGGATTTTTAGATTCCTTTAGATTCCTTTAGAGCCAGAGAACATTAGTGTTACAAAACACATTAACTTTTTCCCAGATGTCATTATCACACTTCTTCCTAATAGCTTTGAGCTACATCTAGATTACTCCTGACCTGTCATCATGTATTTGGGTTTTGCATATGATTGAGGCCAATTTCATAGGTAAACTGAGGGTTTAGGCATTTGAGTTTTACAAGAAAATTTTATCTGAAATCCGGGTCTAGAGTCATACAACTAAATTTAAACTTTAGAGATCTACAGTTCAGAAGCTCAGCTCCAGACTCTACACATATATATTTGCACTCATGTGTGAGCATAGGATTCAAATCAGTTGCCTGATCAATTCAGAACTGGTGCAGCTACAGCCATTTGAGGTACCTGAGCATACCCGAAGCATTCAGCTGAGCCCAGCAATTGTGTTACAAGGCATACATGACCCTGCCCTTGTGGGGCAGTGTTGCAGAACAGAATGAGTTAAAAGACATGAGCAGCACGGCTGACTTGCTAAAGTTGGTCCAGCAGGAGCTATGAGAAAAGCCATGAGAAAGATACATAAGTAAAAACTACAGAAATCGCATCCTTCTGCACAGAACAGAACACCCTGCTGTAGATTGCAGAACATCCTGCAGCAAGATAAGCAAGTGCACAAAAGAAAAAGTAACATTATAGCTTGCTGTGTATTAGCTAGCACAAAGGGAAAACACTATGCAGAAGCTAAAACAGTATAATATCTGTGCCTTTTTTCAATAAACATCCTTGCATCGTCACTGCTTGGTCTGTGTGTTTCAATTGCCGTCAAGGCAGACCTAAAACCAGCTATGATTAGATGGTAGCTACTTAGATCACATGCCTATGTTCAGGCAACTGAACAAACTTCTTACACAATATGCTCACTAGTGTCTAAAGATCCAGATATTGCCAAACTGAATAGAGAAGGGAATAGGTATGTCTTGGCATTTTTTGATTTTGTTGGGGTTTTTTTCTGAAAGAATGAGGACTGGAAAATGTATTGGTGCTTTTTCCCCAGGCTGAAGAACCTGAACTGTCTCACCTGTCTTCAAAGGAGAGGTGTTTAAGCCCTCTGATCATCTTCATGACCCTCCTTTGCCATGCTGGAGACCTCAGCGCTGACTCCAGGTGGGGTCTTAAAAGAGCAGAGTAGAGGAGCAGAATCACCACCCCTCAACTTGCTGGCCACTCTCCTTTTGATGCAGCCCAGGATACAGCTGGTTTTCTGGGCTGTAGGTGCACATCGCTCAAGGTTGTCAAGGCCCCTCTGAATGGCATCTCTTCCTTCCAGCATGTTGAGGTGCTTACTTTGTGTTCTTCCACTTCCTGTACATCAAAATGTTGAGGTATTTGTACTTTGATCTATTAATTTAGGTCTGGATATCCAATGTGGAAAAATTTAGCTTTAGAGTATGATCCTGCAATAAGTCAGTAGTGAAGAGAAGAATACCTCTTCTCTCTCAGCCACACCTGAAAGTCTATGTGCAATAGACAAACATACAGCTAGGGGTAGTATCTTCAGACTTCTGAAGTTAGATGGCATACAGAATTATAGAATTAAAAAAAAAAATTAAATTGGAAAAGACCTTGAAGATCATCAAGTCCAACTGTTAACCTAACATTGCCAAGTCTACCCTTAAACCATGTCACTAAGCCCATATCACGTATTCAAGCTTGTACTTCCTAATGGGACTGCTTTTCCTTTTCATGAACGCTGAATCATTTCCTAAACAAACCACTGCATACAGGAGTGAGAAGGCTGCATTACCTGCAGACTATTGCCTGGAATAGAAAATAACCCTAACTCTTTTCTTTCATTTTAATGAGTAGAGTGGTGGTGGTGGTGGGAAAATACATTAGCATTGCTTTTTACATTTAGCACCAACTGTCCCTGAACTTTATTTGGGTGAAGAGTGGCTCTTTGCACAAATTCCACACAGAAAGGAAGAATAACTACAGCAGAATAAAAACACAGAAAAAAAATAATCTATATCTTAATTAAAAACAAAGAAACAAACAAACCCAAAACAAAAGGTACAAAAAAAGGAAATTTTTCTGCTTCTTTGACTTCCCAAATATTCTTAAGAAGATTAACTGTCTGATTATTCTGTGATGCTAAGGTATGAATTTTTAATTTTTTTTTGTTCCAAAGGCTAAGATACATAACGCAGCTGGAAAAGTGGGGATTTTTCCTACTAAAAAAAATACCACTTGACTATCAGAAATATTTGCTGCATTGCATAACCATAGATTATGGTACCTATTGAAACCAATAAGCGATGGACTTTTATTGATATATTTTTTAATGAATTCAGGACAATATGCTCTCCATTAGAAGTCCATCCAGAACTTCAGGAATGATGAAGTCTGTGAGAATTTCACTTTTTCAGAAGAATACATCCCTGATTCCCTCAGGCTGATGCATCCGTAATGAATGTCTCTGGATCTTTGCTGAGCCCCATTAAATCACTTTCCTGGATACAGAAGTACATCCGTATGAATCAGCCTGTTGATCAGGCCCTGTGTTCTGGCAAAGATCATCAGATTGATGCACAGACAGTCTTGAAGTTCCATCTAACCACTTCAAATAGACTGTAAGTGGGAGTTAAATGCTTTATAGGTTTCTGATGGCTTTTCACAGAGGGAATTACACCCTAAATGAATGTACAGGCTGCCCATATCTTTTATACAGTGTCAGGAATTCATAGGCCACCTTTGTTCGGAGAATTTCTTAATCATTTTTACACTGCAGATTTCTCACAGGAATTGTTTTGTGTCTCAAGTACTGATAACTTACAAACAGTTTTATACATGGATTTTAATTTTTTTTTAAACAGCAATTACCAATTCACCATTGTCATAGAGCCAGAGGATTATGATTTTTTTTCATTGTATCAAACCCTCATTAGTTCAATACAAAGAATAGGACAAAGTTACTTGTGGTTTGGGATTTTTTTTTTCCCTAGAAACAAAGAGGTGTATATATCACTTGTCTCTGATTTTTCTCTGCCTTCACTTATGCTAGTTATTTCATCAAAACCCCTACTGTACGTTAATTCCCATAGAGATACAACATAATCACACAGGAACACAGAATCATTCAGGGCAGAAGGGACCTCTTGAGAGCATCTACTCCAGTTCCCTGTTTGAGTAGGGTCAGCTACAGAATGGTGCTCAGTACTAAGTCCAGGTGGGTTTTTACTGTCTTCAGGGATAAAGACTCCACAACCTCTCTGGGCAACTTGTGCCAGCACTCTCACAGTAAAGAAGCGTTCTCTTGTGTTCAGATGGTATTTCAAGTGTTCAAACATTTGCCCATTGCCTCTTGTCTTGCCAGTGGGCACTGCTGAAAAAAGTTTGGCTCCTTTATCTTCATTACGTCCCTTAAGTGTTTATACACATTGATAACATCTCCCCTAAAGCCTTATCTTCTCCAGACTGAACAGCCCCCCAGGTTGCAGCCTCTCTTCATGTAGGACATGCTCCCGTTCCTTAATCATCTTTGCAGCCCTAGGCTCGACTCACTCCAGTAAGGCCATAACTCTTTTGAACTGGAGAGCCCAGAAGTGGACCCCACTACTCTAGATGCAGCTGAATAGGTCACATAATACAGGATTTCAATGGCAAAGGTGGCAGGAAATATTGAAAAGCTTAGAAATGCATGGAGTACTTCAGATCTCTTCATCAATGAATATTACTTAGGGCTGCATGTTCAATAGATACACTGGTTGGATATGTTTTTTGTAAGCTTCTACTTACGTAAGAACTTTTATTTTTTGTGAAATGCTAATTTTGATAACTCTGATCCTCAATCCTTTTATTCTACATACTTAGCATATATTATATCAGAGGAGACAAATGAAGGTCTGAATTCACTTTTATCTGCTTGTGCCCTACTCTAAGTAGAACCTACATCTGTGGCAGATTTATTTCATTTATGGAGACAGTTCTCATTAGAAAATTACTGAAACGTTTAAATTCTGACAGAGTATTGATTCACAAGCCAACACAGATCCACAAGCCATTGTAAAAGAAACAATTATGACAACATTTTTATAAATAGCAAAGTTTCTGAAATATAGATAAAATGTAGGAAGTTGAGGTTTGTCTCTAACATTTCTATTTCTTACAACTTAGAGAAATCTTTTTCCTGGTTGAATTTGTTGGGGGTTTTTTGATTTTTTTTTCCCAGTCTTTGTACATCAATGGATTTTACAACAAAAAAAAATCACTTTTGCTTTTAATTGTTTAGATAAGATTCTCTTCATTAATGTAATTATGTATGCTGCCACGAATTTTCAAGTGGTAGAAGAAACCTTAGCCCATGCTTGGGAAGCTGTTATTAAACATGCACTTTCATTGCAAAGGCCAAAGTGGTGATAAGCAGAGAAGTGAAAAAGATGAGGAAGGAAGGAAGGAAGGAAGGAAGGAAGGAAGGAAGGAAGGAAGGAAGGAAGGATAGCAAAGCATAACTGTTTAATTGTTTGCAATATTAGCTCTCCAAAATCATTCATAGGCTATTTGATGGTAATACTTTTAGACTGAAACAAGCACAAGATTATGACAGGTGACATCCCTAATTTTAGGTTAATAAGGTTTCTAGCTACAGATAATCTTTTATTCACCACTGGTAGGACCATGATAGGAAATATATCTGCTGCCTTGTCTGACATACTTCTGTCATGAAGAGACTCAATGGGATTGAGTCCAGAGGAAAAAATACAAGATGATAAGCAGTCCTTACAATTTAGCTGACAAGATAGCTCACGGGGTTTGTTGCTCAGGTTTTTTGTTTTGGTTTTTTGAGTTTGTTTTGTTTTGTTTTGTTTCTTTTAGTAGTAATTTTAAAACTTAAATAGCAAAAGTGAATGTATTGTCCGTGTGGATGACAGAATATAATGACATATTGAATGATAGAAGGTTTCACTTAGATGTTAAATACAATTTTCTAGTAATTGCTTATGTAGGTTGCAAAATCACCTTTGCTGATTTTTTTTTTTTTTAAGAAGTGTCCTTTGTATCAGTAGTGCCTAGGCTGTGTTAGATCCCACAGGTGATATAGCAGAAAGTAGGACTGGGTAAATTTTCAAGGTTTTGTTTCTCTTTTTCTACCATGATATTTGTTAATGTAGTGATGGCAGTGTTTTCTATTAGTTAAGGTTTATCTGTTAATCACAGAATCACAAAATCATGTTTTACATGAGACCAGCAGTTCTCATAACATTTCATGTCTTCATCCCACAGACTGCCTTGGCCTGTGCATTTTCTCATCAGTTAGCACAGCCACTCTGACACCTTCCAGTGCCCTAGACCCTCCTCATTAGTTACACAGTCCTGGTTGGCCTGCAGTTCCTTGACAGCCCATCCCTTCACGTGACCGAGGATGTCAATTTCCTGTGTTTGCCTTCATCATATTTGATTGTCAGTTTTGCGCCTGTATGTTTTATTTATGGCTTCCCCCTTTTCCACAGCATCCTATTTGACAAGGTCTCCATCAGTTAATCTTACTGGAATAATTGTTTCCTAATTATATATGCCATTCTGTTAGAGTACTGAGCAGGCTTGGATCTTGTTAACGCCTGTTACTGTCTCTCGAATCCTTGGTCAGTGAGGTTTGCGTCCATGAATGTTTTCATGTATGGCTTCCTTCTTTTCTCATTGTTTCCTTTTTGCATTTAAACCGCCCTTGATCAGATATCCTTGGAGGAATATTCACTCTCTCCTCCTACATGCCCTTCAAAGTATCACAGCAACTGGACTACTATTACTAAATTTATTATATGTCAGTCATACTTTGTTCAAATTAACAAAACATTCTTGATTTCATATATGAGATCTTCTCTACCTCTTGTCCACAAGGTTTTGAGTATAAAAGTGTTATCATACAAGGGACAATAGTGTCTATCAGTTGTGCCTTTCTTCCTTTCTCTGTCTGTTACTAAAGTTCATTACATTTATGTTGCATCTAAATAGATGCTAAAAATAATTTGGGTTTTTTTCTTGCCTTAGAGAAGGTTTTTCCAGATTTAATTCCTATTTAGCTTAATGTAAATCTCTAACTATTAATTACATCAGATGAAAATGATACAGAAAGATCTAATCTACCCAAACTCTATGAACTGAAGTTCCTTTTGGAAAGGGATGTTTTTCTCTTTTGAGCAACACTCTGATTCATAGTTTTTAAAAGAAATGTCAAGCAAGCTTTCATGCTGAAGGTATGGAAAGAAAAGCAATCAAGCGCTAGTCTGTTTTTTGAAAGACATATTTAAAAGCTTTGGAAAGAGTGTTTCCAAATAAAACCTAATATTTAACCAGACATTCCACACAGATTTTCATGCTAATTGTCCTATTTTTAGCCTGTCTGCTGTTATTATAAGGAATAAAAAAAAGAATAATCATTGGAAAAGAATAAGACAGGCCAAAGGGTAAAGCTTCTCTTAAATTATTTTCTGCTCACTTGATAAAATCTCGGTGTTATGACCTTGCTAAGTGAAAAATTGAATAACTGGATATAGTTAATAGTGGATGACAGGGCAATGCAAATGAGGAGGTAACCAGTGGAGTGATGGAGTTGATCATGGAGTGATTTGGCTGACCACCTTCCTGGAATCTGGTTATAAACCCACACAATCACATACTGTCACACCATCCTGCAACACACAGAAGCTGAGGACTCAAGGCATTGATGCTGAGCCCTGCCCAGAGCCCGATTCAGAAACTGGGGGGAGTGAGTGTCACAAGTCCCCAGGCTGGCCTGGTCTGACTCACTGATGTGGTCACTGGAGCAGGCGTCAGGTACCTGCAACACCGACCCGTGCATGTGTGTTTGTGTCAGAGTGTCTGTGTAAGTGAAATGCTTTTCCTTACCCAGCCTATTCCACTTCATATATTCATCTTGGCAATGTCCTTTTCCCTCAATGACAGACAGTTAATAAATTTAAATAATTCGTCTTTACAGATCTTGACACATTTGAGGTGATTAGGTGAATTTTAGCTAATCTCATATATATTTCTTAATTACAAGTAAAAAAATAAATTGTTGTCCAGCTTGAGGTTTACAAACAGAGATAGTGGCACTAATAAAAGTGGCCAGGACCAGGAAACCTTTCAAAACTAAAAAGTAGACGGTTCACATATCCACAGTGGTGTGAATAAATTAAGAATTTTTGTTGATCTAAAAAGAAAAACTATAGTAGAAAAAAAGTAAACTGTGATTCAAAAAGTAAATAAATAGCATTATTAAAATCAATAGCTGCTTTTAAATTAAGGGAAGATATTTGGGATACCATGTGTTTTTTTCTGGCTTTCTAAATATTAGTAAACTAAACAAATCCTAAACTATTCTCTTGTACTGACACTAACGTATCACACAATACCATTAAATTCTCTTGCTCTCCCAAAAACTCCAACTACTACAAATTGTGTACTGGAAATGGCTACTGACTGGTGCTTCTTCCTGAAATAGGTCCAGGAATTGTTTGGGTAAGTGCTTGTCAGTTTGGGATGAAAGCACACCAGCAGCTGCTCCAGTAAATAATCAGGACAGATAATTTAGTCTGGGTGCTGGGGAACTGGCGCTGTTTGTTTCATTCTTAGCTACGTGAAGCTCAAGGGAACTGCCAGAGCCTGCCTTCTAGACCACATGCTTGGCTGTGCTTTCCCTGTGCAGAATGAGCCTGCTCACGTCCGCCTCATCTCCAGCAGAATTAGAATGACCAAGCCCCTAGTGCAAAGCAGGAGTCCATTATTGAGCCTTAAAAATATATTTATACGGCTACTAATAAACTTGTATTTAAAAAAGTAAACTTGGTGCATAGCTCCTGTGTTTTCGAAAATACAATTTCTACCGGTTTCAGATTTTTTGAAGTTTATGAGAAATAAAAAATCTATTCTGCTATACATTTTTAATGCCTTGCTCATTCCTGGTAACAAATATGATATATTGATTGAGGATGAATGCAGTATTTACTTGTAGTGATATCTTAATGTCTAATGCCTTTACCACTGCTAGCATTGTATGGAATGGAGTCTGTTTCAGTATAATACTGGAAAAATCCGGAAAAGTTATTAAATTTTTAAGGATGTTTAGATAAAATCTAGAAATGTTTAGTATATACAGTGGAATGCTTAAATCCCACAGATTTGTTCATTTAAAGGAAACATACATTGCATAAAGTTTCTGAACAAAGCATTTTATTCTAGGAACTCTTATTGAAGTTCACATAGTGTATTTAGATTAATTATAATCCAGCACCCCAAAATTCTACACTATATGAATTGTGAAAGGTCTTTTTTAAGCAGGGCACTACTTTAATTACTTTTTTTAAACTTTTCTGAAAACTGTGAAGGTGACAAGCTGATTTGCCAGAACTTTTATTTTTTCATGCAGAAAATTGAACCAAACGTGATAATTTAATTAAATTTTTGTCTGGTATGAATATCTATTGATTCTATTGGATTTTATTTTTAACCAGCAACCACTTTTCCTTAAAATAAAAGCAATAATTAACTGATGTTTATCAAACACTCTTTACTGACTAAGACGTTAAAATTCTTCAGACCTCAAATCAATAAACGTAGTAACTATATGCTTTAACTTTAAACACCTGATTTACCTCTCTAGTGAATCAGTTTATGTACTGAGAGTGTATTTTTTGTTCAAGTGATTTGGGTTTTTTCTTGGCTTCAAACAAAGGTAAAAAGACTAATCCCATCAAAGGTGTTTTTGTCATCATTCAGTTGTTACTTGTGTTAAATTTCAGAAGATGGTAACTTTTAGCATCCTCACTCTTTTCTCTTGTGTAAATGAAATACATGATCATTTGAAAGTTTCCTTTAATCTCCAAATAATTAAAATTTAATTCTTTTACTTGCTTTCATTAAAATGGATAGGGGAAATGAATTAAAATTACATCTTTATGTAGCTGCATGAACGAGACATGAACATATTTCTCGTGTTTTTCAGACTTTTCACCACCCTTTTTACTACAGTTTTTGGTGCAAATTATTAGAGAAGGGTACACTTTTAAAAGTGTGTGTTGTCTTCTACTAAAAACAAGGTTTTAAAAAAAAAAGGCACAAAGCAACACCACAATAAGCACACAGAGCGTATCCTCAGTTTAGAATGTCCCAATTGCACATCAGAGCATATTATGGAAATAGTGTGGTGAAATACCACAGAAGATATTTTTTCATTACAATTGGGGAAATTTCTAAGGATTGTTACACTTAGATGAATGAAATTTTTTTGCTTATGATTTAGGCAATAGATGATCCACTTATACTCCATTGCCCGGTCTGAAACATCGGAAAAATTGTTTTATTTTTCTGTATCAACAAATTATTTCATTCTTTTTGAAGTTATCTTATTCTGCTGTTTAGAAGTTCATGGCAAGTAGATTTTAAATTCCAGCACCTCCAAGAATAAAAACTTGCTATTACAATTTTTATGACATTTGAGAGTAGCTTTACTGTTGAAGACAAACGAGTAAGAGGAAAAAGAATGAATCCATGCAAACAAACTGAAAACCTTGTAGCACACACAGTGGATAATAGCTTTTCCATCTCTGAATAATTCTTAAGCATGAATAGATTAGCCAAATTACTGAGCAGTTGTATGAAAGCTGTTTGGTATTAGTATAATCATACATGTCACAAAGAGTGATGATGGCATATTATACAATCAGAACTTACAGACTATGGCCGTCAATGCTATATCTAAGCCTCTTTTCAAAGGAACTGGTGTTTAAAATTTGAATTGGAACTTCTACTTCTTGGAGAAATGGAAGTGCTGGGAACGAATATTGTAAGATAATATCAAAGAAATGCTGATTAGAAGAGTAGATAGTCTGCAAAACTGCACAATATAGTTAATAAAATCTTTATTTCTTCAAGATCAAAGCTCAGCATTATTCAATTTTCTACACCTGGGCACCACTCTTAATCTAGCTTTTTGCTTTACATTTTGTTCAGCCTTGATTGAAGGCAAAAAGAAAAAAAAATCATCATCTTCTGCTGTTCATTCTTGTATAACCAAGAAGCTTTGATTCTTAGGTCTGATATTTTTAATTTAATTAGATTCAGAGGCAAGTACTGTTTCCTCTACAATATATGTAGGGTTATTATTCCTGTGAGGGAACAAAGGTGACTGAGTTATTTCATCACCTGTCCTTAACTGTCTTATTTTTCAAACCTATTCTTTGTTGGACTTCTCTTTACCCATACAAATAGGAAAATAATGGCTTATTATCCTTCAAAGCAACTGTAAGTACTCCTGTTTAAAGCTTCTAAAGAGCTGCCGGTTAGTTTCTATGTAATACTTTGAAATAATAAACCGGGTTATTTTTTTTTTTTTCTCACTGGTTTTAAATTTGCACTTCTTAACTATTTTTTTTCTCTGATAGGAGAACAACTGAAACTCTGAAACATTTCTTTCATTGAATGAAAATATTACTCTGTTACCGAATTAGGTAAGACAATTTATCAAAAGTACTTTCAAATTAACTAATACTTCCTTTCTTATTTAGGGGGAAGGTTTCCCTGCAATCTCTATTTACAATACAGCTTGGCTAATTACCTTTAGAGAAAAGTCACAAAGTGTTCTCAGTTCAGGAATGTAATAGCATTGTACATTTTCAGTCAAAAAGTCTGATAGCTCAAAAATGCTCTTCACCACTAAAACCATATCCATCATTCTGTGCTTCATTAGTCTCATGAGAAGTGCATAGAGAAGAGAAAAACCCTGGTTGTTATTGCCTATATAGTTGCTTTTAGAAAAGTGTGGACACATACTGGAGTCTTTGTAGACAATTATCCAAAAGCATCTGTTAAATGGTCATTATTAATCTACTTGGCACATAAGGTGAGGATGTCTTAGAAAACGACGAGAATGAAATAGAAAACATAATGCTGTTACCATAGAGACCTACGAGCCATACATCCTCGAAAATTGCTTGAAGTTCTTACCACAGCGAAAGAAATGTAACATAGTTACAAAGAAAACCAAGGGCAATCAGAGGTAGAGGATGACCTTCATAAGAAAGAAAGTAAATAGGATCCATCAGCTTGGAAAACAGTAGCCAGTAGAGGGTATGCTAGTGGTCTAAGCTCTAGGGTGGACAGAAAAGGCAAATAGGGAGCAATTATTTGCTGTTTCTCATTACCTTAAACAAACAAATTAAAACCCAAACAAAACCTCTACAAAACCATTCATATTAAATAATAAAAAGTTTAAAACAACTTTTTTTACACATATATATATAAAAAAACCAAGGTTACTTTAAGAATTACACTGGCAAGTAACTGTAGAAGGATTCAAAAATAAAGTATGCAAATTTAAAATGGATAGCTTTAGGCTACAGTCTGTGTAAACACTATAGCCCAGCAAGATTTTAATGCCTAGAAGCTTGGAGGATATTTCAAAAAGAAACTTACTTGTCTCCCTTTTCTTACATTTATGTTTTAAGACTCTTGTAGACCAAAGTTAAAAACAGAATGCTGGTCCACATGGAGCATTTGTTTCGTCCTAATATGACTGTTCTTGTGTTTTTAACTACTGAGTAACCCTATACCTAAGCCTGCTATGTACAAGCCTTATGCTGTTCTACTATAATTGGATTTACTGTATGACGAATAGTACCAATAAAACCTCTTTTTAATCATCTCACCATAATCATCTGACCAGAAACTGCAATATATTTGAAACTTCAGTATATATTTTTTGTAATGTTAAATTAATGCATGATGCGCAGTACCTATTAAATGTTTGAGGCCTTGCTGGGGTACTTTTGCTAGGAGATGAAAACAATTAAATGAGCATTTGACTGTTCAATAATGTTAATTGTGATATTAACAACAATAAAGTTTTTCCAATTCTAGTGTAAGCAAACACAATCAATTTCCTTGCAAATTCTTCCTAGGATTACGTTTTCAAGTAAATGTTGAAATCATCTTCCTCCTGCCCCTACCCAGTGTGCTGCAAAAGACAGCCTTCCTACTGAGTGCACAATCTTTCGTTTTTTCCAGGAATTGTAGCTGCAATAGAAACAATACTCCAACATATTTGAATTTAATGACCTATGCTTTCAAAACTGCAGCATCTACTCTAGAAAAATCTTCATGAGTTAGTACTTGTTTTGGTCTTCTATATATTTAGGGTTTTCGAAACTGGCTTCTGTGATTACACAGAGAAATTGGTCTGCCTCACTTACTAGCCTGAAAGTAAATTGCCTACCATGGCTTGTGTTTAGATTGACCATGGCAAGCCTCATCAAAAGCCATATCATGCTGTACATCACTTGTCTCTTGGTTTTCTTCAAGTTTTGTGTGATACCTTTGAAATCATAAGACAGGAGTATTTTGTCAGTGCAGTAAGTTTCTTTTGAGTTCAGGGTACAGGACCTTATGAGCATAAGATATCATGGGAAGGGATGGAACTGAATGTATTTCACTGGTGAATCAAATTTTGTGGGGATGGAAGAGTTTAAAAGATTGAAAAAATTAATTAACTGTAAATCTCGAAACTGAACTTTGCTGCATTCATTCATTAGCAATACATGCTATGCTAAGGATCAGTTTATACGCTGTGGTAATTATCATGGTACTATATACACCACTGCCCAGCAATCCTTTCTTAGCTTCCCTGTGAGTACACAATGTCATGAAGCTCATGTTCGACCATTTGTGCTGATGGCTGCAAGTCCCTGGTGGTTCCTCCTCAAGGTGATCATGTCTGAGAGCTCATCAGTGACACAAGCTGAGACTGAAGCAGGCTGGTGGCCACTCTCCTTTCTCTTCCAATTTTCCTTGTTTATGCACGATAGTCTTTTCACTGCTCCTATGTTGGGCAACAGCACTCAGAGTAGAACAAGGGAAAGCAAATAATTTAACATTTGCCTCGAAAGAAACTGTTGATTTTGGAGTAACAAAATCAGTGATTTTGGAATAAGTACAAATATTATTTTACCATTGTTCTGGAATCAATTTTTTTTTAAAATAGCATTCAGGGTTTATTTCTGTGTAATATAAAATTTCTATTGTATAGTATTAAACTTAGCACTTGCACCAAACAGCTGTTCTGCTAAATGTTATTACTTAAAATATCTCACTGCTCCCAAAACAAACCCAAAACAACTATTTGAAAGTTAAGGTAATTATATAAAGAAATTAAGTTGTAATCAGAGATAGCCATGGAAAATCTATGTTTACTATTCCAGTGACACTCACAGTGGCACTTTCTTTGTCTCTGTGGTTTATGTAGCAAAAGTGGGAGGAATGCAAAGACAAGTCATATTTCCAGTAAGGAGACACTCATTTTGTAGTATTAGTGAGATAAACAGCCATTTTTTAGAGTACATTCCGATGTGTGCTTCAAGTGCTCTTCTAAGAGGCTTAATTTAATACTGTACACATATTTGGGGTAAAGTATGTCAGATTCCAGAATAAACTGAGGAAAACTAAAATGCAGTTTGACTTCTTCAATGTAAGTTAACTAATTTTAAGAATTAGTTGCTGATTACCAAGTATTATCTCTACCAGAAATATTTTCAAATTAATATTCAAGAATAAAAATCTCTGACCATTGCTTTATTTCATATTCAACTATGCAAATATATAGTTTTCTTTATGAGCTAAGAAAACATATTGCATTACTTTTATCTATACCTTACATGAAATGAAGTTGATAATCCTATTAAAAGTAGTCAAATCAACAATTCTTCAAAGTGAAGAGGAAACAGAAAAAGAAGATTACCTCTCTGTACTATTTCTGTATAGTTTTACTGATGAATAACAAAGAGTTTTTCTGGGTTGTTTGTTTTAGGGCGTGGGTGGGGTTTTTTAGGTTGAATGTTTTGTTGTTTGTCTGGGGGCTTGGGGGGTTTTTGGTTGTTTGGGGGCTTTTTTCCAAATTTAGGCCCTCACAATGATGTTATAAACTAATATTTTAGTACTCAAATAGCAGGTTTTTTTCCATTGAAAGACCTTTGGGGTGTTTTGTCACTAATTTAAAAAGTATTTGTCAATATCTGACAATTCTTGAAAATGTAGTCAATTTTATTTCATTTCCTAAACATGGTTCAAATCACGCATGCACACATTGAACTACGGGGTATATTGTACAGAATTTTAAGGTAGATCAGTGAAGATTACTAAATTTACACATCAGTTTGTAATAATTGGTAGGTCTTCAAGTTGAAGCCGCAAGAAAATTCCTTCTAAACTGTCTGAGATGCTGTAGTGTATAGCTGTCTGTTGCAGCAACTGAACCAATGTCTGTGGTAGCCGGGGACCGGAAGGCCCAGGTACAGCATTGACCCGCTGGTGGACTGACTCCAAGGTTTAAAGATGCTCCCTTAACTCTGTGAGAATGGCTTCTTCCATCAAACCTTGTGAGCCTATGTAGATCCCCTATAAGGATGTAATCCAGCCCCCTGCTCCCCCCTCTCCTTCTCCCCATTGGTTGTTGTTGTATTCCCCCGCCCCCTTCTGGACCCCTTTATAAGTTTGTCTTGAGCAGAAGTCTGACTCTCCCGTCCCTGGATTCTTCCATCCCTGGATCCCTTCGAATAAACCCATCGGAATTCCATTCAGAGGCCACTTCTCTTCCTCTGGTTGTGCCTGGGCAAGCCAGCCCCGTGTGAGAGTGGCTACGTGCTTCCATCGCACGGGTGAGAGAGAGCAAGCCAGCAGCTGTGCCAAGGGGCACTGCCGGGGGGTTCCTCACCAAGGACCCCTCTGGAACAAGCAGCAGCTCCTCCACCAGCCACCCACACGGCGATAGCTGTCATAGCTGCATAAGACATCCCTAAATAGGATGTGTTATGCAGTTGCCACCTCAGGCTGTGACCTTTAATTCTCATTTTGCAACTGCTTGAATTTGGTTTAGTTTAACTTCATTTATTTTTTTATTTTTACTAGCAGCAGATCAACAGTACAGTGTTCCTGCTTTGAAGTAACTGTTCAGAGATGGGTTTAAAGGAGTGCCTTCCACTGCAGTCTTAGTAACACTTGCTGTATCAGTACCTTTCTCTGATCTCACCTATTTCCCACAGTCCTTTGCAGATCTCAAGCTGCACCCTCTGACCAAAAAAAAAAAAAAAAAAGTAAAAGGAAAGAAGGAAAAAGCAATGTGTGCACGTGGGTGTGCTTAAATGCCAACTTTCAGTAAAGATGTCCAAAGTCATGCCAACAGACCAAGGGGTTGCAGACACCAATGAGCCAGAAATAACAGAGATATATTGTGCAATTGTGTTGAGTGCTTGGTAACTAAAATAAACTGATCAACTTTATTAAGACTACTTGCTCAGCTGAGACCTCAGTAAGGTGATTGGACCATTTCCCAGTCTGGCATGTATCACCTTTAGAATTGCAAGGTTTGGCTCTTGTAGGTGCTAAAATTATTAGTCTTAGTAGAGAGCTATAATCTTTTGCTTTTTTAAAAAATATCATCGAGGATAATTAAAGTAATCTGGACATAAATGCAAATAATATTTTATGAATATGTATGAGGCATATTTCAATTGTGCTTTTATAAAGCAAATTAATCCTCTATATTCTCTAGTTCTGCATAAACAAACATGTTCCACAAGATGAATTGCAAAAAATTTGAGTATTTTCTTCTATTTTCAGACCGCTGCAGCACCAGCATTTTAGCATTTATTAGGTTAATAGAAATATATTCTGAAGAACCTTTAGGGATAGCTTTAATTCTTGTAGTGTTGGCTAAAAATCTAATAATACATACCAAATTATATTTATTTCCAATTACTTTTTTAATTAATACTGGCACTTTAGACTGTTATCATATAACTTTTTATATTCCCAAAACTTTTTGTGATGCCCAAATATATCAGCATCATTCCAGCTTTTTTTTTTTTTTTTTAATCAAATTCCGTATGTAAGAATTGAGATCCAATCTACTCTATGCCTGAACTTAATTTTCATTTCTCAGAGCTTTACAGCGTTCTTCCTCATCCCCTGGCTTTTACAGAATTCTCTGTGCTGGTACTTTTTGTTTTCTTGTTTATAGTGATGATCTGCTCCTTCTCAGAACTGCTTGCATGAAGCAAAGCAGATAGATAGGAAACCAGATTTGCTTCTGTGAAGACTTTCTTGCTCAAGAAGAGTAAATCCATCTGCCACTTTTAAAGAGTTGATGATGCCTGAGCATAAGCAAGTTACCCCCTGCAATGTGTTTTCTATCTCCCTTTCTCAGAGCTGGCAATTCGAACTCAATTTGTCAAACTATGGCAAGAAGCATGTATAAATGACATATTTTGGTGAAAATGTGCAAATAGATGAAAATAACAGCTGAAAAAAGTAACGAGTGACTCCTTTGATACCATATTGTGTGATATTAATGGCTAGTTGATGAAAACTGTACTGGCCGAAATTAGTTCAGATGGAAACCCTGTAAAGCTTGGGGGCAGACAGGTGGGAAAGGCAAAGCCACAATAATTAATATAGTTTTTATATAAATTATTCTGCCAATTGAGTCAGAGTTGGCATGGTCTTGGCTGGGGCAGTGTATTTCTTGTGCCTGAAGCATGTGCCACTATGTTGGACATTGCTAAAGAAGAGAGGAGTGCGGGCAGGTGACAGGCTTTCTCTACCCTACCTGAGTTTGGCTTGCCTTTAGCTGAGCAGAGTAACAAACAGCCCTTTTCATAGAGTTGGATGAACTGCAAAATTGTTGTGCCATTGCAAAGTGATGAATGAAGTCTACTTTAAACAGAACTCTTACAACTTCAAGTGACTTTAGTTAAAATATAGCATATTTCTGTATAGGAAGTGAGACATGGAGGGAGGATGAACTGTTTGCTTTGAAATGTAAGTCTCTTTCTTAAAAGTGAGCCAGAAACCAAACTCCATTTTAATTCATCTTTATGTTAACTTCAGTGAGTTCATTTACAGTATGATGTTTAGTAAGATTAAAAGATTTGCTGAGTACAATGAGTGAAGTCTGAACCTCGGAGGGCCATCAGAAGGAAATAAAGAAGAGAGGGAGAGAGGACCCCACACTGAAGCAGGTTTGCTGGCAGGATTTATGACCCCATGGGCAAACCAAAACTGAAGCAGTCTGTTGCCAAAGAACTGCACCCTGTGTGAGAGACCAGCACTGGAGCAGTTCATGAAGAACTGCAGCTCATGGGAGGGACCCCATGGTGAATCAGGGAAAGAGAGCAAGGAGTTCTCCCTCTGAGGAGGAAGGAGCAGCAGAGACAATGTGTGATGAACTGAATCCAAAACCCCATTCCTAGTTCCCCTGCACTGCCAAAGGGTAGGAGGTAGAGAAAATTGGGAATAAAGTTGAGCCTGGGAAGAAGGGAAGGAGAAGGTGTTTTAAGATTTGATTTTAGTTGTCATTATCCATGATTTATCTGATTTGATTTGTAATAAATTGAATTATTTTTCCCCAGGTTGTGTTGGTTTTAATTGTGATGGTAGTTGCTGAGTGATATCTCCCTGCCCTTATCTTGATCCACGAGCCTTTTGTTCTATTTCCTCTTCCTTCTCCCATTGAGGAAGCAAATGATAGGGCAGCTTTGGTGGGTACCTGGCAGCAGCCAGGCTCAACCCACCACAACAGTTTTTAACTTTCTCTGACATATGCCTTAGAGGTCATTTAACCACTGCTCAAAAGGAAAAACAATGATCTTGTTACATTGTGAAACTTTCTCTGTTCTGTTATACACATTGTATGTAGTTTTCTCAGTCAAAGCAGAGAGGGAGGGGACCCTTTAAAGGAGACAGGATCGGATTTTCATTTTTCTGTCTATAAGTAGGCTTAGCTGTAGGTCTCTGGGGGAAAGTGTACTCAGTAATGAATCATTACAACAGAACATGCAGGACTTTGGCAGATTTTTCTTACTTTATCTGTTGACAAAAGAAAAGTCTTGAATAGCTTTCTCAAGGGTTATAAATGCTTTTTGAAAAATTTCCTGGGTTCATACAATACCTTGTTTCCTCAAAACTAAGTTACACATTTGAAAGCATGTTACTAGTTTTCTTTTGCCCTTCCTTCCTTCCTTCTTTCCTTCTTGCTTTTCGCTTTCTCTTCTCTCTCCTCTTTGTTTTTCCTCTTTTCATGTGTTCATCTGACACTGAATCCAAATGCTTTACATTCAACATTCTCTTGAAAAAATACAATTTAGACAAGAATTTATATATCATATCAAGTCATTCAAATGTGAATAACTGGGGTAAAATAGACTTTGAAAGCCATCAATACTAATGTACACACACTAATGTATTTTCATAGACTAGATATTCACCTTTTTATTGGTGGTGAAATCTCATCAATATCTCAACAACAGCAATTTCAAGTACGTTTAACTGAATCTTTTTTGTACCATTTGGACGTGTGTGAGTAAATTAATCTTAAAAATTATAAACTTAACTTAGCAAGAAGTACATTATTTTGGCATGAGAGTTTCCTGAACAACTGAGTTGGCTGTTTCAGTGTAATTTTCTAAAAAGAGTTATTCTATTTTCAAAGCAAGTAGAATGTAACAAATGTGTTTAGGTTTCAGTTTCAAGGCAGAATTTACAAATTTCTCAGATAAATGATGTATTATGTTTTCAGATAATTTTTTTTCCCCTTATCTCTAAGTCCCCCCAGAAATGTAGGGGAAAAAAACGTCATTGCTGAGATGTGGTTTTTTTGAGTATGTAACTGCATTTTTTCTATTAAAAAGATCACAAAATTTTGAAGATCAGATCCTCATGCTGGATAGGCCAGCATGTTTTCAACAAGCATTTACATTTCCATCAGCTGCAGGTGGGTTCAGCACCTTTCCTGGCAGCACAATTATCTGCTGCTACTTCACTGCTCCGTGAAACAGACATAAACATATACAGTGGTTAAAGAATCAACCTCTGACAAGGGCTGTTTTCAACTTCTGTTCACTTCCAATGTTGTCTGCCAGAAAATATGCTGAAAAAGGTTCTTTGTGTTTAAAAAAAATGCATTTAACTGGAAATAGTGACTGCTCTGCAATGATATTTTTCTTCTGGTACTGCCAGGGTGCAGTGTAGCTTTTTTCTTCGTATCTTTCAGATACACAAGGATTTTGTTCTTGGATCATTTGTATTTATAGGCAGTACACACTAAACCTATATCCCTTTTTTGAAACAACTATGCGTCTCAGGGTTTGGGTGTGTCTACTTTTATACACATGCTTTTTTAAATCACAATACAAATTTACAGAAAGCCAGGTAAATTATATAATTAATTTTATCTTCTTTCCCTGGGAGTGAAGTAGTTCTGTTAAACTACAGGAATAATACCTGTAGTTTCATGCAATCAAGGTAAATTTGGACAATTTGTAAATTTGTATAGATGCTTTCAAGGTAAATATATTATGGTAAATAAATGAATAAGACTGATATTGCTCTGATAAGCCTCATTGCAGGTTGTAGAAAATTAGTATAAATAAATCAGCAAATTAAAACTGTATTATAAATGTCCTGTATAGTGATTTATAGCATTGAAAGTGACAATGAAACTACCCCTAATTTAATCTAATTGTCCACTTTCAGAAAACCAAAAAGGAGTACTCTACAATTATGAAGACAATGGGGAAAGGGGAGGGCACTGTGTCTTTTGTGTTTTCATTTACCTGGTTTTATGAACAACCGGATCTAGGATGTTTAAGGCAAAGGTAAAGACAAGAACGACCAGAAGGTCTGAACTGACTCCAACTACTTCCATGTAGCCGCACTACCCCTGTTTTCACTAGTCTGTGGTCTGGTTGCTGGTTTTCTGAGCTCTTTAATTCTTGTGTTATTATTTAAATTGATGTGTTGTCGACCTTCGGAAGGAGTTTTATTATGCTTAAGAATAAATGTTCTGTGTTCTTAAAAGGACTTTACTATTATCCCTATTTTTTAAACCTGTAAAGAACTTGGAATAAACTAGATCTTTATACACTGTGATTAGGTATGAAAAATTTTAAAAATTAGAAAGTCAGGTATAAAGAACTTTACCAGAGGAAAGAAAAGCCTAGAGTACAATCCTCACTCCCAGAAATCTGTGTGCATTTTGCTGTAAGGAGATATGGAAACAAGTGTGCAAACAGTATTGAGGGTTTCAACAATAACATTTCTGCTGTTTCCATAGTACCAGCCTGAAGTTAGCTCCTGATTTCTAGCTTTCTGAAGTTAAGAATTATGTATTTTTCTTTCACAAAAGAAAGCCTTTGACTGCAATTTTTTTCCCCTCCAATTACATCCCCTGTATCCCCATTTTATATTTTTCCTGTTACTCTCATAAAACTGCAAAGTAAATGCTTAAAACTACATTAATGGAAAGGAATACAGACTGTCCCTTCCCATTGTGACCATTGCCAGTTAGGTATGAAATAATTTTGCATGAGAAAAAAACAAGCATTTTTAAAAAAATATTGAAAGTACAAATTTTTTTTTACTGAACCAAGCAACAGCAATATCTTTCATGTGCTCTGAGAATAATTAGAAAATCAAGATACTCTAAGTATTGGGTGAGAGAATATTTGTCCCATGAATCCTAAACAACCTTAGATATCATAAAGATTTAACATTTTTAGGCATGAAGAGCAACAGGAATTGAAAAGTTAGTAGCAAAACAGATGGGGTCTCTATTTGTGAATATCTAAAGAATTAAGCGGGATTATTGTTGCATTAACTGTCTCTCCTTCCCATCAGCAATGTGAAGGGAGGGAAGCTTAATTACCTGTATTCCCCATGCTATCCAGAATATATTCTATTGGTTTTCCATCACACTAAAAGTTCTCAGTAAACATTCTGATTCCAGAGAAAATTCAGTACCAATCCAACCCACTAGCAAGAAATACATAAGGAACTAAGAACTCACAATTATGTATCTGTTTGAATAGATATATGCATGTGTGTGCATACACTTGCACATGTCGGGGCCCTAACACAAGAAGGACCTGTTTTGGAGAGTTCAGAGGAGGTCCACAAAGATGATCAGAGGGCTGGAGTACTTCTCCTATGAGGACAGACTGGGAGAATTGTGATTGTTCAGCCTGGAGAAGGGCATCATGCTCCAGGGAGAATTTCTAGCAGCTTCCAGTACCTAAAGCAGAGCACAAGAGAGCTGGAGAGGGACTTTTTACAAGGGCTTGTAGTAAGGGAAATGCCTTCAAACTGAAAAAGGTTAGGTCTAGATTAGATATTAAGAAGACATTCTTTATTGTAAGGGTCAGGAGACAGTGGAACACATCGCCCAGAAATGTTGCGGACAACCTGGAGGAGTTCAAAGCCAGATTTGACGGGGCTTTTTCTTGTTCTAGTGGAAGCCATCCTTATCCACGGCAAAGGGGTTTGGAACTAGGTGATCTTTAAGGTTCCTTCCAAGCCAAACCATTCTATGATTTGAGGAAATATGTACTTCTCAGAAGATGAAAACACTGTCTTCTGACATCTTCATTCAGGTGACCTGATACAGCAACGAGATTAATCTGAAAAGTTAACTCTGAAGATTTCTCATGCAGAGCATCACAATTTTACTTTAAATTTAGGAGTGAACATCTTTGCTCTGCAGTCAGGCAACATTCACAGATGACGCTGTCTATTCTATTTAATTTTGTTTGTTTGTTTTCCGCTAATGCAAGGAATTGTTACTAGAGAAGTGTCAAAGAAGTGAAGAACATCCGAATGAGGTCTGTTTCATCAAAACGTGTCGTAAGTCACACTTCAGTAATTTAGCAATATAATTAGGCTGATGCGGTGTTCACGTTCAGAGAAAGAGGATTCACACGTGCCACTGTTGAGAGGAGTCGGGCCCAGCTGACAGCAGTTAGCACACAAACCCAACTTAACCCTCTGGAGACGTACCTTGAGCTTACCCAACCTGCCAGTCAGTGTAAAAGCCACAAAGTCTCAAGAACTTCCCAGAGGGCAAACGGAGAGTTGCAACAGCCACCAACTTTTCTGCTGGACTCCATCATCTCTCTTACAGGACAGAAGGGTCAGGTAATTCTTTAAAAAATGCTGTGATTATGTCTGTATTTCTGTATCTGTGATTACATCCTGTATATCTCTGACTAAAGAGTCTCAGCATCCAAGTCCATACAGTATCTAGTGTCATTTTTATCTTAAATTTGTCATAAGGAAAAATTAAACACCAAGTATTAGAATGTGTAAAATACATGAAACAGTTTCTTTCTCCTAATATACATTCCTCTTATATTTTGCTATCTTTTTATCATTGCTTTGTATTTTCTGTTATATCCATTTTGTGTTGCTTTTCCGTGTATAGACATCTGGCTAAAAAGTGCAAAATTTGCTAACTTAAACCAGGCTGATAATGTATAACAATCAAAGGCTCCATTTAAACTACTTAGCCTTTGAAGTGTTCTAGGAATACTATCAAATGCTAAGAAAATGCCCAGTCCTGGGAATGTAATGGCAGGAAGCTACAAGTAATGTAGATTTAAAAAAAAAAAAAAAAAAAANAAAAAAAAGAAGAAGAGGAACAAATAAAAAAATAAAATTAAAAAAGGTCATAATAATGAAGTTTCATGTACCTAGTAAGTGATCACCAGGAATATATAACCAGTAGGAATGCAACATCTTATCAACCAAAGCCCTGAATACTTAAAAAAATAACTGTTAAGTGTAACAAATCAAATATAAGTAAGAAATTAATAGATAATAAAATGAACTTCAAAATCACTTTGTCAAGATTGCCTGGACTGACAGTACATATGTCTGAAAAAAAATTTCATGAAAAGCAGAAAGTCATCTGAATAATTGCTGAGATAACTTAAGGGTGCTTGGGGATGACAAGAATTTTATAAACTGCTGCCATCATTAGCATTATCATCAATAGACTAGGAATTACAAAAGGCTATTTACTTATCTTTTTTCCCAGTGCCTTTTTTTTTTTTTTTTCAGGTGAGATGGTACACATGAGGTTGTGGGACAGGGGATATGGACATGTGCATATTTCAGAATTTCCATCCACAGAACAAGAGATTAAACTCTATATTTAAAATTTCTACATGTATTAGCTCTGTCTTCAATCATTAAGAATGAATTCTATGAATTTCACTAGGGCATGTTTCATTACAAGTGCTATTTCTTACTACCAGGATAAGACTGTGCTGCAATTAATACAAGTAGAATCATCGATGATCTCAAAGGTCTTTTCCAACCTAGTTCATTCTGTGATTCTGGGATTTGTTTAGAAAATAACTGATAATACAATACTGCATTTACAGAACGTGGATTTGCATACCTATCCAAGGATTTCACTGTTGTTGCAACAAAATTATGATGTATAAATGAAAAATGAACAGGTGAAATATATTGCTGCTGTAAATCAGTGAACCAGGTCAAATTTTTTGAATTATACCTGTTGATTATATGAGTTCTGAGAAAAGATATCTTTTACCTACTGAAAGAAATCTGAACTTATATATGTATTTACCCATGATTTATACTGGTATGGAAATATATGGTACATAATGAGATATTTTATTCAAGGTAATAGTGACAGTGCATAATTATGATGTATGCTGTAGTCACTTTTAGCTTTTGTTCAAGGTACTTGTGGTTCTAACATATGTGACTTCCTTTGTGTTCCTTTGACTATCCTAAAAAGCATTTCACATTTGAACATCTGACTTGTCCTTTTTTTTATACCTCGATGATGTACTAAGATAGTTATTACTGAGTAACTACATGTGTTCTAACAGAATACTATTATGTTTGTTATTACTACTACTAGTCTTGTCAGTGCAATTACTGTTACTACTTCTACTGATACTAACAACACTAATAACTTAGTGTCTAATCAGCACTAATAATTTAAAATAAAAAATCAACTCTTATACTCAAGCATTACATTTAAAATAATAATATTGAAGGATGATAAAAGGATGATAGTAATAAATAAGGATTGAAGAAAATAATAACAAATCACTATATAAGATGAAAAAACTTGCTTTACAGCATATAAAAACTTATGATGTTGATTCTTCTGAAAAAAAAAAAGATAATGAAAAGGTTTCAAATATTTGTGCTCTGTTTGTTTCTTTATGTTGTATTGCCTTTTGCACATTTACTGTCTTTTAGATTTTTTAAATTTAAAAAAGTAGTCCTTAACTATATAACTAAGAGGATCACTACTGAAGGTTGCTTATAGGCAACTAAAGAGAACTCTTAGCTTTTGAAATTAAAATTAGCACTTCAGGATTCAGAAATCTGATCCGTACTGTTTAATTCATTTAACAGTGCAAAAGAGGCCTTATATATAGATTTAAACATATTTGATAATTCTAAGCATGAATATGCATTCATTTGATCAAATGAAGAAATAACATAATTTCTCTGATATCTGAAGTATTACAGCACTAGATGACTCTGTTCAGGCAAGTAATTTGAGATGTGCTGTCCCTACCTGAACTAGGCAGGTGACTCCCTTTACAGACCATGACAAAAATTAGCATTTGTAGGCTGTGATTCACCTCATCCCAAAATGACTGTCCAACTGATATCAGACAGATAATTTACTAAGAGTATCTATTTCATGCTATTGATTGTAAGGCAAATCAGATTTCAATTATAAACATTCAAATATGGGAAGCAAATCTTATCCTTTGATAAAAACACCAAACCAAACCCATTTGTTTACTTCTACATTTCTGTGAGGAAAAGACGATGGAAACATGTAGCACATGACAAGATGTATTTGTATTTCTTTTTATTTCTTCTTTTTTTTTTGATTGACAGTAATCAATTGATTATTAAAAAAAAAATCTTGCTTCTCATAGAGTACAACTGGGTGACCCCTTAGCACCTACATTCCATAATTGCTACAAGAAAATATTGTGGCGTATCTTCTCTCATCATCTCATTAGATGTTCTGGCTTTCCATGCCAAACCATTCCTTGATCACGAATTACCATTTCTTAGCATTTACAGTTTGAATTTCCCCTTCAACCTGTAAGTATTTGTAACAGAGAAATTATATTTCAGCTTGATCTAAACAGTTTTAAAGCCATCCAGTACTCATAGCCATTCAGAATAAGTTTCTGCCGCTTTTCTTCCCTTCGAGCTGCCCTTCCGAGAGAATCAGCGGCTTTTCCCGCAGTGTCTCTGGCTAGGACGGCTTCAAGCAGGAGTCAGCAGGTGACCGCGCTTTGCTGTCCTTCCCGAGGGGGAAGGGGTGCTCGCTGAGGTGTAGGTAGGGAAGACGCCGGATATAAAGGAGAGGGAAGGGTCCTTTGCATAGGTTCCAGCAGCAACAACTTTATTCTGGAGGGTCCGGAGGCA
Organism: Mohoua ochrocephala; assembly: GCA_013398855.1. NCBI lineage: Eukaryota > Metazoa > Chordata > Aves > Passeriformes > Acanthizidae > Mohoua > Mohoua ochrocephala. Next base: position 7,148 of record VZTA01018775.1, on the reverse strand, counting down.
AAAGAACAAAAAATCAAGGAGGGTCCGGGGTTAAAAAGGGGAACACGACAACCAATCAGAGAACAGCATACATCTGAGGGACAGCCAGGGTACCAAATAGGAAGGGAGGGAGGAGGGACTAGGAAGGGATTAACCAATGGGACATCGAGGGTAACCGAAGGTTCCAGAACATTATACATAGTCAACGAGGGAATACATATTTAACATAAGAAAGTGCATATTCAACTTGAACTTAATAAACAAGGATATGCCAGGAAATCACCCCAAATACGAGGGAGGGGGAGAGAAAGCACTATCCCTGTGACTCCTCCCCCTTGGACTGCTCCCACTATTGCAAGGAAAGGGGAAAAGCTCGATGTACGGGGAGGGCTCTGCAGCCCCTCAGAGGGCTGAGCCACTGCAGCAAGTTTCAAGTGTTAAAAAGGTTTAACTACCTTAGTAACATCCTCTTCAGCAAAAACTGATGGCAAAATGTTTACAGAGTTGTATTTAGAGGCAATTAAAAACCAGCCAAGGTAGTTGAGTATCAGTACAGTATAATTTCTGTTCTCTTTAGATGTGTGGGTTTGACTATTTCATTTATCATGTCTGTCTGCTCCAAAAAATTCCACAGTGATATCCATTCTGGATTATGGCACAACCATATATGACAAGCACAGTGGTTACTTTTTATAGTACTACTGAAACTGTGCTCATAATATTTTGCTCGTGTTGGTTCAGTCACATAGTCGACACGGAAGACCTCGGGGTCTCCAACTATGTCTTTCATAATTGCCTTTTTTTCACAAAAGAATACCTGCTGTTTAACAAGGAGTTTTAAAGATACCCTAAAACTAAATCTGTCCTTTATATGTTCTTAGATCAATGACTTTATGGAAAAAAAACTTTCATATCAAGACATCTCAAAGCAAATCAATTATGATGTGCAAAAGTCTTTGAGGCAAAATTGAGTGAGGTGGAGGCCAAAAAATAAAAAGCAAAAGTTCAAAGAGAATTAACTACTATTTTCCAGCTGTAAGAAATTCATATTCCAAAGATGAGACTGTACATGTTCTTTCTGGACCTTTTGTTCTCACTGCATTCAGCTCAGAATTGGTGAGATAGGTAGGAGACTCACCCAATAAAAATAATCATGGCCATTTATGTAGAACAGGCTTTTATACGAGAAGTAAGACCAAAATGAAAATGGGGAGTGAGAGATGCAATATGAAAGTTAAAAAACCAAATTTTATATTTATTATAAAACTTTATATCAGTTTTAAATAGATTGCTTAGTTTAAAATTTCTGTCCCTTTCACGCTGACAGTGTATCTTGAAATTAATCAATAGGTAAAAATATTCACAAGTTGCCAATGGAATATTCCATTTTAAACATAAGGGTGTGGGGTTGTCTGGTTGGTTGAGGTTTTTTTACAAGAACCATTTTTAAGTGAGCTATTATTGTTTCGCAGACAGTTTAGAAAGAAGTAGCTAAGCAGTGGAAAAAGAGGATTAATACTTGCACTCTTGCCTTATCACAGAGAATTTTGTAAAAGTATGTCAAAGTGTTCCAGTGAAAAGGTATATCTCATCTATTTGGATATTTCTTTACAAGAATAAAGACTAAATTCCTCTTGGTATTAGGCATCATCTCTGACTCATCCTCTGTAACAGCTCAAATCAGTTAGAGCAAAAGTGTGGAATTTCTCCATATTCTCTTTCAGATAGAAAAGCATAGAATTCCTTGTCCCAGATCAATTTAATCTAAAAAAAAAAAATAGTTTTTTCATCTCCTGAGAGAAATATTCTATTTAACAGGTGAATTAAGTCTACCAGTTTCCAAGAAGTCATTTCTAGTCAGGAAATAGTTAGTTGATATGAGTCACGAAATACTCCAAATTTTCAAGTATACCTCCACTAGTTAATACAATCAATAAAATACAGATGTTCCAGTGCTCTTCAAATGATTTATTATAGGTTGTTGACAATCTCTATAATGGCAGATTTGTAAAATTTCTGGAGTACCGTGAAAGACTTTATCATTTTCCTTAGATGGGAAGACGAATCTGTGGAGAACCGAACATTTACTAACTGAAGAACTGCCTAATGATTTTCTGTCTGGTAAGTGGACCTTGCCAAAATAGTCCTGATTTTAAAAATTATCCAATTTAATTTAATAAGATTTTTAGGATTTGTTTTCCTACTCTTATGAATATTTTAGCATATTATTATTCAGACTAACAAAATAATAGTAAGCCTTTTAATTTCATATAGTCACTACTTATTTTATGCTCACTTGCTTATCCAGCTTCTTATATCTTTAATTCTTTTTGTTCTGCTACTTGCTATACTGTTTGGGGATTTAAGAAATACTGATCTTCATTAAATAGTGCATGATAGAAACTTTTTCATTTATGATAAGACTCTTCCCCTGAGGAGAATGGAGATAGAAACAACAGAAACAATTTTATGGCATCTGAAATAATTGCTATCTGTTATCTGAACCCCCACAAATGACCAGAGCTCATACCTGTGAGCAAATGTTACCTGTGCATTATTTGGGAAGGATTTATAGGATTTCTGGTGTTCTCCATTTATTTGATTTTTTTTTTTTTTTTTTAAGGGAAGATAAGGATGTATGTGACTCTGCATAGATGATATCAAAAAAGACTTGGGGTTGGGTGGTTTGTTTTGTTTGTGCTTTTTTGTTTCTTTCCTTCTTTCTTTTGTTAACAAATTATTTTAATTACAGTCATTTATTTACTTAGATGCATAGTGTATAGACAATTAAACATATCAATATGGCATTGCATTTATAAAGTATTACATTTTTATCTTCTCTGTTTCTTAGGGCATCCTCTCTATCTCTTCTTATTTACCAAAAATAAATTAACAAGACTAACTTAACTGATATAGTATGGGGAAAAAACAGGGGGTGTTTCACAATAGCTGAATGGTTAGTAAGGAAAAAAAAAGAAAATTAAAAGAAGAAAAACTTTACTAATTCTTTGCTTACTGAAGTGCTTATTTCAGCATGGCAAATATTCCAGCAATCTTTTAAATTTTTTTTATTTTATTTCAGTTTCAAGAGATTTATTTTCTTTCCATCACAATGATGACCTACAAAATTACAGATGAATTTGGAGCTTATTTTTTAAAAGGTAAGGTAGTGTTGTTTGGGGTAATTTTTGGTTTTGCTTGCCTTTTTTTTTTTTCTTCTTCTCTTTGAGAAAAATATATCCACAGTTCAGCTTAACCTAGCTGATGAAGGTCTGAAATTAATCAAAGTGATACGTGTTCAGATTCAAGGTTAAAAATCTAAGACTGTTTTGAATTCTGAATAAGTCTTATTTAACTAAAGCAGGAAGAAAAGCTGTCACCTTATGAATCACTACTGACAGAGAGAAGTAATTGGAAAATCAATCCAGTTTGCCTGATTTAAGCATTTTATTTTCCTTCAGCTCAACCAGTCCATCCAAAAAAGTGCCTCTGGCTTTCATGCAGACAGAGGTGTCTAAATTCAGAATGCCTAAATGAGACCTTTAAGTTCCCCTTAGAATTTATGGTCACCTAACCAAAATAAAAATGCTTGGTTCATTTGCCTGAATGTGTGTCTCTGATACTATGAGAGCTATCTCGGACTAGCTGTGTTACCCATGCAGTGCTGGCAGATCTGATGGTGCAAGACCGATGGAGAATTCGTACCTCTGCAGTGGGCACCAGAGACCAGGGCACCCTGCTGTACATCAGCTGGCCAAATTATCTGTGTTTGCCTCATTAACACCCAGCAGTGGCTGGGGAACTTTTAGGCTAGCTAAAGAGAACTATAATCTTTATGTCAGGGTGATCTGATCATCCATCTGACAAGTTTTCTGAAGCTGGATTTTGCTTTTTCTGGAAAGATAGTTGGAATCTACTCCTCATAGCTACACAAGATTTAAAGTATCTGAAGTTCATGGATTTTGGGCCTAACGAGTCCTAACAATAACAGATCCATACCATTTAGTTTTTGACACCAATAAAGCATAAATATAAATAGGCAGTGTAGTCTCTTCAGTTTTAAAACTTTTGTGGACTATTTCAGAATCAAGTAAAATTTTAGAAATCCTTTAAACATTGTTTTCACTTAGCTAAAAAGCATTGTTTAAATTCAGGGTGGAAGTAAGCTATAAATGAAATAAATACAAATCAAGAAAATACAAAAGACCACTGCTGATTTTTAAGGAATCTGTTAAGTAATCTACAAAGAACAGTCATACAAAATTAAAAATGCTTTAGATCCATCTGGTTTATTTTAAGTGGTTAACTTCAGGTTCCGTTTAAGAAATTAATCACCCTTGATCTTCATAAAGGCAATAAGGATAAGCATTCTTTATTCAAAGATTTAACCCCCCTCTGACTGCCATCTTTGGCCCTGCTCTGTGACCTCATAAACTCCTGATAAGCCTTGACCAAACCAGCTGAGTAATAAAGCATCCCTTGACTGCATCAGTTAGGCCATGAAGAGCTCCTTTGATTTACCAGGAGCTCTTGCATGGTGCAGATGGGAAAAAACACAAACTGACCAGCTGCCTGACCAAGACGGGAAGAAAAGGATAGGCAAATATCCTTTGAAGCCTCGGCAAACCACACACCCAAATCACAGCCGAGGTGCAGAGGCACCACTGTGAATTGTAGCCCCGGTGAAACGGTACCATTGTGACCGCACTTTAGGGAAAAAGCCCAAGAGTTAGCAACTTGGATTATGGCCAGGATGGCCATGAAACTTAGTGATAACTGAAGTCAATCATCTTGCAACCCTATAAACAGTGATCTTGAGTGAGGGCCTCTGAGCTCTCATGCCAGCACCTCCCCCTGAATTTGACATCTCTCAGAGCTGGCAAACCTTAAAGTTTGCCATACTCAAAGGGCCATTGTTGATGATGAAGTCTAGGCTGATATCCCATCCCCATACACAAATCTCCACACTCCTTGGGGTGCTCACGGGAAACATAAAAGGATTTAATGTGAGTATTTCACTGAACTTGAGAGGAATTTTTGATAGGTACCTTTGCACACAGAGAAATAAGTGTACGTATCATTTTAGCTGTGTGAATTGATTATGGTATGAAAGTCACTATTTCAAATCTACAGCTAGGTAATTTTTATAATTGTAGTAAACCCTATCAAATTGCTTTGTAAGTGTTAAAGTACTCAATGATTAAGTGTTGCTAAATCCTTTTGCACCCCTATCTTTGCATCCATATCTTTTGCACCTTTACCCCCTTTTGCACTCTTGATTTTTGTGTAAATCATTCCAAATTGCTCCTAAATTGATCTTCCTTTATATGCTTTAATGCGTGTAATAAGTAGAGTGAACCTTGCAATTGAACTCTGTAAAGTTGCCTTTCCACAAATTCATATTAGACCTCCTTTTGCCAATAGTTTTTATGGTATTTCTTTAAGGAGACAAACCCCTCATTTTTGACAAAAATGTGCTTTCTATTCTGAAGATATCAGATCAAGCCAGTCAAGAGAGAGGCTCTATAAATTCAACAGACTGAGGTCTCGATTATAGGTCTTCAAAGGCACTACTTCTTTTAGTTGTCTTTTCAGTGACTTTATCAAGTTACATTGTTTTCTCCACTAGATGTAAAATATTGACATGGAAGTTCTTAAGGTGGGCCCCTCAGGACAAGTTGGATTAACCCTTCAGAACAGGCACATATTTACAGATTATTAGTGCTTTACCAGTAAATGTTTACATTTGGTCTCTTCAGCAAGAGCTTTGAAGCACATCTATGAAGCAGGTCTATTGCAGATGCAAGCAACCACGAAGCTCATTTCAGCCTTCCAATTTTCATTACTATCCAGCTATTATTTTAATATGTGACATACTCTAAGAGTGTTCTGAAAAATCATTACTTCAGTCATACTTCCGAGAACGAGTGCACAGGACATGCATTTGAGCAAATTAAAAATATAGCTATTAATGCTGACAGATAACAGTTGAAACAAGTGTGTTACCTTTAATGCTTAAAATCTTTAAATTTTATGGGGTTTTGATTAGTTGGGTTTTTTTCCCCCTTCTGTTTATGCAAAAGATCAGACCATAACACAATGTACTCATGTGCTAAACTTCTATAAAGATACTAATAAAACTCTTTTGGACCAAATCTTGGGGCTATTATATGGTAAGAAGCAAATTTAGGCTTGCACTAATATAGACAAACCCCAAAACATTTTTTTTTCACAGGCAAATATTTTTGTAAATTATTTTCAAGTAATAGTGTTGCAAGATAATTTGAAATAACTCTGTACTTTTTATGAAACATTATTTTGAGGACGCACTCCAGGCTATTAAAAAAAAAGACTGGTATGATAGATAGAGACTGTGTAACGGTGTTGTGACACAGTGCATTGCAGACTTTTCTGTTGAAGAACAAAGAGAGAATTCCAGGGGAATCATACTAAAAATGTGTGTTTGATTTTTTTAAAATTGTTATGTATTTTCTTATTGTGGATTCCCTGTAGTTATTAACAACCTTTCAGATTTTGACATCTCTTATAATTTTGCAGTTCTGTGAATGAGAATTGGCCCATAGGCCAAAAATCCATTGTGGTGGTTTAGGACTTTTTTTTTCTGGTATTTAAATGCGAAGCATAATTACAATTTTCCTACGTTGCCTCAGTGTTTTCTGTCAGTCAGCATTACTTACACCGTTGCTTTATCTGACAGCAGACCCCTGGCCTGTCATGGCAGAGAAAATAAGAGGGAAAATCTCTTCACCACGGAGTCAATGTGAAGGCACAGCTGGAAACAAACTGTAATTTTAAATCATCATTGCTAGCCTGCCTTTTTTATTTAAAGGCATGAACAATAAAGGAGAACATTGTGGAGTACTAAGAAAATTATGTTGTTATTTATTTTTAAACTTACTCTTTTTGAAATTATTAGCTTCTGTCAAAAATACGCAAAGGAACGTTTCATTCAGATTCATATTTTTAACAGACTGAATCAGTCATGAAAAAATAGAAACAAGAGTTTTGTATTTGTAGAGGAATAGAAAATAAACTATGCTGTAACAGACAGACAATGTCCATACCTCTGTTCTATTTTCTTTCTATTTTTAATTTATACATTGAAAATCTGTTTAAATCAAGGAGAAATTACCTTTACTTGTTTACCC
>VZTA01018774.1:3823-19001 GCA_013398855.1 Mohoua ochrocephala | reverse complement strand
CCCCAGGCCCAGCGTGGAACACCCCAGGCCCAGCATGGAGCACCGCTGGCCCAGCACGGAGCACCCCAGGCCCAGTATGGAGCACCCCAGCCCAGTATGGAGCACCCCAGGCCCAGCACGGAGCACCCCTGGCCCAGCATGGAGCACCCCAGGCCCAGTATGGAGCACCCCGAGGCGCACAAAGGACCAGGCCCAGCCCCGGGCCCGAGTGGCGAGGGTTAATATTTACATTTGGGAAAGCAAACTCATAAATCCCCCGGATTTCTCCGCTCTCCCCGGTCCGTGTTTCCCGGGAGGAAGGACGGGCTGGTTTCCCTGCTGCTCGCCAGGTAAATACAGGCCCGGTCCCACCCTTCCCGGGCCGTGTTTGCTCGGAGCAGGCCGGGGCTGGGGGACGCCAAAGGGGAGGGAAATGTTCCTTAGGAACTCCAAAAATTCCACATCCCAGTGCTGGGATTCCCCAGCCCAGCCCTGGATGCGGCCCTGGAGCGGGGCCTGCAGCTGGAATCCTGGAATCCTGGATCCACGCAGGATTCCAGGATTTAGTCCTGCGGCCCCGGTGCCAGCCGATGGATCCACGCAGGATTCCAGGATTCAATCCTGCGGCCCCGGTGCCGGTGGATGGATCCATGCAGGATTCCAGGATTCAATCCTGCGGCCCCGGTGCCGGTGGATGGATCCATGCAGGATTCCAGGATTTAATCCTGCGGCCCCGGTGCCGGTGGATGGATCCACGCAGGATTCCAGGATGGATCCACGCAGGATTCCAGGATTTAACCCTGCGGCCCCGGTGCCGGTGGATGGATCCACGCAGGATTCCAGGATTTAATCCTGCGGCCCCGGTGCCGGTGGATGGATCCACGCAGGATTCCAGGATTTAATCCTGTGGCCCTGGTGGATGGATCCACACAGGATTCCAGGATTTAATCCTGTGGCCCCGGTGGATGGATCCACACAGGATTCCAGGATTTAATCCTGTGGCCCCGGTGGATGGATCCACACAGGATTCCAGGATTTAATCCTGTGGCCCCGGTGGATGGATCCACACAGGATTCCAGGATTTAATCCTGTGGCCCCGGTGGATGGATCCACACAGGATTCCAGGATTTAATCCTGTGGCCCCGGTGGATGGATCCACACAGGATTCCAGGATTTAATCCTGTGGCCCCGGTGGATGGATCCACACAGGATTCCAGGATTTAATCCTGTGGCCCCGGTGGATGGATCCACACAGGATTCCAGGATTTAATCCTGTGGCCCCGGTGGATGGATCCACACAGGATTCCAGGATTTAATCCTGTGGCCCCGGTGGATGGATCCACACAGGATTCCAGGATTTAATCCTGTGGCCCCGGTGGATGGATCCACACAGGATTCCAGGATTTAATCCTGTGGCCCCGGTGGATGGATCCACACAGGATTCCAGGATTTAATCCTGTGGCCCCGGTGGATGGATCCACACAGGATTCCAGGATTTAATCCTGCGGCCCCGGTGCCGGGTTGATGGATCCACGCAGGATTCCAGGATTTAATCCTGCGGCTCCTGGGCAGGGAATTCTGTTGGAAAAGGATGGGAGCAGGGGCTCGGTGCTCTAATGGACGAGGTGGGGATCGATCAGAGGTTGGAGTCAAATCTCGGAGATCTTTTCCAGCCTCAGGGATTCTGGGAGAAACTTCCAGTCAGGCTGGCTGCTCCCAAATAATTGCTTTGAATCCGTGCTCGTGAGGCCACCGCGCTTTTTATATGGCAGGACCCCCTTTTTTTTTAATAATTCTCTAAATCTTACATGAAAATAATCACAAAAGGATATTTCCACTACATAAATACCCCTTTGATGTTCCATTTCCACACGGCACCTTCCGGTGCTCCCGGGGTAGGAGGGAACAGAGGCTGGGGACAATTAACAACAGGATTTAAGGGGAAATAATTTGCATTTCGGTGGCTTTCAGAGAGGGAGGGATGGCAGCGCTGGGTAAAGGCTGGAAAGGGAAGAGAGAAAGGACAGGGGAGAACATTCCCGCAACATAAAGGTGTTAAACTCCCGGGCTGGCTTTGTTAGGGCAGGAATTTCTCAAGGTTTCCTGGACAATCCAAAGCATCCCTAAAATCCCCTGGAAGCGTGGCTGAGCCGAGGCAAAGGGAAAACAACATCCAGCACTCACGGAGCCAGTGGGGTTTATTAAATGCCATTTAATTGTCCCTGAGGGTGACATTCCCCCCGTGGTGACATTCCCCTCGCTGGGGGTTGGCTTCCCCCCATTCCTGAGGCTGCTTCCCAGTCCCACCTGGACTGGGATCCACGGGGGATGTTCCAGGTGTGGCAGAAGGACCCTCCTGAGGCTGCCCAGCACAGGATGAGCCTCTGCAGTTTGAAACCCCGGCATCACCAGCTCAGCTCCTGCTCTTCCAAAGGCTCCAGCTCCCACCACGGCGTCCACCACAGCTCCAGCATCTTCAGGAAACACCCAAACCCCAAAAAAGCGGCAAAAAAAGAGCAAAGGTGTAAAGAAAAAGACCAAAAAATCCACTGGAAACCGGGCAAGCGCTTGGTCCTTCCCAGAGCAAAGGGACCTCTTCAGCATCCATCCATCCATCGCCAGGATCCTGGAGGATAATTCCCAAAGCCCAGCTGAGGGGAGCGAGTTAAGTCCTTTCGGTTGCACGTGGGAGGAGCTCAGCTCCCGCAGGAATCGCCCTCCCTGGGGAAGGGGCTGTGGAGCCCAGGCAGTGTCCAGGAGGAGCAGGAGTGGAGCTGGTTCGGGTTGAGGGAAGAGCCTCTCCCAGCCCCGATGTTCCATCGCTGCCCAGGGTGAGCCGCCGGTCCCCGCTGGTGTCCAGCAGCAGTGTCCATCCTCGGGAGCTGCCCCTGGGTGTCCTGGCTGTCCCCTCTGTCCCTCACACGGACCCTGTGGAGGGAAAACACGGCGTTAACACAGGGCCGGGCCGGGGTGGAGCAGAGGGAGATTCCGCCTCGGGAATGCAGAGTTTGGGGTGATGTGGGAAAGAGGAGATGGAGCAGCAGCCCCGAGGCCTCCCCTAAGAGCTCCTCTGGCACCAGAGCTCACCCCGCTGCTGAGGATGGGGCTGGGAAACGCCACTGCTGGAAGCTCTTAAAGGGTTTTGTTTTGTAACACTTTTCCAAGAGGCAGGGATGGGGCTGTGCACGCCGGGAGATGCTGCACTCGCTGCAGGCAGAGGATTCGCAGCTGGGATGCGGGAGCATCTCCTGCCTCCCAGGCATCACAGAGCTCTGCAGGGCACTGAGCCCAAATTCCCAGGCTCTGGGGACCTGTGCACAGCGGGATCCGGGACAGGCAGGGAGCTTAAACCCTGGTGGTGACAGTCCAGAGGCACCCCATGAGCATCACTGGGGTTTGCAGGGCACTGACCCCAAATTCCCAGGGCCTGGGGACCTCTGCACAGCAGGATCTGGGACAGGCAGGGAGCTCAAACACTGGTGGTGGCATCCCAAAGACACCCAGTGCCCCCTAAGAAGGTCCAGAGGCACCTCGCGAGCATCTCTGGGGTTTGCAGGGCACTGAGCCCAGATTCCCAGGCTCTGGGCATCACTGCAAGGCAGGATCCGGGACAGGCAGGGAGCTTAAACCCTGGTGGTGACAGTCCAGAGGCACCCCATGAGCATCCCTGGGGTTTGCAGGGCACCGACCCCAAATCCCCAGGCTCTGGGGACCTGCGCACAGCGGGATCCGGGACAGGCAGGGATGGGGCGGTGACATCCCGGAGACTCCCAGATGAGAACATCCAGGAGCTCCGACCCCACCTCTGGCAGTTCCCATCCCCTCAGGGGACCACGAATGTCCACCAAAACCTTGGGGGCGAACCTGCCAGCGTCCCCAGCCGTGCGAGGGAGCGCTGGGTGCGGCCAGCCCCGGTTTGCTCAGGGCGGGTCCGGTCAGCGCCGCGTTTGAAGGAGCCGCGGCCGGGAGCGATCAGAGGCGCGCGCGGGCGATAGCGCAGCCCCGGGCGCGGGCTCTGATGTGTTATCATCTCTTATCTCTTATCGCTTATCTCGGGCCGGGCAGTGCCGCGGCGCGGGTTTGAACGCCGAGGTGACACCCGCGGATCAAAGGCGCTTCCTGCTGCCCCCCACCCCGGAGGAGCCTTTGGGGCAGCTCGGGATGAGGCCGGAGCTCGGTGGGGATGGGGCAGGAACCGCCGGCACGGAGGGGATGGAGGCACCGGCGGCGGGAGCGATGTGCCCACCCCCGGGGACTGCTGTAGGGTGTCCCCTGCCCGTGCTGGGGACATCAGCGCGTCCTTACTGCACGTTCGGTGCCACGGGGGTGCCCAGTTTAACCCGCAGGACAGAGCTCTTTGCTTTCTCCCAGAGGCACCCTCAAGGAAGGACCATCCAGACCCCAAAAAATCTTAAAAAAAACCCCACTCCTTCCCCCCTCCCCCAGCACTGGACCCTCACAGGCAGCCAGATTTCAGGTGCAGTTGATTTTTTCCCGTTGCCTCCCACATTTCCCAGGAGGGATCATCTGCTTCCCTGTGCCCCAGCCCGGAGCAGCACAGCCAGGCCACACACCGCGAGCCGCCGGCGTCTGCTGGACACCAGCCCCGGTGGTTTTGTCCTCTCCACGAGCCCCCACAACATCCCGGGAGAGCAGGGATGGAACAAGGGCTCGGCAGCATCCCGGGAAGAGGATGGAGAGGATCCATCTCGAGGCGACAGAGGAGGCGCCGAGCCTGCGGCGGGAATGAGGATCTGCTCATTTTGAGGTGGGGATTTGCCTCCTGCCCTCCCCAACCCCGTGTTCTCCAGGAGCAGAGCAGAGTGCAGGGAGAGGAGTGGGAATTTTGGCTGCATCCACAGACAGCGAGAGCACGAACCGTGTGGGCAGCAGAGCCAGACAGGAAAGGGATCCGCGAGGCAGGGACGGGATTCTGGCAGCTCCCCCCTCCCTGCTGCTCCGTCTCCCGGGTGTCCCTCCCTCAGACCCCCGGCCCTGCTCAGACATGCCCCAATTCCGCTTTTACTGTCGGAATTCCTCCCATCCGAAGGGCTGGATTCACAAAAATGCGGCCGGAGAGCCACAGCCCAATGCAGGAACCGGTCCCAGCCCAGCTGCCTCAGCACCTCAACACTTCCAGGGCTGGGGCAGCCACAGCTCCTCCGGGCAGGGCCGGGGGTTCCTGCGTGACCTCAGTGCTGGGCCAGGGCTGGAGCAGATCCCTCGCTCCAGGAGGATCTAAACTGGCCAGGAAGGATTATCCTGGCTCTTCTCCTTGCAGCCCCAGCTCTGCTGCCGGAGCCAGCCCAGCTCCCAGAGCCCCAGCCCCGAGCGATTATCCCCAGTTACCAAACCCTGCCAAAACCCCAGGCGGCCTGGGCAGAGGTGTCATTACAGCTCCTGGCCCAGAGGAGTGGTTTGTTCCCAGGCCGCCCTTCCTGGGAAGGTGTTAATGAATAACCGTGGCCCAGACAGGCGCTGGCAGCTCCGTGAGTCACCGAGAGCCCCGGCACAGGCGGCTCTGACTCACGGACACCCCGGCCCTGCCACCAAACACCCGCCCCGAGCCCCCTGGGGCACTGGGGATGCTCAGTGCTGGGCACCGGGGGTCAGGCTGGATGAGACCCCCACCAAACCCTGGCTCTTTAACCCCAAAATAGCCCAGGGTGGGGGAGAGCTCACCCTGAGATGTGACCCCAGAAAAACCTCACAGGGCTGGGGTGCAGCAGGACCTGCAGGAAGGGCCCCTGGACACCCAGAGATCTGGAAGGGGGGGCTGTGATGGCCAACACACCCCAGCTGCATCCCAGGGGATGGTCCAGGGGCGATCCAGGGACACAGGTGCCACAGTGGAGGTGCCTCATTCCCAAAGGGATGCGCTCGGATGCTCCCAAAGCATCGCTCCCAGCTCCGTCTGCAGCTTCCTCCTCAAATTCCAGCCCTGACCAACCCCCCAAACCTGAGCACAGGTGGAAGCCTAAAAATAGAACTTCTCACCTCCCCCCCCAACCAGCCACACCCCTGAGGACTTTCTCGTTCACACACTCCAACCTGTTCTGCCTCCCACTCTTTCGAGCAATTTTCCCCCCTCCTTCCCCGCAGGAAAAGGCCACCCTGGTTCTCGAATGCCGTGTGTCACTTGGGGCTGACAGGCAGGGCGAGGAATGAAGAAAGTCCCATTCTCCTTCATTTTTGCAGCGGGGGTGATCAGCACGGGGTGACATCGGCCCAGGCCAGCCCAGGCTGCCCCAGGTTTTGGGAAGGCTCCAGCACCTGCTGACAGCTCTGGGTCATTTATCAGAAGTGTCCCCACGGTGACAGAGCCCTGCCAGGCTGAGGGATGGGCCTGAGCCATTCAGGGATGGTCCCTGAGAAGGAGCTCTGATTGTTTCCAGGCTTTTCCTGCTGTGGGCAGGCAGGAGCTGAGCAGCTCCCCTCAGTTTCTGCCAGCAGCAGGAGCTCCTGGAGATCCATGGGATCCATGGGATCCCTGGATCTTCCAAAGGAGCTGGAGGGCTCTTCCCCCTCCTCACCTACAGGGAGATCTCCATCCTCTGCCCGGAGGTAGAGCAGGGATGCTCTGAGGCACCTCCTGCATCCACAGAGGTGAGCAGGGATTGGATCCCCAGGACAAAAGGGATTGCAGGGGGCATTCCCACACCTCTCTCCTCATTCCCACTCCTCTCTCCTCATTCCCACACCTCTCTCCCATCCCAGCGCAGCGATAAACTGCTCACAGGATGGGAAAAGCGCTGCAAACCCTCCACGTTTGTCCCAAAGACACGATGGGTTTGGCCGTGCGTCCCACGGGATCCCATCCTGGGGATCAGCTCCGCTCCCCACGGCCTGGGGATGTCCCAAACCCTCACACCCGGGTCAGAGAGGCGTTCTCTGGAAAGCTTTGGATCCAGAGTGCAAAAGCCACCCTGGAGCGGTGCCCTGCCAGCACCCCCTGCCCTCGGAGACGGGAGGGAGGGAAGCAGGAAAACCCATCCGGCTGCACGTTTATTCCGCAGCCCTGAGCTGATTTCCAGCCCGGGGATTACCAATTTAAGTGGCGTTTTTTCCTGTGCTGACCCTAAGCTGATTAATTCTCTGTGCCCCAACCCTTCTCCCCTCTCTCCCTCCCTTCTTTCCATGGAAAACGAGGGGATGGAATCCCGGTGGAACGTGCCGAGGCAGAGCTGGATGCAGAGGGAGATGCTCCCTCAGCCCGACAGGATCCTGCCTCCCTACGGAGCTTCAAATCTCCAGGATTCTCATCTCCTTATCCCGAAGGATCTGATATCCCTGAGGGAAGGGAGAAATCTCCCTGCCCACGATCCCAGTAGCACCAGCATCGCTCTCCCAGAGCGATGGAAATTGTTGGTCCCAGAAATACTGGTGGGACTCATCCAAGAGCAGCCAAACCTGCCCTGGCACGATCCAGCCGTGCTTTCTCCTATTTATGCTTTTATTGCTCCCCAAGGTTTTATGGAAGGGGCCCCTGGATCCCTGGCAGTGCCCAAGGCCAGGTTGGACGGGGCTCGGAGCAGCCTGGGACAGTGGGAGGTGTCCCTGCCCATGGCTGGGGTGGCACTGGAGGGGCTTTAAGGTCCCTCCCAACCCAAACCATTCCAAGATTCCACGATCAGCCCTTCCAGGATGAATTATCCTGGCTGGGGCATCCCTGCTCCCCATGGAGCAGAAGGAGCACGGAAAGGATTCCTGCCCAAACTTCCCCATTTCCCTCCCTCCTCCCAACTTTCTCCCTCTCCCTGCACTTTGCCCTCCATCCCTCGGTTTCCCAGCTTCCAGAGGGTTAACAGGTGAGTTCTCCAGCAGGGCTGGGCTCCTTTCCCTCCCTCCTGCCCCTCCATTCCCGGCATGGACATGGAGACCGGAGGCTCTCCAGATTTAATCTCCAAGACAAACACCCTGGAGCCGGAGCCGGAGCCTGCTCAGCCCACGGGTACGGGGGAGCAGGGCCAGGCTCAGGGCTCTGCCCGCCCCTCCTGGGGTGCCCCCTCACCTCCGTGCCAGGGAGGTGGCCCCAGCTTTGCAGCAGGACTGGTTTGGAGCTGGGTGGGAAGAAATTCCCACCCCGAGAGCCTCTGGGTGGGTTTTTATGGAATGGGAGCCGATGGATGCGGGGAGGGGCGGACGATGAATATTGAAACACCAAATGTGCCCCTGAGTGTGGCTCAAGGCACTGATCCAGTGAAGAACCAGGTGATTTGTCTCAAAAAGTCACCATTTTGCGGCCTTTCCTCCTGAGATCCCACGAAAAATCTGGAGGAGGAGGTGGTTTGGGAGCTGCCAGAGGACGCCTGACACGAGCCAGGGGTTTGTGCCTCGAGCGAGGTCACTGCTGTGGTGCCAAAGGTTTAAATCTCACATCAGCTCAGGGTCCAGCATTCCAGAGAGATCCAGGCAACACCTGGATGCTCCTGTTGGGAAGAGGAAGGAAAAGGTCTCCAGGCTCTTTGGAGCCTCCCATGAAACAGCTCCACGTTTCAGCAAGAACTTGGGAGATCGGGTCCATTTTCCACGGGGAATGGGAGAGCAGAGGGAGCCAGCAGGAGCTGGGGGCAACTCCAAAATCCACCTTCCATCCTTAAAAACTGCAGGGAAAAAACCTGGTGGGCGGGAATTGGGTCCGCTCTGGACATTTAACTTATTTCACCCTGAGAAATGCGTTTTCCTGGGACACTGTGGGATTTCCAGGAGGGAAGAACTCTCCCGACCACACAGGGAACTGAATTAGCTCCGAACGGAGCTTGGATCAGCTGGATCTGGGATCACCTGGGATCTGGGATCACCTGGGATCCGGCCACCTCCCAGCTCTAAAACCCCTCTCCGAGGACGGCAGCTGCCTGATCCCACCCCACACCGACGTTTCCATGAAAAAGCCTCTTCCATAAAACCTTGGGGAGCAATAAAAGCATAAATAGCCCTGCAGGCACCTCCGAACGGGGCCCTTTGAAGGGGATTGATTTTTCCCCTGCGCTCCACGGGGTGGGATTTAAGGATGAAGGGAGGAGGAGGAGGATGAATCTGAACTGCTCTGTCCAAACACCCCACGGAGCTCTGGTGGTCTCCCAGAACCCCCAAATTAATGACCCGGCCCCACCTTTCATGTGCCACCCACGGGAACACATCCAGCGTTTCTCCCTGGCTGAAACCTCTGGCTCCCAGCACTCCAAAATCCCAGCCCGGCTCCCTCCACCCAAATATTTCTCAATATTTGCCTTTGAGATATCTTTTGATATCCAAAGGTGGCCGCGGCCCCGTCCCTGAGCTCGCCGGTGGTCCCCAAAATGAGCAGCCAGAGGATCTGAGCCCAGCCACAGCCAGGTCCTTGTGGGCAGCCACAAACCCTTCAAAGGAGCCCGGGGAACAGAGAGGCTCCAGTTCCCCGCGGCCCCTCCGGCCACCGAACCCCTCCAGGCCACCCCGCCCAGGGGACAGCGCTCACAGCGAGCTCAGTGTGCCCAAAATCCCGGCCAGGCAGGGGCTGGGCAGGTGGGAGAGGGGGAAAGGAGGAAAACCCGCAGGTCCTGGGAGCCATCCAAGGCACGAGGTCAGCGAGGTCCCTGCGGTCCGGCCGAGGGAAGAGGATTTTTCCTGGATGGGGCCGTTCCCCGCTCACATCCCAGCTCCAGGCTGGGAGAGGGACAAAGGGGACACTGTCCCTTCACTGCCACCTCGCCAGGGACGGGGGGACAGCCCAAAGAGCTCTGTCACCCCGCTGGGGTGCCTTGGGGACAGGGGGGTCCCCTGCTCACGGCCCGAACACCTCCGGTGGGTTTTTCCCCTCCTCTTTGGGATGGAGCTGCCCCCAGGCTCCGGGAGGGATGGATTGGGGGAAATGAAGGAATTGTGTCCCCCCAAGGAACTGCCAAGGAACCGATGTCCCGGGATGGGCCCAGCCAGGGAGTCCCACCAGCCAGGATGAGGGAGAGCACCTGGGAACTGCCCAGGGATGGAAAAACCCCTCAGGGTTTCACTGTCCCCGTTAATCCGTGCTGGAAGAGCCCTCAGCAGCCCCTTCCCTCTCACCCACGGCTTTGTTTCATTCCCAAATATTCCCTCCAGCAGATTTTTCCCTTCGCACTTTCCTCCACCGCCACTGAATTCCCAGGTTTTCGTTGGCACAAGGATAAAACTCCACCTCCGTTTGTGGCTTTACATCACTGTCCGTGTCCCACAAATGGGGAAACTGAGGCACGAGGACGTGATCCAATCCAGGGGATTTCCCTAAATCCAGAAAGGCTCCGGCTCACCCCTCGCTCTCATCCCAAGGGAAGGATCTGTTGGAATGTCGGATCTGCTCTTCCCCAATTCCCACAGGCAGAGCTCCCCTGAAGCGTCACCTCATCCCCTGCACGGCAGCAATAATAATTAACCTGTTAATTAATTAATTAATGGGCTGCTGCAGCAATTCCCTGCTCTGGCTGCTCCCTCAGCCCTTCCTGTCCAGCCAGTTCTTCCCTTTATTTTTATTCCAGGCAGGAATATCGCCCCTGACACAACCCCCTGGCCAGGAGCAGCAGCGGGATCAGGACGGTTATCCCGGATTCCCCGTGGGATCAGCCAAGGAACAACCCCCCCTCTCCCAAACTCTGCCGGCAGCCAGGAAATTTTGGATTCCGAGATCACAACAGCCCCCGAGCTGCTTTTCCCATTTGGAGTCTTGGGAGCCGCTGATCCGGGCAGGAAGTTTGGGACAACTCCGCGGTGTTGGAACATCTGCTCTGCAACACCCAGGAGCCTCTCCTGGCCAAAAGCCTCCGGGCGGGAGCACGGGCGGTCTGAAGGATGCTGCAGCTGCTGGGAAGAGCCTGGCTGAGCTCCTGGCATCCCACGGCATCCCGGGAATCTCAGGGAATTGGCACACGGAGCCCGGGATGCCATCCCAGCCCGGGTAGCCGAGAGCCGGGTGGCTTTCCCTGCCTGTTTCCACCCGGAGCGGTGGCAGGCGACAGCCCCAGGTCCTGTTTGCTGGGAAGCAGCCGGGAGAGCCCCGTTCCTGCCTGGGAATTCCCCGGCTCCGGGCTCTGGAGCTGGCTGGCAGCGGGAAAACACGGATCAGTCCACGCAGGAACACCCATCCCTGTGTCCAGGGGGCCTCATCAAGGCAAAGCCCCCTCACCATCCCTGCTGGAGCCCCTCCTGTGGCCGGAGCTGCTGATTCCAGCGGGATTTGCCACCCCTCAGGCACTGGAATACCTCATCCCCACTGGAATGCCTCATCACCCCTGGAAATGCAGGGAAAGCTCCCTGTCACCAGGCAGAAGTCACCCGGAGGTGTCACTGTCCCCTGTCCCTCAGGCCGAGGGGCTCCAGGGTCAGAGCGGGGATGGAGCTGCCGATCCAGGCCCTTTCCCTCCCCACTTCCACATGGATCTTAGCACTTCCTGCCAAGGAATTGTGCAGCTGTTGGATCGCCTGTGCTCCCTAAATGTTCAGGAAAACCCTGGGGAGGGCAGGGACGCTGCCCTGTGCCAGGGAATCAGGGGACAGGGATCCGTGCAAGGAATGTCCAGCACGGGAGCAACAAATCCTCCCATCCATGGGATTCCCAATTCCCGCACTTTGCTTTCCAACGGATTTGGTCCTGGCCCCACACGGGCAGGGATGAGCCAGAGCATCGCCCGCAGGGATGAAATCCATCCCACGCCTCGGCTGGGTGGATAATCCAAGGAAAAACCCTCGGAAAGGCATGGACACAACATTCCCTCACTGCAGGGCAGCCCTGGCTCACAGGGATTCAGGAACCATGGGAATGAGAAGAGGAGAAGGGTTCTGGGACAAGGCTGACTCGGTTTGTGTGAATGCAGCTGATTTTCCTGGGAAAAGAGCCTGAGAACCGCTGGAGAAGCTGTGCAGGGATAGGAGAGGGGAGCATCGAGGGGATCCTGGGGCTGGGGCTGGGAATGAGCCCCGGGAGATGCCCGGGAGCCATTCTGGGAGCTGAGCTGGGATCGGCTGCTGCCCCGGGCTCATCCCGCAGCCATTCCAGCAGCGCTCTCCCAGCCCCGGGCCGAGATTCCCAGAGCCTTCGGAAGGGTACAAAACGATCCCAGATTCCCAGAGCCGTTGGAAGGGCACGAAACGATCCCAGATTCCCAGAGCCTTCGGAAGGGTACAAAACGATCCCAGATTCCCAGAGCCGTTGGAAGGGCACGAAACGATCCCAGATTCCCAGAGCCTTCGGAAGGGTACAAAATGATCCCAGATTCCCAGAGCCGTTGGAAGGGCACGAAACGATCCCAGATTCCCAGAGCCTTCGGAAAGGCACGAAAAGATCCCAGATTCCCAGAGCCTTTGGAAGGGCACGAAAAGATCCCAGATTCCCAGAGCCTTCGGAAAGGCACGAAAAGATCCCAGATTCCCAGAGCCGTCGGAAAGGCACCAAACGATCCCGTCCTCATGTCAGGCTCTTGGCTCAGCGCCCTCTCCCCGACAGACGCATCCTGATCGTATCCGGCTTGGGAATTCCAGGAACATCTGCAGCCTCCCTCGCCCCAGCTGCGTGTCTGTACCTGCAGCGCCCCGCGGAGCCCTCCCACATCCCACACATCCCCACATCCCACATATCCCCAACACCCCACATATCCCCATATCCCACACATCCCCACATCCCACATATCCCCATATCCCTCATATCCCACCCCCGGAGCTGCTGGAAAAGGCAGCGAAGCCTCCCCAGCACCGCTGCGACTCCCGCAGGAGCCGGAATGTTTTGTCCCCAGCAAATCCCCGCGGGGAAACAAATGAATTGGGAATGCCAAAAGCGTCGTTCCATGAAACTGCCTGGAGAGGCAGGAAAGGAGCAGCACAGGTGGATGTGCGAGCGGGGCACTCCCAGCTCCTGAGGGAAATCCTGTCCTCTCCAGGAGGGAAAATAGGAAAAGTGGGAGCAGCACCGTGATCCCGGCAAGGAGCGGGCAGGGAGGAGGCGGCTGGGAATGCAGGGCAAGGGATATGGCTCGGAGCAGAGCAGGGATTTGGGAAAGGGAGCCTGTAAAACACCGCTGATCCCACCCTGAGGGCTCAGCAGCGACAGCAGGAGGGCTCTGCAAGCCCTGCTGGCATTCCAGGAGAAATCTGGGAAGTGACAGCTCCTGCTGTCCTATCCTGGTGCTCTCCTTAGGTGGGAAAAGCTCCCTCAGGAGCGGGATGAGCCCATCCCATTCCAGGGACACCTTCCACTATCCCAGGCTGCTCCAAGCCCATCCAGCCTGGCGTGGGCCATTCCAGGGATGGGATATCCACAACTTCTTTGCTCCCACAACCACGGGCAGGGATGAGCTGCAGTGCCGAGGAGCATCGGGGCTGTCCCAGGCTTCATCCCCATCCTCAGCCTCATCCCGCGGGCACGGAGCAGTGCCAGGGATGGGCACGGAGAGCTCGATTCGGTTCCCGAGGGGAGAGGAAAGGTTCGGCACGAGGCCTCTCACTGCCGGGCTCGTTTGGCTGCTGCAGGGAAATCAGTGGGAACGGGGAGACGAGGGAGCTGATGGGATGCACATCCCTGTTCCCTCGCTCATCCCGGCCACCTCCGCGGCCCAGGGGGGCGATTCCTGTCCCTGCACCTCGGGAACGAGCCGGAGAGAGGGAGACAAAAGGGACGCTTTGTGGAGAGGCTGAATTCATTCAGCTCCACGCAGAAGGAAATTTGTTCCCTCTGCCAGAAGGAAAACAAAATGGAGCAGGCAGGGAAAGGAGCGGCTCCGCTCGGAATTCCGGGGCCAAATCCCGGCCCAGCGCTGCTGCAGCCAGCGCTGCCCCCGAGCACCACGCCGAGGGCACCGTGTCCTGCCCACGGCACTTCCAATTAGGATGCCAGGGGGACAGGGAATGAAAGGGAAGAGAAACTCGGCTTAATTGAGGGGCTGCAGCCAGGCCCTGCTCGCCCGAGATTATCCAGAGGAATGCGAGGCTCCTTCACAGCGGATTCAGCCGCTCGAAACGCGGATGAATAGAGCAGACTCCAGGCGGGAGAGCAGAAGGAAAATAAGGATTCATATGACCTGGCTTTAGGGTCGGGATGAGAGCTGGAGACTGCCTGAGGAGCCCAGAGCGCTCGCACGCTCCCGTCTCGCTCCCGCCCCGCTCGGTGTCCTTCTCCAAAAGCACCGATCCCAACCACGGATCCTCCAAAAGCATCGACCCCAACCACGGATCCTCCCAAAGCACCGATCCCAACCACGGATCCTCCAAAAGCACCGATCCCAACCACGGATCCTCCAAAAGCATCGATCCCAACCACGGATCCCGCTCCTCCTTGTCCCCAGGGAATGCCATCCACACTCCCCCTGCTCCTGCAGCAGCCGCCACCCCGCAGGGACCTCCCGGCCACCCAGGAGAGGGCGGTGAGCTCTGTCCCTGCGCCAGGAGTTTGGGCAGTGCCTGGCAGCGAAAGGACACGATCCCAAACCTGTCCCAGTGCAAAGGGAAGGCAAAAAGCATCTCCCAGCCGGTTTTATTATCTCCAGGTTTCATTCCAGTGGGAAAGCTGAGAGCCCTGAGGCATCCCAGACCTCCCCGTGGTGCTGCAGGAGGCACCCCCTGATTCCCGTATCCATCGAGTCTCTGCTGGTTTATTCCCATGGGGGAAAATCCATCCTTGCCACGGACAGGGCGTTTTCAGAAGAGGCCACCGGGACCTCACAAAGCTCCTGCTCCTCCTCGAGTGCCAAGGACAGCATCCGTCACCACCCACACCCCTTCCTCAGGTTTCAAACCCGCCAGATTTTTACCCTTCAGGAGAAAACCCCGATCTTCAGCGAGCTGGAGGGAGCAGCACACCCTAAACCAGCAGCACACCCTAAACCAGCAGCACCAAAATCTCGCAAAACTGCATTTTATGGACTCATAGAATGGTTTGGGTTGGAAAGGACCTTAAATCCCATCCAGTGCAATGGGCAAGGATACCCTCCACTGTCCCAGGCTGCTCCAAGCCCCGTCCAGCCTGGCCTTGGACACTCCCAGGGATGATCCAGAGAGCTGCTGTGCAGGGCCCTCGAGGTGCTCCCAACGAACGTGGGGGCTCCAGGTCCGCTCCGGATCCAAGGAAAAGAAGGAAAAGGTTAAACAAGCAGGGAAAGCAACGGCAGCTCCATCCAAGAGCAACAGCTTTTGGCAACTTGGTTTGGAAAAATTCATAATTCTGCAAAATTTCAACAGCAGGGAAGTGGATGGGGATGGGGGT
>VZTA01018772.1:0-22848 GCA_013398855.1 Mohoua ochrocephala | reverse complement strand
ATCTTTTCATAATCTATTCCCACTTCACTGCCCTCTCTACAGAAAACATGCCCTTAACTACATTTCTGTCAGCAAACAAGTCTTTACACTGTTTAGTATGTTCTTAATCTTGTCCTGTAGAACTTTACTTCTTACTTGAAGTAAAACTAAACCCCAAAATATGTTATTTATTTATTTATTTATTTATTTATTTGAACCACAATACATACACATTTACAGACATAAATAGACACAGAGATATATATTTTTGCAACCAAATTTTCATGGTTGCATCTTAAATAAAACATGCACAAAAATGTCCCCAAATTAACCTCCTGAATTGCTGACAATTAAATTATTTTCACGGTGGGGCAAAAATCCACTCACCAAGAAGGGAAGGGTCACCTCAGTATTTAGGATTTTTTTGTTTTGTTGTAAAAAGGGTATAGAGGCATGATAACATTTTTTAAACTGCGGAAAAAAAATATACATAGATAGATATGACATGTATTATCTGTTATACAATTTTTTTCTGAGGAAACTGTGTGGCAACCACAATTTTAACTCTGTGTAAAAAGTGCTTTTATCACTTTCTACTCTGATATTGCAGAAAGGTATTTCAGAGAGACTAATCCGTGTTTATGTGCCTGACTTTCTCCAGCCAAATGTCCTACTTCCAAATTCAATATATGACCAGCCTAACCAAAGAAATCCTCTGATATTTACACCTGATAGTAGATTAGTACTTTGGCTGATTTTCAAACAAATGTACAATGAAAAAGAAGACTGAATGAAGCTTTCCTTTACAGTTCTGGGAAGGGAGGTGGGAAGCCATGGGGGGAGAGGAGAAGGAAAGACCAGGGATTTTGTGCTTGGAATTTATTTTTCTCCAGCAAGCAGCTGGAAAAGCAACAGGGGAAAAGACTTTAAATGCCCTTCAGCAGAAACTGGCAGTTATGGGAGACAGAGGATCCTTTTGCTCACATCTTGCACAGTAAGATGTCTGTTATCTCTTTCCCATAGTTGTCAGTGTCAACTTTGATCATTAGCACATTATCTTGGCAGAGAAATAATCTAACTTCGATCCTCAAAACTTTGTGCTTACCCTGTGCACATTTTCCTAATGCTGTCTCAATATACTAACCCAGCTTCCCTGTGTTTCATTAAGCACATTACTTAAATCAGCTCTTCTTCTGACAGAAATATTAAGAATCAATCAAGAGCCATTTGTTTTTCTTTATATTAACATATCATTTTCTCATATGATTTCTTGCAGGAGAATTTCTAAAGAGTTTTCATCTACTTTGAAATAATGATTAAAATGTTTCACTTACTGGAGTATTCTGCAATTGGTTTGTTGATGGATCTTCAAGGCTATTCTGGAAGGGTAAATGTTTATACTGATAGCATAGCTGTCAAAACACAGCCAGTAATGGCCATGGATCAATTCAAGTTATAGGAAGCATAGTCTGGTATAATTAAGGCTGTCTAATGCTTTCCATTTAAACCTCATGGTTTATATATCTTGGTCAGACTTCAGGGTTTTGGGTTAATACTGTCCATACTGACTGTTTGCCTTAGGCTGACCTTATTTTAGTGTCTGCAAAACCAGATCAGTCATTTCTCAAAACAAAATTGGGAAACTGTTTCTCCAGTTTTAGGTTTACACAGTTTTAGGTGTGTTTTGGAAAAAAAATAGAGATATGCTTTGGAAAGGACTCAGCTATCCTTCAGAGGGTCACAGGAGCATAACTCTAGCACATACAAATTTTTGTCTCTATTAAACAGGTAAAAATACAAAAATATCTTTCTCAAAATTTGGTCTAGTTGGAATAGAGTCCAGTGATGTGCAATTGAAATCCTTCTTGTAAGAAATTAGGAAAAAAGTGTCTGCCTGGCTGGTGGTAGGCTATACTGAGGAAGTCTTCATCAGCTGCCTGGTGAGCAGCACTTTCCATCTCAACATAGGGTTTTACACTGACAAGCTGTGTTCTTAAGAGTTGCCAGTAATAGCGAAAATTTCTCGTATTTTCTCCGTTGCAAATATGTTCCATGAAGTGATGAAATTTTCAGGGATCCCTCTTCAGAAATCTCTTGCCTTATCTCAAGGCATAGGTACAATTTACACTAAGTAAAGGTAAAACACAAAATGTTGAAATATCTGTCAATTAATATGGCAGAAAATAAATAAACAAATATAAAAAAGTGAAGGAAGGAACTCAGCAATTCAAAATACTCTATACACCAGTGGTTAAAGCCATCAATAGCTTGACAAAATAACTACTATTACATTGAACCAATATCAGGAAATTCAAAACATGCAATGAAAGCACTACTATCTTAGTCAAACTTAGTAAAACAAGGGATGCAATAATTTTTTTATGCAGCATTAACACAGGGATATATTCACATCTGACTTCCTTCTACAAAAGGATGCCAATGAGCTAGAAAGCATACAAAAATTAAGGGAGGTTAACATGGTACACTCCATAAAATGTAACTTCAGAAAACTATTGAAAAAGAGATATGTGGAAAAGATATCAAAGTTAAGTGCCAAGGAAATATGATAATGAACTGGTCAATTGAGCATTTTTTTGCCTTAGAAGATCTCGGCACAATGGATTTTAAAACTGGAAAATCCTTGGGTGCTGGTCAGAAAACCAGATCATTTCTTATCTGTTGTCAAAAAAGAGCTCTTCCAAACAAAATTCTTAGAGGTTTTCTGAGCACCAGTTCTCCAGTGTAGAAGTAATTCTTATAGTGAACTCCAGTTTATTAAACAAAACTTTCTAGTCTCTTTTATCTTAAGTTGTAGAAGAACTTTATGAAATTTTGTTGCAATGAGTGGTAGCGGGGGGATCAAAAGACCAAGGGACCATGGTTGAGTCCAAGAAAGCCCCCTCCGGGTTTGTTGTAAGAAGCCTCTCCCATCCACTCTTATGAATATTCACGCACCCCTGCAAGATGTAACCAAAGCCCTCATTCCTGCCCCTTGGTTCCCAGCGGTTGGTTTTGTACTACCTGCCCCTTTCCCCCTCTCTTCCCATTGGCTGTTTTGTATTACCCCGCCCCCTTCGGGACTCCCTTATCCCCAGCCGAACGGACGTTCGGCCTCTTAGTTCCTGGGACGCCGATGTGGGACTTTCTCTTCCCTGGGGTCCTGCACAATGAAACCTATGGCTGTCCAGCCAAGAGCCACCTCCGAAGCCTCTGGGGGCGCCAGAACCAACAATGCGTGGGGTGGTGGATGGCTTTCATCATCCTGGGTGGAAAACAGCTGGCTAGCAGGGGTCTGGCCCCACCCAGGACCCCTCAGCAAAGGGGTTCTGTGGAAAACGCAGCAGCTGTCCCACCCAGCACCACAGAACCTGCACAGGTGCACAAAACTTGGGTGTGTTGCTAACAGCCATTTTTTTTACAGATACTGTCAATAATAGTAATAGACAAAATACTGAGTTTCAAGAAGCTGCAGTACAAAATGGCTCTACAATCCCATTTACTATGAAGTTGTCTAATTACATTCAGCTAGGCTTAATATTTCTGTCTTAGGAAGCTTAGATTGGGGCTCATTAATTTTACCATAAATGTTCATTTCAAATACCCCAAATAAACAAGGGTGATGATGAGGGGTGTTGGTGTGCTCAGGAAGCTGGAGGCTTAGACTTGGAATCATCCCAAAAAATGGTAGGTTGACAGAAGAAATTCAGCTTAGGTCTCAATGGGTTAATGCAGTCACCAACAAGGAAGCCACTAAAGCTCCATCAGAAGTGCTCAAAGACATGGTAGACGTTACGTGAGGAAACTTAATGCATAGGTTGAGACTTGCACCAAATGACCCAGAAGCTCTCTCCAACTATAGCTCTATGAACTGTGAAAATTGTAATAAGTGGTGGCACTTGTGGAATTCCTTCCTGCCATGAAGGATAAATTATTATATAAAGGCTGTCACACGCAATACATCATCTACAAATTTTTTGAGTTCTTACTGCAGCTGCCATTTGGGAAAAAAACTCCACCAAATCAACAAAGAACACCTCCCTAAAAATACATGAAAAAAATACAGAGCTACTTGGCATAATAGAAATTAATTCTGAGTCTCTCTGTGAGTACCATCCTCTTTGTCATATTTGCCGTTGGTGACATGAACATCCGTTGGACACCAAAAGTCATGAAAGAAAAGCCATTCTGCAGTTAAGTGGAGAAGTAAATATTACTGGCAAGATTTGCTTCATTTTGTTACTAAAAGGTAAGAAAAAGACGACTAGGTTAACACTAAGATTTTGGTCCTTTTCTCATAACTGACAAAAGTGAGGGAGATGGCATAATCTAGACCACAAATCCTTGAATTCAGCAACATTTAAAAGATGTCAACACATTTATCATGTATTTTCGAACAGAGTCTTCAAGAATGAAACAAAATTCAGAGGCGGTATCCACCAATGTTTCGGCTCATTCATTCCCACTTTTCCCCTTCTACCCCACCATCAACCTCATCCCATTCTATTTTGCAGGAAGACTACAACACAGATAAATATTTAGTCAGTCATCAATATTTTCTCAGTTAAATATTATCTTAATTAAAGAAAGAACAAGGAATTGCATACTTGATACCTATGTAAGATTTCTTAGGAGTTGTACTGAACTGAAAATTCCTACCTGACCTTTACATTGTTATTGCAACTCCTGGTCACAAATGTGCACATCATGGTGACAGAGCATTCATTACAGTCATTCTTTCTGTAATGTAATTTTCCAAATTCATTAAGATACTGCACAGCTGATGTTTGACAAAAGGTCAGGCTTGTTCTATGAGAGAGAAGCAACAAAGTTTGTCATGGTTTATCAGCATTCAATAAAATGTGATTTATCTATTGCTCTCGTTTCATAAAATTACATTGATAATATAGAAAATAGTCTTTAAAACATGCTTTGTCTTCACAAGCTCTTCCAGCAGAAGAATTATATAAGGTTGCAAAAAATTTAATTAACCTCACCATTTAGCTGAAATTTGTATATAATATATAATAATTGTATATATTTGGTATTATATAAAATGTCATATGTCTATATAATTTTGTTAAAATTAGCAATTAATTTTCCAGTACTTAGAGGAAAGGGACATGTTCTAAAAATTATGGTCAGAATAATTTTAATTGCTATCCATAGTTGTTGGTTGGGGTTTTTTTGTACAGCATGTGCTATGGATGAGTGATAAGAAAACATGATTTACTGACCTATGTTCTTTACTTTCCTGGGCAGTTGCTTTTGTATAACATTTATAATTTTCTGTAACTAAAAAGATTCATTTTGAATTGAGAAAAATTCAGCAATTCGTAAGATATTCTATTTTTAAATTGACAGGTTTAAAGCTATTTCTTTTTGCTCACATAAAAGTAGTATGAGAGAGGCATATACTGTCTTCTTCAGTTATTAAAGGGAGCAGCACAGCTCAGCTTTCTCTGATGAATGAAACAGAAAGATTTAAGACAAAATAATGTAGTTAAAACTCATGCTTAGCTTTAATGTCATACAGCCCTCAATGGGCACCATATTGTCAGTGCTGTCATAAATTTAGTCTCTGAAGCTAATTATTTATGCAAAGAAAGGGTAAGTATTGCACTGAGAACCAAATTTCAGTTTTTATTTTATTACTGTTAAGCCTTTTAAATACTGTTTGTTGTAGCTGTAAAAGCTATAAAATAAAATACATAAGAAAAATTATTTGATTTTGATTGGTAGTAGTAGGTCAAAGTAGTATTAATGGAAAATCCACAGAAGTATCAGGGTATTTTTATCTCTGAATAAGTACTTATAAAAGTACTCCAGTAAAACATACCAGTCAGTAAAACCACAGCAATGCAAGGGTATAACCTGGAATTTCACCATTTACATCAGAAATGCAGTTGGCAAGCCCTCACCAATTGTCCTCATTTCTCTTCATTTCATTCCATTCGTGCTTTGTCACTCTTATTTCTCATTAACTTAATTGAGGTTTTGTCCTTTTTCTCTACTCTTTCTACTCAAAAGAAAGAATTTCTTCTTTTTCTCGTGCTTTCTGTACCTTTCATCTCCTCTTTGGTTCTCTCACTCTCTGCATTCTTCTTGTTTCACATACGTGCCATTCCCCTGCCCTCTAACACATTTTCCTACCGTGTTATGCACACACAAACACCCACACAGACATTTCAGGATTGTTGTCATAAGTTGTCAAGTTATCTTTTATTATATCCAGAGTGCAAGTACTCATGGTAAGTATTTTTAAATGGAATTTCTTCTTGAAAGAACATAGTCCAAACATGCTTTGACTATAACTGTGAACCAGTGGGCAAGAAATCTTTATTGTTTATTCTACAGTGCCGTCAGATGGTTTATCTCTCTCCACTAATGTACCTAGTAGGAAATATCAAGCCCCTTTATTCATCTCTAATTATGTAATTCACTAATTAGTAAACAAACTGTGCTTTAATTTATAGAAGATACATATTTTGTCCTCTGTATAATATGACCCAATCTCCTTCTCATTTTTCTAGTGGTACATAACAAAAAGCCTTCAGGATAGCAAAATTATATCCTGGGTTTACAGCTTCTATTGATGCCTTAGGATTCTAGCTTTTATATTTTTCATATCCTGTAACTCTTTAGTGTATAATTCTAAAGTGCATAGAGACAATGTTAGCTACTTCTCTCCCATTTTGGTCAGACAAAACAATTCCTCTCTAGGCCTGAAGCTCAAGGACACCTTACTGTCTCAGGCCCCGAGAAATGTAAACAGAAGTGAGTTGGAGGGGAAGCAAACTTGGGGTAAGTGACTTCATTACCTGAAGCTGTAATTGAGGATTGACCCTGATGTGCAAATGAACAAAACTTATAAAAGTGTGAAAACCCATAACCCATTGTCCATTTTTGGGTGTAGCCCCCAGTGGGCTTTGACTGCCCTAATGTACTTGAAGGCTTTTCAATAAATATAACCACTTTTATTCTGTTAATTTTGTCTAGCCTCTGTTTTTAGGTAGCCCCATCAAGGCATCACAATCATATCACTTAGCAACTAGTCATGTTCAAAAATGGGTCTTTTTTCCTATAAACCATCTTGGAGTCCATGACCAAAAACATCAGCTGATTTTACCCGCTGTTCATCTGTTGGTGGTCAATACATCTGTATAGTTACTGTCATACTGCAAAGTGGAAGACACTGTAAAAAAACCCATGCCAATGATAGACAATAATAGACAATAATAGAGCAGAAAAGAGGAATAAAGCAACAAAAACAATTATCAGATTCAACTGCCTTTTCTAACAGTATCAAATGAGTATTGCATTGTGAGTCATCCACAGCATTCAGTCATCTTTCCAGGACTGCTTATCTGCAGGAAAGCAGGATTAAAGTCTTAACATGTGGTAGAATCCACACAAAATGCATTTATTTCTTTGAAGCAAAGTATGCCAATATTTCACATGGTTAAATTAAAACTTGTCATTTGAAAATGAATGCAGTACTGAAGTAGAAAATTCAGCACCGAATGATGGACCAGCCTTATTGCAAGACCTTGTGACATTAAGAATTTTTTCCACTGAGCTAAACAATCCTCTTTTTAATGGCACGCTATTGCTATTTATCTGTTGCTAGCTATTCACTGTGAACTGATGACCTACAGAAGACCAGGGCAATCTGTAGTCCATCACTGTAATCCATCTTCCTCTTTCTCAAGTTTCTCACTGAGGAATAATCCCTTCTGGCTATCTGGTTGGCCGGATGAGCTACTGCAGTTACACACAAGCTACTTCTCAGGCTTTTTTTTTTCCCTTACATGTGTCAAGTTCTGTGAGTAACATTCTTTAACACAGAAGTAAGTGTTACAAAATTCTATGTTGCTCACATGATTCATACATGTGGATGGTATGGTCACTCCAGCCATATCCAGTTTAGAGGAAAAAAAATAACATTCTATCTTCTTTAACTTCTAAGAAAAGCAGCAAATAACGCATGCACAAATATATTTAAAAATCCCTTAAGTTACAGGTTTTATCTTGCCATTCTAATCAGTTCAGGTCCTGTTCTGTCAGGAAATATAGAGACAGAAATGTAATGGGTTTTCTGCATCATTTTTGAATTGCAAATAACATTCCATAAAATGCATAAGCCAGTGATCAATTTTATATTTTATTTTATAAGAAAAAAAAGTAATTATAGGAATGATTTCTTTTAAAATTCTCTGTAGACTGTCCTTTTCTACACAAGGTCTTAAAAATACTTCAAAATATAGATATTTTCATGTCTTTTTGCATGTGCTTAGAGTAAAAATAAAAGGCAATGATCTATATTGCGTGTTTGTTAAATTTTATTTGGAAAAAATAGACTTGTCGCCATAAACTCACACAGGCCTATTTAAACATTAAACATTTGAAAATCAACTTTTCATGCAAAATAGGTAGAATATTTTAAGCTGCTGAAAGTATGAAATACATTGCAGAGTTACCATTACTACCATTATTTTAGATGTACTTAAGATACAGGGCAAGAACACCAGTATATCGTGTGCTAACCTTCAATTTTCACTTAAGTTAAAGATTAAAAAGAACAGCAATTCCTAGCTCTACAAATATAAATTGGCAAGTTTTTTAACTACAATTAGAAGATACGTCTAAATTTTGAAACTTGTACAAACAAGAATTGCTGTCTGTAGATCCGTGTTGTCGGTGTTTCTCGGAACCTGGTTAAGAAATTCAGGTTGTACTTATGTGCTCACTGAGTGCAATCCAACTGGGTTGGATCCATTAGTGCTATAATTCAGTAAGTTTGATTCCTTCTTGACTCTTATTGAAGCCATAATAAACTTTCAGAGAGACATTTGAACCCTGTATACTTTTGCCCCAAAGAGTTTGTGAATTTGAATCATTGCATAATTATAAACATCTTTAAATAAATGTAGTTATCTTTGACTCCATTTAATTCCCTGTCGGAACTTTGGCTGGATGTCAATTGTAACATAAACATATAAAATTAACTTTTATTTCTCACTGATATTGCTAAAATATAAGCAAAACAATTTTTAGAAATCTGGTAGAGGCATTTGCTCCCAGGCAGAATATTTTTTGCTTCAGCCTGAAGCAGATTTTTCATGGCAGATTTCTGAAAACAGAAATTTCTAAGAGAACTGCTGACACAACCTTCACTCTCACATAGTAGTGTGAACTTGCCACTGTAATAATTAAGCAATTAGGCATGATAGAGAGTGTGAGTTTCCTGAGATAATCACACCCCTGGGGTATTAGAAGTCATGATCCAGAGATAAGTGGTTTTAATCCCCCAAGGCTGTGATTATTGTATGATAACCACACCCTCTGGAGGAGATTTATAAGTCATACAAAAACCTTCAGTGTAAAGTAAAAAGTGCTTGTACTGCAAGAGTAGGAAAGAGTCTGGATATAGAGAGTGCTATGTGACTTCCTCAAGGTAAGGAAGAATTGCAACACACAACACCAATTCATACAATTACCCATCAGTCCAATCCATTTTATGGGACAGTATATCTCATAACCTGGGATGGGGCAGCCATGGGTATATGTACAGACTGGGAAAAGAGAAGTTGAAAAACAGTGCTGTGAAAAGGGCCCTGGGGGTCCTGGCCGATGGTGAGCTGAACACGAGTCAGCAGTGCCCTGGCAGCCAGGAGGGCCAAGTGTGTCCTGGGGGGCATCAGGGACAGCATCGCCGGCTGGGCAAGGGAGGGGACTGTCCCGCTCTGCTCTGAGCTGGGGTGGCCTCACCTCAAGTCCTGTGTGTCGTTTTGAGTACCACAATGTAAGGAAGACATGAAACTATTAGAGAGTGTCCAAAAGAGGGTCATGAAGATGGTGAAGGGCCTTGGGGGGAAGCCATATGAAGAGGGGCTGAGGTCATTCGGTTTGTTCAGCCTGGAGAAGATGAGACTGAGATGAGACCTCATTAGAGCCTAGAACTTCTTTATTAGGGGAGGAGGAGGAGCAGACACTGATTTCTTCTCTCTGGTGACCGGTGGCAGAACCCAAGGGAATGGCCTGAAGTTGTGTCAGGAGAGGTTTAGGTTGGATATTAGGAAAAGGTTCTGTTTGTGTATGGCCACTGGAACAGGCTGCCCAGGGAAGTGGTCCCAGCACAAAGCCTGACAGGGTTCAAAAAGCGTTTGGATGATGCTCTCAGGTACATGGTGTGACTCATGGGAATGGTGCTGTGCAGGGCCAGGTGTTGGACTCTATGATCTGTGTGGGTCTCTTTCAACTTAGCATATTCTGTAAGCTATTGTAGTCTTTCTCCAACCTCTAATGTAGCAAATACTGCTTTGAAACTTTTGAGATGATCTCAAAACTAGAAATGTAATCTCTGTTTAAGACTGCTTTACTTCCAAGTTATGACAAGAATGGCCTTCCCAAATGTTATTTGTAATTCCATCATGAAATGAATGCACTGCATAAGGTAGCAAACAATGTATCATGTTATACTTACTTCTGAAAGTCATATTGGATGCTCAGGAGTGACGCAGGGCTGCAAAGGGAATAAATTCCTTCTCATGAGTTGATTTCAAACAAAAGTGAAAAATATAGTTACTTGAAATACTGCAGTTGTCAGATCTTAAAACAGCCTCATGTATTATTCACCTTGCCTTCTCTCTCTGACAGCATGATTTGAAAACAAAGGTTGCCTCCCCTTTCTGTTGTGAAGAGACCACCACTTATTTGTTAAAGACCCCTGATGCCGACACTGCTCCCACTTACTTCCCCGAAACAGCATTCAACATGTCGGAACACTGATGTTTGGTTAATCAAATCAAGATGTTTTGGAAATGACTTCTGCAAACCATTCCAAAGGTGCCTGTGCATACGCTGACTGAGGTATGAAAGTTCTTTGGCTTACAGAAGCCTTACACAAACAGAGCTTAATGGCGTCTGCAGTGCATTACGCATTGATGTTTCTTTTGGTTTACATTACACTTCTACACAGTAAAATGTTGTATACAGTTATTCCACTATTACTTCAAGGTAATGAAAACATCATACACTCACAATCAGTTTTTTTTAGCAGGCACTTTTTCTTTGTAATATTTAGCATTAAGGTGTTGAAATTCCAAAGACTGAAAAAAATTAACTGAAAAGTTTTGGGTATTGGTCAGTTTCAACTTAATTTTATTGTTCCATCCCTGTAATTTGGTACAAACAAAAGTCTCCTGCAAGGAAGATTTTTACACTTGCAGCTATTCTCAAAGTTTGCTGTCATGTATTTATTGGAGGGGTCAATATTGGTAGAAGCCTAGGCTGCAGTGATTGTGCCTTGGTGAAATTCACTATTTCAAGGTATATAGGCCATGCAAAAAGTATACTCAAGACCTTAAACCTTGGGAAAGTAGTTGCTTATGGAACTGGTGGATGGGACAGACATTCTACAAAACTGCCCTCAGGAATAAAGGAGTAGAAGAGATCTGTCAGAACCTTAATGACATTTTTCTTAGAGCACAAGCCTATGCAAGAAATCGGGCAAGGACGATTGGAAACCAGCATAGATGAATAAAGATCTTTTGGTTGAGCTGAAACACAAGAGGAAAAAGGACAGGTAGTAGAAGCAGGGATACACATCCTTGGAAGATTATGGGGATATGGGTTGGGAGTGTAGGCATGAGACTGGGAAAGCTAAGGGACAAATTTAGCCATAACTAAACTTAGCAGGGGATGAGAAAAGTAATAAGGGCTTTGTACAGGTACATTAGTCAGAAAAGGGAGACAAAAGAAATTGTACCCCCATAAGACAGGATCTGATAACAGCTGACATGGGGAAGGCTGAAGTAGTCAACAACTTTTTTTTCATTTTTCGCTGAGAATTGCTCTTCTTGCATCTCTTGGGACCTTCAGTCTTAGGGCAGAGACCGGAGTAAAAAGGTCCAGTTCCTCTTTGCATGACATCATATGGTCATATGCAATATCCCTTGGATGATTTGGGGTCACCTGTCACAGCTTTGTCTGCTCGCAAAATCCTTGTACCTCCTCAGCCTCATCACGGTTGTAGGGGTAAAAAAATGAAAATGCCTTGGCTCTTTGTAAGCCCTGCTCAGCAATAATGAAAGCATCCCTGAATTATGAACACTGTTTTCATCAGAAATCTGAAACAGCCCCATCCTATCTACTGCGAAGACAATTAACTCTATCCCAGCTCAAAGTAGCACATCATTTTGCAATATGGAGAAAGAAAGGGTAGAGCAAACTGGCCAATTTTCCCAAGTCATTACAGAGTTCATTAGAGTTCTGAAGCCTTTTAATACCAGATTTCTGTGTTTATCTTTTGTTGTCAACATTATGCTCCCTTATGTTCTTGCTGAATCAGAATACAAGATTCATTTTATGGGATCCAAGACCATGGGTAATTACAAGCAGAACTGAAAACTCTGTAATTGATTTCCATGGTTCTTGTGGTTTGATTTTCAATGGCATTAAAATTCCAGTGATTTTTAATCAGATCATCAAGGAAATTAAAAATTATTTGTAGAGTTTAGGCAAAGATATAGCATAGCACAATGTCTGCTAGATTACCTCTTACTTACCACTACGTACAAATAAAATTAGTATATCTAGACATTAATAATGATTTGGGGACCCATAGCTTTGCATTTTTTCTATGTAGTTTCGGTAGCTTATGTACATTCGAACAACCTCAGGATTTTGAAATTGGAATAGAGGAGAGCTACCGCTTCAAAACACATCTGAGAATTTCCAATTATCATACAACTCCATTTTGTACTCCTTTGTGCAGTAGGAGAACACAGAAAAAAAGGGAAACTAGGATTCCCCTAGACAAAAATTATAGACAAAAAATGAACTATTCACTTAGAGTTGATGAGCTTTTAGGCAGAGACTTGTACTCATTAAATAAAGTTATTCTTTCTTGACAGACTGATAGCAAGATTTTACTGGTATTTATAGACAGGATAAATTTACCTGGCTGCAGTATATTTTTTAACTCCCTTATTACACCATGTTTTACACCACAATTTCCTTTACATCACCTTGCAAAACTTGTACAGAACAACTCACTAGCGTCACTGCAAAGAAGGGAAAAGACAACAAGCTGAGTGATGATAAAATGAAACTCTTATTCAAATTTCGTCATAGGTATAGCTTTAGACTTGTAGAAGCAATGCAAGCTGATCAACTTGGCAGTCAGTCAGCATTTTCATAGAAAAACAGACATGATTTAGTAGAAAGGCAAGAATCTTTTTCATATTAGTAGTTAAACAGAACAGCCTTGGAAAGTTCTGAAGTGATCAAAATAGTGGTAATGGAAACATTTTAGGAAATAATATTAAAATTTTTCATCATTTTTCATCCATATTCTTGCGAATACTGAAAAATTATCTATTAATTTTATTTATAGAGAGAGCTCATGCTCATTTAGTTCTCTCATTTTTCATTATACATGTTGCCATAAGGTCTTTACTGTTCCCAGTGGAAATGGCACACATTTAACTAAATTTGAAGTTTTTTTCTTTTGTTGTTTGTTGGTTTGTTTGTGGTTTGTTGGTTTTTCAGTTTTTCTTAGAGGTGGTCAGCCAGATTTCACATCCAGGGTTTATCTAAATCTTTCTTGCTTTCTGAACTAAAACTGTTGGGTTGCATACCTTCCTATCCACCCATTCAACTGCAAATTCCAAGCAGACTCCATATTTTCTATCCCTTCTAATGCACACATCTGCATCTCATGCTTTTCTCTTAGCAATATAGCTGTGATCTCTACAGATTTTAATAAAGCAAAGATAGGAAAATTAAGTTGCTTTTTTTTTTTGTCTTTTGAATGAATTTTTATTTTAATCTAAACTGAAAAGATGTATTTCTTTTTATTTGGAAACTGTAGTGGGAAACAGACTTTGGCTAAAATGTTAGAGAAAGATATAGAAGTAACATGAGAAACCATGGAGAAAACCAAATATTTTGATCAGCAATATATTTATTTAAGCTTTGGAAGCCAAAGCAGAAGGAAACCATTAGCTGAAGGACAAATTTTAGAATTCAGAGACAGATATATTTTGGAAGTGTTTTTGTTTATGCTTCAGTATAACCTGCCAGTTATCTGAAACCAGAAGGAATTAACAACAAAAGAAGACATGCCTACAAATCTTTATCATATAATTGAAATCAAAACAACTCTCACCATGCTCACAAAATGGAACAAACTGAAAAAAAATTCATTAATTTGGAATTTTTTCAGAATGACCACTCTACACTTAATGAATACAAAATTTATTTAGTTCACAACTCTTCTCAAAGAAACTTCAAGATATGATCAAAACATAACCTTGCTTTGAGTTCCCCTTCCTTCTCTTTCCCACTTTCTATACTGTACTTCACTAATGATAGACTTATTAAATAGAGTCCAGCTCAACTTCATACACCTCTCAATCAAAGGAAATCAAACCGTTCAAATCAGGATGGTTTTTAGCATCCCTTCTGAAAGGTGGGATGTTTTCATTATGCATTATATCATATATTCATAGGAAGTCCCCTCCGAATATGCAGAAGAACTTCTTTATTGTGTGGGTGACCATGCACTGGAACAGATTGCCCAGAGAGGTTATGTGTTATCCCTCACTTGCGATATCCAAGTTCCATAAGGACATGATCCCGAGCCATGCGCTCTGGGGTGACCCTGCTTGAGCAGGGAGGTTGGACCAGATGACCGACTGTGGTCCCTTCCAACCTGACCCATTCTGATTCTGTAATGTTGTGATTATTCATCATAATAGGTTTAATAATTTCAATAAATAGGTGCTAACAAAGCTAAAAAGGACACTGTTGAGGTAACTAAACTAACTCTGAAATGAGCAGATAAACAATACAGCATTTCTAGTGCCTTTTTGAAAAGGTTACCACAAACCTAATTTCTTAACTGTCCATTCAATATATGCCTCTGATTTTCAATGGGCTTAAAACTGACACACAGAACTGTCAAAACATAAATTGATCAGTTTGATGGCACTTTACTAAAAGCAGAATCATTCTGCAAACTAAAAATCACAAATCATCTATGAGAACATTGACAATTTTGATGGCTTCCTACAACCTCATATAGTGATAACTTTAAATTTATGCCTGAAGACCAGTAATGCTGGGGGAAAAAAACCCAACAAGCAAACAACAACAACAAAAAACACTATAAAAAACCCCAAAACAACTATAAATATTTCTAACTTTGTATTAGATATCTTCTAAACATCTAAAGACATGATTGACACTTCAACTTTGCACAACTTTCTGGAGTTGCTGCCAGTATTATGCTTTTCATTGCTGGCACAGCAACAAAAGTCTGATTTCATACCATATGGAGTCAGAATAACTTTTGCACAACTCCAATATTCGTAGATGCTCCAGTGATTGGCAAGATTTCTGTGGTGGTTTTGGAAATTACATTCACTGATAGAAATATTGAGAGTTTGGTTTGGTTTGATTTGTACAGCCTCTTTCTGACCTGCCATAGCTAAATGGAGATGCCAAATTTTAGGCTGACACATCTAACCTCTAAAACTCAGCATAATATAAGAATCCCCAATTTATCATTGAGTGAGGTACTATGCTGCAAGTGGTATTTGGCTTTTGGGGGGATATAGCTCAGGGCTCCTGCAGTCTGTTTGCTTCTTGTACTGGATATAGGTCATGCAATCCTGCATTGCACTGTGGAAACACTGCACTGTTGCTTTCCCTTCAGGGTGAAGTGATTTGTCTGCTCCAGAAGATTTATTCCAGTGCTTACATTCACTGTCATTAATACTTGTTAAGGTATGTCCACAGTGAACAACTGTGACACTAGAGCCATTGCAGAATTTACAGGAAAAATACACTTGGATGGTTAATCCATCTCAGAAGCAAAGCATCCCTCAGGTAAATGTTGCTCTGTTCTGTGGCTGTGTCTGCCTAGCACTAGAAACTGATTATATGTTGCAGATACTGACACAAATATGAAAATCCTGGACATCAGTTTAACGTGCCTGGTTTCCTTCACTGAGAATTGGCCCTTCCCAGAATATCCAAGAGGCTTCTATGTAAATGCACAAAATCTTCACCTTTGTGTGCTGCTGATCTCTCATATATTAAAGCCAGAAAAAAAAATACTAACCCTGCTGAAATCTCCTAAACTTCCATAATTCTGGAAATTTGTGTCATATCCATCTGAACAAAAATACGTATTTAATACACCGCTGCTTATTTTGAAAGCAGCAATACACACAAAACAATGTTATTTTCTATAACATAAATTAATACAAACTATTATGTAATTAATCGTATACTTCATTTTATTATTTGCAGCATATTAAAAGACCTTGATTTTACATCTCCTCAATAATCTTTTGGCTCTTTTCTTTTTCTTTATTCCCTCTTTCTCTTTTGTTATCTTTTCCTCTCCTCACATCACACCTTGTCAAAAAAACCCTTTGGTTCTATCCATTCCTTTGCATTACGCTTATCAAGTTGTTTTATTTAATCACTTTACCATGTACAGAAAAATCAATGACTTTCCAGACCAGATTCCTATAAAACCACCTCTACAGCCAAATCTGTCAAGGACCAATATTTGTTTTCAGATCTCTTTCAGTAAACTAAAATGCTGGCTGAGTGTGGCATTAGGAAGAATTAAAACAACACAGGTTTTCTATGTAATAGCAGGGTGTTTTAAACTCACTTACTGGGAGCCTTCCAATTTATTTGCACCAGGTTATATCAAATGGCATAATATTGGCTCCAAGGCAGGGACGTTTAAATGTAAATTCAGAACAACCAGAATCAATAATGACTGGCATAATATTCCAAGGAAAACCAAATGAAAAAAGTATTTATTAATATAATAATTGATTCATTAATTTTTTAAGTCACTGTTATGGCACATGTGAGTAGTTAAGTCCAGACCTTAATATAAATTATGATCAACTAAACACATTGTACTTCTAGGCTTTAAGAATCACTTTCTGGTTCAAGAATTACAGAAGAAAATAAGAGAAAGAAAAAAAAAAGAAAAAGGAAATATTTGTGGAATGAGAGTAGAGCAGAAGTTATATTTCCATATATTTCTTCAAAGAAGTATTAGTGTCTGTTTCTTGTATGTGCTTGCATGGCTGTAGAGGTATCAGAATCCATAAATGTTCCTGTGATGTGATGAAGGCCAAGTCAAACCTGAAAAACTCTTTCCAGAGGGGTTATTGCCATAGTTATCCTGCACAAAATAAATTAAATTAATAGATATCACCAACTTTTTTGTCTCCATTTCCTCTTGGTCTTCACTTCTTTCCTTTGGTATAAGACATGAAGTAGGTGTGGGATGTTGCATTAGTAGTAAGAAAAAAATAGTTAAGATTAACCAAGCTGTTTAAAACGCGCCTCGCGCAGGTTCTGGTGCTGGGTGGGACAGCTGCTGCGTGTTCCGCAAGACCCCTTCTCGGAGTCTCGGGCGAGGCCAGACCTCTGCTAAGCCAGCTGTCCCCACCCATGGCTGCTATGGCCTGCACCTCCCTGTACATGGTGGTTCAAGGCGCCCCAGAGGTGGGGAGGCGGCTCTCGGACTGGCCGACCATAGATTTTATTATGTGAACCCCCAGGGAAAGGAGAGGGTCCACATGGTGACCCAGGAACCGAGAGGGGGAACTTCCCTTTGGCTGGGGGTTATAAGGGGGTCCCGAAGGGGCGGGGTGATACAGAACAGCCAATAGAGAGAGAGAGGGGGAAAAGGGCGGGTGCTACAAACCAACCGATGGGAGCAGAGGGGCAGGAATGAGGGTTTGGTTACATGTTGCAGGGGTACATGAATATGCATAAGAGTGGATGGGCAAGGCTTCCTTCAGTAAACCAAGAAAGGGCTTTCTTTGGACCAAACCATGGTCTAATATCTTTTTTGACCTCCCCTTCCCAGCTCATTGCAACACCAAGCTTTTCTTCATCTCTAATTGTACAGGCACTGCTTATGAGCTGAAGCTAAACAACAAATTGGCCATAGACTCCATTTAAAATACATTCTTCTTCTCATAAACTGGTCTCTGCCTTAAATTTCTGCAAAGAGAGGTAGCACTGAAAAAACACAGCACTTATCCCTAAGTTCAATAGCAAAGGCTGGAGGAAGGATTGTCCAAGAGGAGCTATCAGGAGATAACATGCAAGTAAGTAGAACAGGGAAGAGGTCAGGGAAATACCATGAATAAGGTGTAAAGGTCACTAGGAGAATAAAGAAATTAAGTCATACTTGGAAATAAATGGGGGGAAAAGAAAAAAATATGGAAGGTTAGAAAAATGAGAGAACTAGAAGGAAAATAAAAGTAGTGAGAAAAATTAAGGAAAAAGAAAAACAGTTTTCATAAAAATGTGTTACACAAGATAGCTGACACAATACTTCCTCCAGGTTCAAAAAAAGGAAAACTATTGAAAAGTTGAAAATATTGAGCTTCTCTCTTAGTTTGTGTAGTAATTTCTTTCTAGAAGTCTCTCTCTGTCTACCACAGCAAATCTGTTCTTCTCAATCTCTACCTCTTTTGCTCATCATGACAGGCATTGCACCTGGATCTACTGACTATCTACGACACTGTGAAAAATTCTTTGTATTTATACAGTGTGACACAGGTGAGGACAGAGAAAAACTCCTTAATAACATCAACACTAGTGAATATGTTTGGACAGAACAGAAGGGAAGGTTTCTAAAACAGGACAGAAAGAGGCTGAGGCCTCTTAACCCATGCACAGAATAAAGAGCTATGCAGGAGACTGGGACCATCTTAGGGCAAAGCTCGCTGAAAGCTGTTTTGAGCACTCCTTTAAGGATCTAGAGGTAGTTTCAGTAACAGGTTGCACCTGAATGGACTGAGCTGCAAAGCAAATTGAGTCATTGCCCAAGTTCCCAGTCCTCAGGACAGTAGACGAGGAAAAGTTATTGGTTATATTTCCAATCCATTGTTAACCTTTACTTCCTAGGGCTCTGAGGATGTTAAGTGTCATCTGAGTAGGCATCAACATACAAGTGAAAATGCCAAATCAGAATGAGAGTAATCTGTCTGTAGATATGGTGGACTAGATGAAAAAAAAAAACAAACCTTGTGGTAGCAATGACCACATTGTATTTGAGGTCAAACTTAACTGGAAATAGAATGCCTAAGGAAATTTTATGATTTCAACAGAAACTCTGTCATAGGGAATAGAACACAGATACCTTTCAGGACTGTGCCTAGTGCAATTGATCCAACATTAGGCAGGGGAATGAACAAATGATTCCTTCATCCAGCCCTACAGTTAAGGCACAAGCAACATAATGTTTATGTACCTATGTTCCTTTCTCCTCTTAGTGCTGCTTCAGTCACACTTCAGTACATTTACTGTAGATTTTGTTTTAACCATAGTTGAAGGCTGCACTTGCATGAGTTTCACAGAACATGTGTAGCATAATTAGACTATGGTGTCCCAGGAACATGTGAGTTTTTCTGGCTTTACAGATGGGTAGCCTTTTTTATTACTTCATTATATAAGATCATGCATTTTAACTAGTTTCCTTTCAGAAGAAACTTTGAATCTTGTTAATCTGACTTAATGTGTTTTTTCCTCTTTATACATGCAGGTTTTAAAAATCTGCCAGATTGGGTAACAACCTCTGCCAGCAACTTTCCAATTTTCTGCCACTCCCCCTTAGTTGAGAAAGATTTCAGAAGCTTTCCCTTAAGTAAAAACTTATATTCCCCTTGTATTTTGACATTTTTTCTGAATGTAAATACAGTGCAGTGACAAAATTTCTGACCATGGAATCTCAATATCTGATTTTACTCTTCAGATTCTACAACTTCCTCACAAGGGGAAGCAGAGGTGCAGGCACTAATCTCTTCTCTGCAGTGATAGTGTCAGAAACTGAAGGAATGGCCTGAAGCGGCAGCAGGGGAAGTTTAGGTTGGACGCTGGGAAAAAGTTCTTCACCCAGAGGGTGGTTGGGCACTGGAACAGGCTCCCCGGAAGGGGGTCACACCATCAAGCCTACCAGAGTTC
Organism: Mohoua ochrocephala; assembly: GCA_013398855.1. Lineage (NCBI taxonomy): Eukaryota > Metazoa > Chordata > Aves > Passeriformes > Acanthizidae > Mohoua > Mohoua ochrocephala. The sequence goes on along the minus strand of VZTA01018772.1, from coordinate 2,850 downwards.
CAGAAGTGTTTGTACAATGCTCTCAGGTTTGTGAGAGCTGTCCAGTGCAGGTCCAGGAGCTGGACTTCATGATCCCTATGGGTTGCTTCCAACTCAGAATATTCAGTGATTTTATGATTCTATGATAATAAAACCCTGGTTATTTCTTTCCAGCTGCTCTGCATTCTTTGTCTGCGAGGGATAAGGTGGAAAGGAAATGCAGATATTCAAAATGCAAGAGGATTGCATCATGGCTCCAGTAGCGTCTGATCTGTTCTGTCTCTGTAGACTCCTCTTTCCTTCTCTTTCTGAGGACACATAGTGGAAGAAGAGATGAAGTTAACAAACTTAATGAAATATATTCAACAAGATGAAAGGTCTCAAGAAGATAGTATAAATTTCCAGTGCATAGGATAAGACTTCCCCCTGCCTCCAAAACCCCTCTCATGAGCATTATTTAGAGCATGCACTGAATAATGAAGACACACCAAAAGCACAATGTAAACACAGACATAAAAAAGCTTTATCTCTAAATAAAATTGTTGTGTTGCCAATACTAGACAGTACAGAAACAGGCCATATAAATATTCAAACATGGTAGAAAGGGCTAAGGATGAAATATAATCCTCCACTCAGGTTTTTGGGTTGGTTTTTTTTGGTTTGTTTGTTTAATGCAACCCTGCAAATTATGTTTTAATATAGGGGTTTTTTTAGGATACGAGAAAACATAAAGCTGAAATACATGATAAATTAAGTCATTGAGCACGTTCATTGTTGTAAGTAAAGCCAGATGCTCAGCGATTACTGCTGTGGCTATAGAGGGAAAAGGAAATACAGAAAAATCTAGCTGCATGTGTTGGTTTTAGAGATGATCAAAGAGAGCTTTCCATTCCCCTGATTGAAAGGTTCTTTGAAATCAACTAGAATGATTGGCTAGCACTAAAAAAACTCTCTGTAGCAGCTCATCTTGAACCACATACATCAGATAAAAGAACAGCAAAAATGCAGGTCTACAAAGACTTCATGTTCATGAGGGGATATTCTGCTTGACAAACTTAATTTCCTTTTACAACAAAGTAACCCATCCAGTTGATCAAGGGAAGCCAGTTATGTACTCCTTTTGAATTTCAGTAAAGCTTTTGATACTGTCTCTCATAGTGTCCTTATGGACAAAATGTTCAGCACATAGCTGGACAAACACATTGTGGGATGGATGAGAAACAGGTCATGGATTGGGCACAAAGCATTACAGTGAAGTCAGGGCTGGCAGCTGGTTATTAGTGAGATTTGCCAGGGCTCCATCCTCGTCCCTACGCTCTTCAACATCTTCATTAATAACTTGGATGCAGAACTCAAAATTATATGAAGTTTGCTATCCACACTAAATTGGGAGAAGCTATTGACTCCCTCAGAGGCAGGGAGGCCCAGCAGAGAGACCTCAACAAGTAAGACAGATGTGCAATCAGCAACCACATAAAGTTCCACAAGGGAAAGTTCTGGATTCTGCACCTGGGATGGGGCAACCCTGGATGTATGGACAGACTGGGGAATGAGATGCTGGAAAGCAGAGACAGAGAAAAGGACCTGAGAGCCCTGGTCAGTGGCAAGTTGAACATGAGTCAGCAGTGTCCTGGCAGCCAGGAGGGCCAACCCTGTCCTGGGGGGCATCAGGGACAGCATCGCCGGCTGGGCAAGGGAGGGGACTGTCCCGCTCTGCTCTGAGCCAGGGTGGCCTCACCTTCAACATTGTGTGCAGTTTTGGGAATCACAATATAAGAAAGATATAAAGCTATTAGGAGGACCATGAAGAAGGTGGAGGGTCTGGAAGGGAAGTCAATTGAGGATCAGCTAAGGTCACTTGGTTTGTTCAACCTAGAGAAGAGGACACTCACGATAGTTACAGCTTCCTCATCAGGGGAAGCAGAGGGGCAGGCACTGATCCCCTCTCTCTGGTGGCCAGTGAAAGGGCCCAAGGGAACGGTCTGAAGTTGTGTCAGGAGAGGTTTAGGTTAGACATTAGGAAAAGGTTCTTCACTTAGAGGGTGGTTGGGCACTGGAACAGTTTTCCCAGAGAACTGGTCACAGAACCAAGTCCGCCAGCATTCCAGAAGCATTTGGACAATGCTCTCAGACACTTAGTGTGATTCTTGGAGTATTCCTGTGGAGGGCCACAAATCAGACTCAACAATCCTTGGGTGCCCTTTTCAACTCAACCTTCCCTTTCCGGCTGGCAATTGCTGTGCCTGATGCACCCCAGGACATGGTTGGCCCTCCTGGCTGCCAGGACACTGCTGACTCATATTCAACTTGCCGTTGACCATGGCCCCCAGGTCCCTTTCCATGGCACTCCTTTCCAGTCTCTCATTCCCCAGTCTGTACGTACAACTGAGGTTGCCCTGTCCCAGGTGCAGAATCTGGCACGGTCCCTTGTTAATCTTCATATAGTTGGTGATTGTCCAGCCCTCTAATTCATCAGGGTCTCTCTGCAGGGACTCTCTGCACTCAAGGGAGTCAAAAGCTCCTCACAATTTTATACCATCTTCAAACTTGCCAAGCATTCCTTTGAAACCTGCAGAAACCCTCGAGTGACTGGACACCAGTCTGATGTCACTTCACTGTCACTCTTTGTCTCACTCTGACCTCTGAGACAATTTCTCACCAATCACATATCATGGTTATCCAGCTATATCCTGGACATTTTGTCCAGAAGGATCCTGTGTGAGACAGTATCAGAGGCTTTGGTGAAGTCCAAAGAAGACTACATCAACTGGCTTTCCAAGATCAGCCATGTGGGTTACCCTGTTTTCTTGGTTTAGGATAATTTTAGAGACACTCTTAAACGAGTTGCCTCCCCTTATGGTATTAACCAAT